>OX380349.1:7707728-8307728 GCA_947425015.1 Pterostichus niger | reverse complement strand
CGTTAAAAATGAATATTATAAAACGAACAATAAATGTTAAATTTAAGTTTATATTAATGTTCAAAACATGCAATTTATTAAATCGATTAATAAATAAGTAAACCTTTATTTTCATATATAATTTGTATCATTGTAAATAGAAATAATGTTTTCTTGATTGTAATTAATTTATTATTCAACGAAAAATAAACGTTATATTTAACTTTATACTAACGTTAATAACATATATTATTTAACGATTCTTTGACGATAAATTTATATTTATAATTTGTATTCACCCTGCTTGATGTACGTATTATTTTGTTTTTCATAACTATAAAATAAGAGTAAATCTGATTCAGAATTATTTACGAACATAAAATTTAAACAGATTTAGGATTTCTATTCGTGTAAAGTTTATTTGTCAATTAATAATGTGTTAACAACCTCAAATTCAAGTTATGATTTTATAATTTAGTTTTAGTCGAAAAGATGGAAAAATACAATATTTTGAGTAAGAGACAATTAAGAAGAATTATTAAAACAAGAACAAATGCAATTATGACATCTTTTCAATCTAGCAGCAGCATTAATATAATGTTTAATAATAGATTTTATGTTTAATAATAGATATTTGTTGTGAAAATTCCAATTATAAATTAACATGTAATACATTTGTTGTTCAAGATAAATTTTATAAAAAACCTATAATTCCAGAAATCTCGGTATATATTATATAGAGAAATTAAATGTTCGAAAATATCATTTTACTGATAATGACATAAAAAACAAATGTATACTGCCACCATATAAATGTGGTTATGTTGTTTTGCCTACATTACATTTACTTTAATTAATCAATAATATAAAATATATAATGTGAATTTGAAATTTTAAATTTGTCCCGCTCTTTTGCATCTAGTTCCCTCTATCCAGAAGTAACCTTAACAACGTGCCAATGATATTCCGTGAAACACAGGTGGTTAGCATTGAATGTTTTATTTCTCCTCGTATTTTTAATTTATATTTAAAAAAAAATAGTGTAACGTGCAATATTGTAAGTATTTTTATGTATATTAATTAATATGTTCACATTTTGTAACAATGACAGTTTTGTAAATTCTAACCTCACTTTGTTATGACAATATTTGCAAAACACGATGTTCATGTGCATTCATTGCATATTATGATATTAACAACCTTAATAAATTATTTGGTCTTAGATAATTTGTGACGTTAATCACGGAAATAATCAATATGTATTCAATAGTGGAATTTACAACTAATAAGGAATGTGAAATTGTGCCAGAAAGTTGGATAAATAACAATTATTGCCTGTGGCCGCCAGTTTTTTCCAGACAGAAGCTTTCAATTTATGTTAAAACACTGAAACTTCCAGACAAAAGTTGGAAGTCATATGCCATAAGAATTATTCATTCATATGGTAAGTTTTCTATTAATAAGGACTAAGTCTTTTTGCCAACTTTAATATAATTAAAAATATTGAATCAGGAACATGATTAAGTAATTATCGAATGAATTTATAAAAATTGCTACAAAAACTTCGATTCAGTCTTTTTAAAAATCTATGTGACTTGATGTAAGCCGTATAATTATAAACTATTGTAGCAAATTTTTCAAATTATAATTTTGAAAATTATTACAGCTACTTATGAAAAAGCAGAAAAAAACTTACCAAATGCACTTATTGATTCCAATATTGAATCACAATCGTCACAATCATCATCCGATGATGAACCTGTCATAAAAAGACGAAAACAACAAGATACACTAAGTGCGTGTATTAAACCCTCTGAACTAAGTACATCTATTAGTTATGCTCCAAAAAATGTTTTTGAATCATCGTTAACTGAAATTACATCGGAAATGACACTTACACCTACTACGTCTTCTCATGGAACACCTTCATCAAGTCGCAGTTATTTATTTGAACAGAAAGTAATAGAATTGCTCACCGAATTATCAGAGGAACATAAACAAAACAAAATTTTACTTCAAGAACTTCTTCGTCATTCACGACGATGTACATTAAACATCTTGGACAAGCCGGATGATTTCCCTACATTGCCATGCAAACATGCTGAAGAAATTGAGATTTTGGAAAATTATTTAAAAATACAATTAAATTATGACTATATGGTATGTTTATTTAAAAATATTTTTAACTTTAGTTTTAAACTTATAGTTTGTATTACTCACCTTTGTTTACTTGTAGCGACAGTTTTTAATATCGTTGGGCGGTGCAAATTATTTGGTTGCAACCAGAAAAATCATGAAAGAAATAATGACAAATGAAGTTGGATTAGAATATAATTGGAAGGGCCGAGGAGGAAAAAAGCCGTTTCAAGAAACAAAATTAAAGAAAGTTTTATTTGGTGGGTTGAATTGAATGAAAAATGTTAACACTAATAAATATGAAGATTTTTTATTGTTATTTAGATTTTAAAGGGTAAATTTTTCAATCGTTGCTCACTGTTAGAGATAAATATCGCAAAAGTGCACGTATACATTTGTCTTTAGTAATTAAAGCTGATTATGATTAAATATAAATTACCAGCGATTGAAAAAACCGGCCTTAAATATTTAGTTGGCGTACGGTCGATTTTTCAATTGTTGGTTGCTTTTTTTTATTAGAAATGATTAAGACTAACCATAATTAAATAAACTTAACTAACGATTAAAAATCTGCCCTTAGCCGGTTTTGCAATATCTAATAAAAAATTTGAACTGATTGTTAAATAAAAAATATCTAATCTCATTTTTGACAGCACCGATTGGGTTGTCATTTGACAGTTCATTTTCATTAGATATTTTTTATTTAACCACCAATTCAAATCTTAACCAGATATTGTAAAATCGGCCTTAAAAATTAAATTTATTTACATTTAGACGCCATCAAACGGAGTCATCCGGGAACAACCGAACACCAAGTAGCAACTGTTGTTAAAGATTGGCTGAAATACTCTAAAGCGAGAAAGAATTCCGCCCAGACATAATCATACATATTTTATTATAATTCTCATTATCCATAGTATATTGTGATATTACGGTTAAGAGTTACCTTTTTCTTTATGTTTATATTTTATTGTTTACTTACGTAAAAGAATATTATTTATTTTTATACCTTACTTAATAACAATAAAGCATATTATTAAATTTCAGAACTTTCCTTCAAATTCCTTTTAAATAAACGTTTTGATTAGGGTGTAATAAAAGTTATTTATTTTAATTTTTAAACTTTTATTCTACCAAGAGAATCACGTTATATTCGCGATTTGTAATTACGTTGTTTCAATTATATAACTAACGTTAGATAAATAATTGATTCCACATCTAGTATGACGTTATGTAAACCATTTATAGTAACGTTATTTCGACGGACATTTCAACCGTGTTATTACTAAACGTTACAAACCAAAAGTTAACGTTGAATAAACGTAAGTGTGTTTATTGGGAAGGTAGCCTGCTCTCGCCACTGCTGTTCCTGGTTTTCTGCAGCGATATTCCCGGTCCAATCCCACGGTTCATGCAAAGTGCAGCTCTTCGCAGATGATACCGCGTGCTGGGCAACAGCACGCACTCCAACGGACGCAACTCTTAAGCTGCAGAAGCAGCTGCGAAAGCTGGAGGCATGGATGCGTCGCTGGCGCATTAAACCCAACCCGGCGAAGACGCAGCTAGTCGTGTTCCGCAACAGATACAGGCACATCACTGGCACCTCCCGCATCACTATCTGGGACACAGAGGTGCAAGACCAGGCGCATGTAACTTACCTGGGGATTCTACTCACGAAAACATTATACTGGGCACCAGACATTAAGCGATGTATCAAAATGATGAGGCAACGCGCGAGTCTGATCGCGTCACTCCGCGGCCGACTGCGTAGATGCTCTTCTCACATACAGACATTCACATACACAATGTTTGTGAGGCCGAATATCGACTTTAGGGCAGTGATCTACGCAGCTGTCCGCCCGCCTCTCCTTTACCCACTGCTTTCAATGGAAAGGCGGTTCCTGCGGCGATACCTAGACCTTCGGTGGAGATCTCCGTCCAACATCGTCCACCAGCAGGCCGCAGTCCAGCCGGTCACGGAGCGAATTCGGCACCTCCAAAGGAGATTCATCGACCGCTGCATCAAGGGCGAGACAGCCAGCGCGCCTCTCATGTACTTCCCTCCACCGATGTCGTCCAGGCGTCCTCGCTATAAGTACATATACCCCCCGGCGGCCCTCCTGCAGACCGCCGAATTCTTGCCACCGGAAATCAGGACCTACTGGAAGTAACCTCCCTAACGCTCCGCCACTAGTTAAAGTGCAAAGTGGAAAGTTATAAGTGAGAATGGTGAGTGTCACTGTCATTATCCACTAGTGTAGATATTGTACGATTTTTCCAAGCTGTACTGATACGTTGCTGTATTGATTTAATTAGTTCTAAACATGCATTTATGTTAAATATTTATTATCTTTCCATATTATGTTTGTTTTTTGTTTGTTTTTTTTTTTTTACCAATATTTATATTAACATGTGCTGGAGAGGGCAAAAGCCCTATAGTAGCACCAAATATTTGTCATATGTGAAATAACATGTAAAAGTTCATTTATATAATAAAGCATTTTTGACTTGACTTGACAAAAGTTTTCCAGGTTCTGCTACTTTGTTAGTTAGTAGTGATATTATTATTATATTTTAATAATGGCGCGTACTAAACAAACTGCTCGTAAATCTACTGGTGGTAAAGCACCACGTAAACAATTGGCAACAAAAGCTGCCCGTAAAAGTGCTCCAGCTACTGGAGGTGTTAAAAAACCTCACAGATACAGACCAGGCACAGTAGCTTTGCGTGAGATTCGTCGTTATCAAAAGAGTACTGAACTTTTGATTCGTAAATTACCATTTCAACGACTTGTAAGAGAAATCGCACAAGATTTCAAAACTGATTTACGTTTCCAGAGTTCAGCTGTTATGGCACTACAAGAAGCAAGTGAAGCATATTTGGTTGGTTTATTTGAAGATACTAATTTATGTGCTATTCATGCTAAACGTGTAACAATTATGCCAAAAGATATTCAATTGGCCAGGCGTATTCGTGGTGAACGTGCTTAAATATATCATTGTTTTGTCATTTAATGATTTAAACAATAATTATAAAACCGGCTCTTTTCAGAGCCAACAAATATATATTAAAAAGAGAACTTAATTTCTATCATACTTATAAAATATACAAATTATTTTATTCAAAAAATAATGTAGTATTCATTTAATTTAAATAATTAATTACGTTTAAATGTCTATCTATAGTAATAATAAATGTATTTAAAAATTATTATAAAAAATATTCATTATTTTATTTTCTTAATTTACGTATTATATTTATTTGATATAAAATTGAATTTAATAAAATTAATTTATATATAATTTTTGTATAAATTAATTAAAACGATATAAAATTTAGTTAGATTGTTATATTAAATAATTATGAAAACTAATTTTATTTCGGATTTTAGGCAAATTTTTGTTAATAAATAATAATTGCAAAATATAAATTCCTTAAAAATAAAATTAAGCAAAATATAACATTTTTTAAAGAAATTATTTAAAATTATTAATAATAATAAAAATAATAGAAAAGGTTGACAAAATATAAAACAAAAATTTTACTGATGTCCGAAATAAAATTTATTAAGTATTATGTTGTTTTATTATTTATTGTTATTTAAAAACAAGAGCATAATGAAAAAATTCTCAAATTTAAAATAAATGATGGTCCTGAAAAGGACCGTTTAGAGTAAGTGATAAATAGATATAAATCTATTTCTTTTTCGGCGAAACTTTTTTCTTAACAACTTTTGGCTTTGTTGTCTTCGGTTTAGGTGATTTCGGTTTTTTAGTCGGTGCTTTAGTTGTTTTCTTTGCTTTTGATGGTGATTTTGGTTTAACAACTTTAACAGATGTTGCTGTTTTCTTCTTCTCTAGAGCTACTGCGGCAGCAGTAGATTTTCTCGATTTACCTGCAACTGTCTTCTTCACTGTTGTAGATTTAACATCAGCTTTTGCCTTTGTTTTTGTTGGCGATTTTGAAGCTGTTGTTTTCTTCGGTTTAGCAGTAGATGATGGTGATTTTTTAGTCACTGCAGTTGATGCTAATTTAAATGAACCAGATGCACCTTTACCTTTTGTTTGAACAAGTATTCCATAAGCAACACTTGCTTTAATATATTTCTTAATGAACGGAGCGAATTTTTCACCCTCAACCTTATATGTTGCTGAGATATATTTTTTGATTGCTTGTAATGATGAACCACCGCGTTCTTTTAAATTTTGAATAGCATTATTTACCATAACAGCAGTTGTAGGATGAGTAGCTTTCGGACGTTCAGATTTCTTTTTATCTTTTTTAACACTCAACGTTGTTGTTGCAACGTCAGCCATTTTAATTAGTTAAGAAAAATTGAAATCACTAATACAAATAATATCGTTAATAACAAAATGTTATTTAGCAATAAAATTTTAAAAATTATATGTTCAAGTTATGTATTATGTATCGTTATAGTTAACGAACGGAATAGATATATGGTATACGTGCTATGTTCAATGCTAAGTCTGAGTTTGCTTAGTTTTCGTGCGTTCATTTCGAAAAGAATCACTAATTATTCATTAATTATTATATTTGCATAATATTAATATCATTTAATCGTAAGCATGTAGTGTACAGATTGAAAATGTAATGTTATTTTTATGCAATCTTGGTCATTTATTTTGTTTACAATTACAGTATATTTGTAAACCTAGATGATGTGACATCATTAAAATGTTAATAATTTATTATTAGTAGTATATAATAAGAAAATATATCGTAATACATATAATGAACATATATAAGTTTATTTATTAAATAATATTTTCATCTAATTTTATCTTGTTACAATAGAAATTAGTTAAATAAGTTGGATTGTTATGTTTGACAAATATTCATATGATACACTTCATATACTATGTAACAACAATAATTTTATAATTTTATAAAATACAAGAGATAATTAGTAATGAAATTAATTTAACAACAATATTTAAACTAGTTATCATAATATTAATATCTAAATACTATAATGATCTTTCGAATAATAAAACTGTAAAATATATGATGATATATTGTCTACCTGTGGCCCTCTTCCACTCTACTAACATCTTTTGGGGGCCGTGATATGACGGCTGGTAACCGCATGTCACGCGATGAAATATATCATTTACCAAGATCCGCTACAGCAGAGTGCCACACCCAGTAATGGGTACAAGACATGATAATATATTTATTTATTTTATCACTTTAAAAAACAGTATTTTAATAGTAAAAATATATCCGTCAACGGCCATATCATGTTGAAAAGTACCAGTTCTCGTCCAGTTCGACATTGACCGCCGCAGCGATCGGTTGTAGTTAAGCGTGTTCGTACTAAAGTTAATTAGTAAAGTTGCTGTTTCACGTTTGTGGACTTAGCAAATTTATTGATATTTTTTCACTGCATGCGAGTGAAGAAAAAAGCTAAAAAGTACCAAATCACAAGTACAAAGTGCATTTTTAAGTACCGCAACCCCGTAAGGGGTTGTACTAGGATGTCAACAAAGAAACCAGAAAAGACAGAGACTAGTACAAGTGATAGTGACGACAGTGGTAGTGTTAAATCAAACAGTTTTAGTGCTAAATTAGATAATTTATGTGTGAGTGAGTGTGAAAAAGTTAGTTTTAAAGGCCTTTTTAATCAAAATAAGAGTGCAAGTGTTAGCAAAAGTCTATGTTAAATAAAAACAGTGAAAATGATAAAAATGAATGTGCGTAAAGCAAGTGTTAGCCCCGAGTGTGCGGTAAAACAGAACAAAAAGCCCGCTAAAGCCACCACCAGTGCTATGAACCCCACTTCTGCCCAAACTCCCGCCGCCATGTCACCGCGCCGCGCCGCTGCCACCAAGCTGCCGCCACGCTTCTCCGTCCAACTGCGGAACCGGTATGAGCCGCTGTCTACCGATGTGGACAACGACGCCGACGACGACAGATCAGACGCCGAAGATGACGCACTTAGCACCTCTGTAGCCCCAACCAAACAACCTGAGAAAGACCCTCCACCATCAGCGATTATCATCCCCGGTAAAGTCACAAACCATACTCAATTTATGAACAACTTACAGAAGTCGAGCAAACATGCGTTTGATCTCAAATTTACACGGAACAACATCAATTTATTCTTCGTTGATAAACAGGACAAAGCCAACTTTCTGAATAACGTGAAGAATGATATCCAGTATCACACGTACACAGAAAGAAACGAAAAAACTCATGCGTTCGTCCTGAGAGGGCTGGACTTCAGCCCAACAACCGAAGATATTAAAACAGAACTGCAGACACGACACAATATTAATATTAAAAATATTTTCAAAATGCGCACGCAATATCGACCTTTATATTTAGTAGTGACAACCGGGGATATTACGCTGCAAGACATACAAATCAAAATAAAAACATTATTCCATACCAGGGTGAATTGGGAACGACACATCAACCGCAAGGTTATCACCCAGTGCCACCGATGCCAGGATTGGGGTCATGCAACTTCTAATTGTAATCGAGCTCCCAGGTGCGTCAAGTGCGGTAAAGATCATCTGACCAGCACCTGCATCAAGTCTTCAAATACGTCGGCGACCTGCGCCAACTGCGAGGGTGACCACCCTGCAAATTATTCGGATTGTCCGGCGTACCTGACCAAGATTGCGCAAATAAGTAAACGCAACCCCAAGGTGCTTGAACGTTTCAACCAGTTGAAACAAATGCGCGAAGCCAGAGCGTCAGGTGACTTCAGCGCCGCGACTCAATATGTATCCGCCCCCACCCCCGCAGTTAACGCATGGAACCAGCGTAACGTACAGCAGCAGCCGAACCAGGACTTCACCAGCACACAGCAGCTTCCAGCACTTACGCTGCAACGAGCGCAGGCACAGCGGCCATCGCTCCAGCAGCCTACCCCTTGCCAAGCCCCCAACAACTAGCTGAAGAAATGATTGTTTTAAATAATTTAATTAATTTACAGAATTAGTTAACTTTTGTAAAAGATTTAAATCATACACTAAGATCATGCACTGACCCACAATATCGTTCACTCACCGCATTCACATTTTTACAAACCATCAACTCATATACCTAATATATAATTTTCATAACTAACATCTGCACCTGGAACTCCAACGGCATCCGCACCAAAATAGGTGAACTCATACATTTTTTACACAAACACAACATACACATATTAGCACTCACAGAAACACGACTCACGCAGGCAGACAAATTACACATTAAAGGATACACAGTACACAGAGTAGACAGACCAACACAGACACATGTACCAGCAGGGGGCGTGGCTCTGCTGGTACGTAACACAGTACCTCACACACGAGTTCACCTACCACCTACTACCCTAGAATCCGTCTGCATAAAGCTCTCTGACAACACACACATCATATCCACGTACAACAATCCACGCAACAAATTTACACAACATGAACTACACACACTTTTAAATATAGGTGGCAAGGTACTGCTAGTAGGCGATTTTAATGCGAAACACACAGATTGGAACTGCTATAGAGCAAATACCAACGGTAATACGTTGCATTTGTATTCATTAAATCATAATTCGATCATCTTGTTTCCCCCTACTCCTACCCACTACCCCGCCAGTAACATGACACCATCCACACTCGACTTATACGTACACAAAAACATCACACACATCACAGATCCGGTTGCGCTCAATGAGCTCAGCTCCGATCACTGCCCGGTTCTGTGCACATTTAACGCAAACACACCGCACAAGGACGACGCACGATACATACGCACATACAAACAAACTGACTGGGACGAATTCAGACGAACACTTGACAAACACATAACAATCAACTCAAACATTAATACAAATAACGATATCGACACTGAAGTAGAAAAGTATTCACAAACACTGACAGACGCCGCGCATAAGCACACAAGCGTCATTAAACTTACACTACGCAAAGACAAACTACCAGTACACATCACCACACTAATCACAGAAAGAAACAACACAAGAAAACTTTGGCAACGGTCTCGCGATTCCGCTCTCCTTACACAAACTAACATACTCACATCACAAATTAAACATGAAATAAGAACATACAAAAACAACACATGGAATACAAAACTCACAACACTTAATCCCAATGACAATACATTGTGGAGATTGTCCAAAAACCTACGCAAACCTACCAAACCTATCCCTACGCTAACACAAAACAATAGCATCCTGTTTACCGATGAGCAAAAGGCTGAGGCGCTAGCCGACGCTTTCGAGACTGCTCATCACATTGACCCAGATTCCTGCCCTGAACAAACACAAATAACACAAACAGTATACGAATTTATGAACACTAGACACGACACAAATACACGCACACTAACTAAGCTTCTCACTTCCCCCTCCGAGCTAGCTAACATAATAAAATACCTACCTAACCAAAAGGCGCCAGGTCCTGACTCTATATCCAATATTGTCCTGAAAAACCTATCCCGTAAAGCCCTTGTCCAACTGACCTATCTTATTAATGCAATTATTAAACTCCACTACTTTCCTACGTCCTGGAAAACAGCCACGGTCATCCCTATCCCAAAACCTAATAAAAACCACAAACTTCCCACAAGCTATCGCCTTATCAGCCTCCTAAACACCCTGTCCAAGGTTGCTCAGAAGGTGATAGTTTCCCGAATCCAATCCTTTGACAACAAACATAATATCACACCGCCCTTCCAATTTGGTTTCCGTGCAAAACATAGCACAGTCCAGCAAGTAGCGAGAATTGTGACTGACATAACAACAAACTTCAACAAAAAGAAAGTTACAGTAATGGCCCTACTAGACGTCGAAAAGGCTTTCGACAAAGTATGGCTAGAAGGGCTCATTTACAAACTTATTCTCGTGAAATTCCCACCCATCCTAGTCAAGTTCATCTACTCTTATCTATCCCACAGGTACCTCAACGTGAAAGTCAATAACACCCTTTCTATCCCCCGCCCTTGGCTGCTGGCGTGGCTCAAGGCTCAGTCCTAGGCCCTAAACTGTTCACCCTGTACCTGTACGACTTCCCTACATTCCCTCAAACCCAAACTGCTCTCTACGCGGACGATACGGCTCTCTATGCCCACTCGTTCAGCGCAGAGATAGCTAACAAACAACTTCAAATCCACCTAAACATCCTTCAACCCTTCTGGCGTCTTTGGAAAATTTCCATAAACCACGCGAAGACCGAAACTATCGTTTTCACACGCAAAAAGACTAACAACACTGTATACACACCACTCACACTCAACGGACACAAATCAAAACCACAAAATACAACCAAATACCTTGGCGTTACCCTAGATCCCCGGCTAAACTATAGACCTCATTTCAACACAATTATTTAAAAAGCCGCAATTGTTATCAAATCCCTATATCCCCTCCTAAATAGAAGCAGTCACATGTCCCAATCCAACAAAAAACTTTTATATACGTCAATCATTCGCCCCATTATCACATATGCAAATCCAATCTGGGTCTCGTCGTCAAAAACAGCACTGCAACCCCTACAACGGTTACAGAATAAATTTCTGCGCTTAATCAATAACGCAGATCGATATTCTAGAATCGCAGATTTACACTCAAGCACAAACATTCCATACATACACGAATACATAAGTAATATTTCACAAAAATTCTACACCACACAAATTCACAATAATCCACTTACACGAACAATCACGAACATCAGAGAGCACAATGCACCCTTCCAAATCAAACATAGACTACCCTACCAAACCCTCCCTATTTTCTCCCTTCACCCCGTTCAGGTGCACTAGCATGAACATACTAACTCAAACATTTTGAATCATCATCCGTATTGTCTAAATCATAACAGCGCTGTAATAACACATCGTCACTCATCTAGTTTTAAGATAAGTTAAGTGTAATTGTAAAAAGTGGGTTTTTTTGTACATTTTTCCCCTATGTTTTTATTCAATCATCTCGCCTCATTTCATTCACGCCCATTCCATACATCAATTGTTTTAAATTCGGTTAAGTATATTGTAATTTAGCAAGTAAGGCACTGGGTGCCAGGAATTGTTAGTTAAGTTCATTAGGTTTAAGCACAATTTTCCTACGTCATGTGCGAGGTCGGTCGCGCTGTTCGCAGTGCATTTATGCAGGACGCATCCACAAATCCATGTGGATTGAGATGCGATCTAGCATACTGCGCGAGCGGCTGCCGATCGGCTAAATCTCACATGCACGGGGGAAACCGTGCATTTTTGTATTTTCTTAATTTACAATAAATATATGTGAAAAAAAAAAGTTCTCGTCCGATCACTGCAGTAAAACAACATCGAGCATGATTAGTACTTAGATGGGTGACTGCTTGGGAATATCACGTGTCGTTGATAATTTTATTTTTTTTAAATTAAATAAATAAATTTACCCATTCCTGGGTGTGACACTCTGCCGTAGCAGATCTCGGTAAGTGATATATTTCTTCGCGTGAAGTGCGGTTACCAGCCGTCAAATCACGGCCCCCAAAAGATGTTAGTGGAAATGAGATCTTTGCAATTGTAGAGCTTGCGTATAGATTTAAATTTGCGAGAGAATACCTTAAAAAAGAGATCTGCAATTGCAGAGCTTCAAATGTGATCATTTTATTTTAAAAAGAAAATAATTAAAATATCTATTAAAATGATTAAACAAAAAGAAAAACAAGAAAAAAAACTTAAATAGAGATCAGAACTATAAAAGCGAATTATGTTTAAATTAAAATACCTATAAAAAATATTTTGAATTATTTTTTTTCAATAAATATATAAATTAAATCTTGGAAAGACCTCTGCAATCGCAGAGATGCCTACTAAAGATGTATTTAAAAAACAAAGATAAAGAAAGAAAGAAAAAAAAAACTGGAAAATGAGATCTGCAATTGCAGAGCTCCAAATGTGATAATTTAAAATAAGAGCTTTAAATATCTATATAGAGAATATTTAAAAACAAACAAAAAATAATAATTAAAAAATATATATTTTGATAAGGGATCTGCAATTGCAGAGGTCCTAATGTGATAATTTACAATAAGAAATTCAAATATCTATATGGAAATTATTTAAAAAGTAAACAAAAAAAAAACCTGAAAAAAAAGGATCTGCAACCGCAGAGCTTCAAATGTGAATTATTTTAAATTAAAATCCCTATTAATAAAAATAACTTGAAAACATAAACAAAACAAAACATAACTGGATTAATTTGCCACTATTACTTACAAAGTAATTACAATGTATTTGTTTGTGAATTAATATTCTCTAAATAGGTATTTAATTTTTAATCTCTGGCATTTAATTTACTGTTACAATGTAAGTTTAAATTTTAATTATTTATGTCTTTACGAGGCTTCGTTGTCGAGATATAACATAAACTTATTACTTTTTTTATTAAAATTATATTTTAATATATCATAGTAAAAATATTTTAATATCAATTATATATCCTCAGATAATAATCATAAATAAATTATTTTATACAATTATATACGTATCTTTAAACTATACATTATAAATTCATTTACCATAAATTAAACAATCATATTATAATTTAATCACTTTTCAATCAATAAACATTCATATAAAATTTATAAAAAAAAAATTCTATAATATCACAAGGATCGAACTAACCATCTATAGGTTCATATAAAACAATTTAGCACACTCGCATATTTTTTATAATGTATTAATTAATTAATTAATTAAAATAAGCATAGATAAAATGAATAAAAGTCTCTTTTTAAGAATATATTTTGTGGTCCTGAAAAGGACCGATTAGTTTATAATAATTATTAAGAAACAACAACAATCATTTATGTTGATTTCTCAGTTTTCTTCGGCAATAAAACAGCCTGAATATTTGGCAATACACCACCTTGAGCGATCGTAACACCAGATAACAATTTATTCAATTCTTCATCATTACGGATGGCCAATTGTAAATGTCTTGGTATAATTCTAGTCTTTTTGTTATCACGTGCAGCGTTACCGGCAAGCTCAAGTACTTCAGCGGCTAGATATTCCATGACAGCGACCAAATAAACTGGAGCACCAGCACCAACACGTTCTGCGTAATTACCTTTACGCAATAATCTATGAATACGACCAACTGGAAATTGTAATCCAGCACGATTGGAACGACTCTTTGCCTTTCCCTTAACTTTGCCACCTTTACCACGGCCAGACATTATTGAAAATTAATATGTTAAGAAACAAACACGTAAATACGTAAATAAAACGAGTTACTCGTAGTTATATTTATTTCGGAACATCAATGCTTATATACATTCTCACGCATAGGCACATGCAGTCTTGTGTCGATTCAGGCGGGTAACTAATTGAAATGTACGAAACGTCAGTGTACAATATCCGCGCAGATGCTATACATTTAACAGTAGGTGTGGTTTAGTGTAATATGGTCATGTATATATAAATGAGTCAGCTGTTAAGGATATTTTTCAGACATCGAAGACAGTCTAGTGACAGTGCGAGTACGTATAGCATCCCCGCTGTTATTTACCTGCGTCTAGTTTACCTCACACCGGCTAAGCGACAGTCTGCCAAGCGCAGCTGTCGTGCTCCCGGCACAGGAGTACAGTGTGAGCCTAGTTATTCATTCGTTTCGTGTCGCGTCTACTCCGCAAGGATCGCGGGACCAGTTCGACTGGCCGCTCCTTGGCGTGTTGAGCCTCGAGTGTGTAACCTGGTGCAGTTCCAGTGACATTAACAAACAGTTCCCTTCGTTCGCGTCGCGTCTTCTCCGCAGGGATCGCGGGACCAGTACGGCTGGCCGCTCCTTGGCGTTAGAGTCTCGCGTTGTGATTAAAGGTCAACATACGTTCAGTGCTTGTGTTCGTGCAACATGGACGGCCTCAGCAAATTCAAGGACTTAGAAGCTGAAATCAGCTCGCTGTCAAATCGTGAGCTCTCAGTTGTTGAATTCACTAAACTTTGTGAACTACAACGTTTGGAGATTGATTATCTTAAAGAAGTTCTGTTGAAACAGAAAAACGAAAAAATGAAGTCCGATAATCTGACTTCAAATACGACCAACGCCGAAGCCAATGGCGCTACTACATCAGCCGCATCTGCGTCTAACAAACGCACTACAAGATCGGTCGAAACCATATCAGACGACACTACCTCTGATTCTGCAAACAGCAGCTCTGAAAGTGACGATGGGTACACCAACGTCAAGCCTCGACGCAACAAGAAGCCGCGCACTGAAAGATCAGCTCCGCCCACTGTTGCTACTAGCAATAAATTTGACGCACTTCGCGATCCAAAGCATCAAAATGATGCCATGGATGCAAGTGAACCAAGTAAACCATCCGAGCCAATGAAGAAGACGCCTCCGCCAGTCTTCCTGAAGAATCCAACATCTTGGCCCACGACAGCTCGTGCGATGAACGCAAAAGGCATAAAAATCAAATTTGCGCGTACCATGGGCGACAAGATAAAAATCCAAGCAGAGACAATCGAGGATTTCAGAAAGCTAAACCACTTTCTAACTGAATCCGCATTGGAATATTATACATTCCTGCCACCAAATGAGAAACCGCTGCAAGCAGTCATCCGTGGCTTGCCTTATGGCGTATCGATAGAAGAAATTGTTGATGAGCTGCGTGAAAAGCAACTGCCAGTCATCAAAGCATACCGCATGGGTCGCAGTCCGCTGATGGTGATCCACCTGGAACGCAACGACCAAGGCAGAAAAATATTTGACGTAAACAATCTGCTGTACGTCAAAATTTGAGGATAATTGCGTGGAACGCAAATTCACTGCAAAACAAGAACTTTGAACTCGAAGAATTTGCTCACCGGGTAAAAGCCGATGTAGTGCTGGTATCAGAAACCTTTTTGAAACCCGAGCACAGTGATCCGAAGTTAAGAAACTTCAACATGCAACGTAACGACAGAGTACGAGCCGGCGGAGGAACAGCGATCTACGTTCGCCGCACTTTGGATCACTCCATGATTCAAGTTCCAGCTCTTGAGCACATAGAAGCCAGCGCTGCTATCATAAACACTGAAAGCATGGGTCCGATCAGGATAGTTTCCATCTACAACTCTCCAGCACGTAAACTACTAAATGCTGATCTAGACAAGCTGCTAAACTCAGACAACTTGCCACTCATCATCGCTGGCGACCTAAATGCCAAACACAGAGCCTGGCACTGCAGAGCCAACAACCGGAACGGCAGAGTACTGTACAGGTACGCAACAGCTCAGCAAGTAGCGGTTATTGCACCAGAAGAACCAACATACTTCAGCAATCAGGGACATATACCAGATGTTCTCGACATTGCTGTAGTAAGAAACATAACAACAAGCTGCCAAATCAGCACAGTCAACGATCTCTCATCTGATCATAGACCTGGATGAAGAAGATGCGACAGAAACTTTCGTGATGCGGCAATCTACCAACTGGCAGCTTTTCTCTGAAGTATTAGAACGTGAGCTCGGACCCTTGCCCACTATCAAAACAAGTGCTGAACTGAACCAAGCTGTTGACAATCTCACGGAGAAGATTCAACTGTCAATTGATAGATCATCTCAACCAAGCCATAAAAGTAACACCACCAGGCCAAAGCTTCCAGCAGACATTCTGGCACTCATCAACACCAGAAGGCAAGCCAGGCGCAGCTGGCAAAGAAGCCAGGACCCTGCAGACAAACGCTACTACAACAGGCTGACGACAGAAATAAGAGATGCTATCTACATTCACAAAAACGAATGCTGGAAATCAGCATTAGAGGCTGCCGACGACACTGACACAAAGCTCTGGAAATTATCCAAGGCGCTACGCACAAAGAGGGCCCCGCCAGCAGCAATCCACGGGTCTCGTGGCTTAGTATACACTGCCAAGGAAAAATCGGAAGCAATTGCTGAATGCCTTGAATTACAATGTTCGCCGATGTCGACTATATCGGTAAGACACACCGGGCAGTCAAAAGACAACTGCGGGAAGTTAGCCACGCAAACATTGAGTTCAGTACACCGAAACAAATCCACCAGATTCTCCAGCAGACTAAACTGAGAAAAGCTCCAGGGCCCGATGGCATTCCCGGCGCCGCGCTGCGAGCATTGCCGAAAAAAGGTGTCACGGCATTAACAAATATCATCAATGCAATACTTCGTCTGCATCATTTTCCGTACTCCTGGAAAAAGGCGATAGTCATAACGCTACCAAAGCCAGGGAAAGATCAAAAATTTCCTCAAAACCATCGACCAATTAGTCTGCTGAATCTGCTGGCCAAAGTGGCAGAAAAGGTGTTGCTGCAACAGCTCCAAGCGACCACGACCGAACTGCGTCTTCTGCCAAACGAACAGTTTGGCTTTCGCAACAACCACTCAACAGTGCAACAACTGGTTCGCGTTGTTGATTTTGCTGCGAAAGCTATCAGACAAAAACAGGCTACGGGAATTGTTTTTCTTGACGTAGCCAAAGCGTTCGACAAGGTGTGGCACCAGGGTCTACTCGCCAAGCTGCTGGAATTTGGATATCCGCTAAACATAGTGAAAACAATCGCATCGTATCTCAAAGACAGGAAGTTTCAAGTGCGATACCAGGGAGCCATCTCCACCGAGCGATTGATTACAGCTGGCGTGGCGCAGGGGTCGTTACTGTCACCACTTCTCTTCAACATATACGTGAGCGACATGCCTCGCCCCGAGCTACAAACCGAGGTGGCGCAATTTGCCGACGATACCGCTGTTATGTATCGGGGTAGACATCCCAAAATCATAACAGTTCGGCTTCAACACGCAGTTGCCAATCTGGAGAAGTGGTGCAGCAGATGGCGAATCGACGTAAATCCGGAGAAGAGCACAGCTATTCTCATTCGGCGAAGATTGATTCAACCATACGGTGAAATTAGACTCTTCGGGCGTCCGATTCCGTGGCGAGACAAAACCACCTATCTTGGAGTAACAATCGACAAAAGACTGAACTTCCACCAGCACACAAAGGAAACAGTCAATAAGGCCAGGACCACCGCCATGAAATTGCTGCCATTAATCGGCAGAAATAGCTCCCTGTCCATGAGAAACAAGCTGCGGATCTACACAGTAGTGATTCGTCCGCAACTACTGTACGCTTCCCCTGCATGGGGGTGCGCATCGGCAGCTCAAAAGCGAAAGCTACAGATCTGTCAGAACAAAATCCTGAGGATAATTGCCAACGCACATTGGTATATAACAAACGCAGTAATCCACAAGGACTTGGATATTCCATCCATCCATGAAGTGATGCGCAAGCAGGCCGTAACACTCAGGGATGTGCGTGTAGTCTACTGCAAGTAATCTACGCAATTCTCTACGTGTAAACAATCATGTAGTCTACGTCTTCATTTTTCATGTAAATAATGTTGACTATGTAGACAATGAAAACACCTGTGTTCACTTAAGTCATATTAAAATTGTATCCCTAGAACTAGGGAATTGTAAATGTTGGTAGAGATTTTTATTTTTATTCTAGGGATTACATGAAAAAAATTAGTTGGTTAGGGCAAAACGTTCATAATTTGTCAACTGGTTACTGTTAAAAATAGCGCCAAAGAAAACTCCGTCTGGTGAGATGGCGCGTTGATCGATTTTAAAAATATGACAGTTCGCCCAAGACCCAAGACTGACATTCGTCTAGTAATGTACGAGCACTTGCTTTATTAGTTTTATTATATAAAGACCGATAATGACCCGAGCTCACGAATACGAATACATGTAATAGTTACAAAGGAATAAATTTAGGTTATGTTGAATTTTACAACTGTCAGATGAATTATCTACATTGTGTACATTGTCTACGTCGCTAGAATTGTCGACGTATTGTCTACGTGTAGATGTCGACAATTAAAGATTACACGTAGATGCACATCTCTGGTAACACTGTTCAGCAAGATGGAACAGCACACAAACCCCGCAGCTAGGCAAGCAGTGGACTACGATGAACTCGTGCCATCCAAAGCTCGCCGTCCAAAACATGCGCTCAATGATTTGTAGAGTGGCCACTGAAAAACCAGATAAAAATCTGGAGCGGTGTTAAATCCGCAAACATCAAACCATGATGGGAAAAACTTCAACGAAATCGGAGAAAGAGAGCCAAGGGCTCAAGATCCAAGAAATGAAGCAACAAACAGGATTTTTAACTTCAGATTTCATTATTTGAATTTATTACGTGTCTGTTATTATTAACAACATGCGGCCTAAAGCAAGTGGTAAAGCAGCAAAAAAAGGCTGGTAAAGCACAAAAGAATATTTCCAAAGATGATAAGAAAAGAAGCGACGCAGGAAGGAGAGTTACGCAATGTACATTTACAAAGTATTAAAACAAGTTCATCCTGATACTGGTATTTCTAGTAAAGCGATGAGTATTATGAACAGCTTTGTAAATGATATATTTGAGCGTATTGCTGCTGAAGCTTCACGTTTGGCACATTATAACAAACGTTCAACAATTACTAGTCGGGAAATTCAAACAGCTGTACGTCTATTATTACCTGGTGAACTCGCTAAGCACGCTGTTAGTGAAGGTACAAAAGCTGTTACAAAGTATACAAGTTCAAAGTAAATGTATTTATTTTTAATAATACATTTTTATAATAAAATCGGCTCTTCTCAGAGCCACAAAATATATTTCAATTAAAGAATTTTAATCAATCACTTAGTAATATGCTTTAATTTATTTTTAAGTAAATATATATTTTTACGTATTACATTGTATCAAATTATATATGGTAATTAAATTTATTTAAGATATCTCTTAAAAATTATAAACTTATTTTTCTTTTGTTGTTATAATTTAAATTGAAATTTAGCTATAAATAAAATATATGTACATTAATTAAATATATTTCAAATTAAGAATTTGGCTCAATTCATTAGTATCGTAATATATCTTTATAAGTAAATATATATATCATCACGCTTTTTACCTATTACTGGGTGTGGCACTCTGCCTAAGCAGATCTCGGTATGTGATATATTTTGTCGCATGAAGTGCGATTACTAGCCGTCTTTTTATTTAAGATATCTATTAAAAAAATACAAACTCTTGTCTATTATAATTTGAATTTAACTAGCAATAAATGAATAGAAACTCAGATAATATATGTACATGATTATTTAAATAAATATGTTATTATAGTTATAATAATTATATAATTGAATAATTTTTTTCCTAACTTTAATTATAAACATGATTTATAAAAATTCTTTTATTTAATGAAATTTGTGGCCCTGAAAAGGGCCTGTTTTTTTATAGCATACTATATAAAATAATATGCATTTAACCACCAAAACCGTACAAAGTACGACCTTGACGTTTTAGTGCGTAAACAACATCCATAGCAGTTACTGTTTTTCTTTTAGCATGTTCAGTGTATGTTACAGCATCCCTGATAACATTTTCAAGAAATACTTTTAATACACCACGTGTTTCTTCATAAATTAAACCAGATATACGTTTCACACCGCCACGACGAGCTAAACGTCTAATTGCTGGTTTTGTGATACCTTGAATATTATCACGTAAAACTTTACGATGACGTTTAGCACAACCTTTTCCTAACCCTTTACCACCTTTGCCACGACCAGTCATTTTTGTTTGTATATAATACTTGAAAAAACGAACGAGCAGCAAACACAATGTTGAAATATTTTAACTCGTAATCGACATATATATATAGCCTGTATTCTGTTAGTGGTGGGGATACATTCTAAACCAATGACGCATATATATACAACAGCTGTAAGCGGGCTCGCACGTTATATAAGCTGAGATTATATCAAAAATTTTCCGTTCTGCTACTTTGTTAGTTAGTAGTGATATTATTATTATATTTTAATAATGGCGCGTACTAAACAAACTGCTCGTAAATCTACTGGTGGTAAAGCACCACGTAAACAATTGGCAACAAAAGCTGCCCGTAAGAGTGCTCCAGCTACTGGAGGTGTTAAAAAACCTCACAGATACAGACCAGGCACAGTAGCTTTGCGTGAGATTCGTCGTTATCAAAAGAGTACTGAACTTTTGATTCGTAAATTACCATTTCAACGACTTGTAAGAGAAATCGCACAAGATTTCAAAACTGATTTACGTTTCCAAAGTTCCGCTGTTATGGCACTACAAGAAGCAAGTGAAGCATATTTGGTTGGTTTATTTGAAGATACTAATTTATGTGCTATTCACGCTAAACGTGTAACAATTATGCCAAAAGATATTCAATTGGCCAGGCGTATTCGTGGTGAACGTGCTTAAATATATCATTGTTTTGTCATTTAATGACTTAAACAATAATTTAAAAACCGGCTCTTTTCAGAGCCAACAAATAAATATTAAAAAGAGAACTTACATTCTATCATACTTATAAAATATACAAATTATTTTATTCAAAAAAATAACGTAGAATTCATTTAATTTAAATAATTAATTACGTATAAATGTCTATCTATAGTAATATTAAATGTATTTAAAAATTATTAATTATCTTAATTTACGTATTATATTTATTTGATATAAAATTGAATTTAATAAAATTAATTTATATATAATTTTTGTATAAATTTATTAAAACGATATAAAGTTTAGTTAGATTGTTATATTAAATAATTATGAAAATTAATTTTATTTCGGATTTCAGGTAACTAAATAATAATTGCAAAATATAAATTAGTTAAAAATAATATTAAGCAAAATATAACATTTTTTAAAGAAATTATTTAAAATTATAAATAATAATAATAGAAAACGTTGACAAAATAAAAATTTTACTGATGTCCGAAATAAAATTTATTAAGTACCTATGTTGTTTTATTATTTATTGTTATTTAAAAACAAGAGCATAATGAAAAAAATTCTCAAATTTAAAATAAATGATGGTCCTGAAAAGGACCGTTTAAAGTAAGTGATAAAAAACAAATAGATATAAATCTATTTCTTTTTCGGCGAAGCTTTTTTCTTAACAACTTTTGGCTTTGTTGTCTTCGGTTTAGGTGATTTCGGTTTTTTAGTCGGTGCTTTAGTTGTTTTCTTTGCTTTTGATGGTGATTTTGGTTTAACAACTTTAACAGATGTTGCTGTTTTCTTCTTCTCTAGAGCTACTGCGGTAGCAGTAGATTTTCTCGATTTACCTGCAACTGTCTTCTTCACTGTTGTAGATTTAACATCAGCTTTTGCCTTTGTTTTGTTGGTGATTTTGAAGCTGTTGTTTTCTTCGGTTTAGCAGTAGATGATGATGGTGATTTTTTAGTCACTGCAGTTGATGCTAATTTAAATGAACCAGATGCACCTTTACCTTTTGTTTGAACAAGTATTCCAGATGCAACACTTGCTTTTAAGTATTTCTTAATGAACGGAGCGAATTTTTCACCCTCAACCTTATATGTTGCTGAGATATATTTTTTGATTGCTTGTAATGATGAACCACCGCGTTCTTTTAAATTTTGAATAGCATTATTTACCATAACAGCAGTTGTAGGATGAGTAGCTTTCGGACGTTCAGATTTCTTTTTATCTTTTTTAACACTCGTCTTAGGACTTGATTGCGGTTCAATACTTGTTGTTGCAACGTCAGCCATTTTAATTAGTTAAGAAAAATTAAAATCACAAATACAAATAATATCGTTAATAACAAAATGTTATTTAGCAATAAAATTTTAAAAGTTAAATGTTCAAGTTATGTGTTATGTATCGTTATAGTTAACGAACGGAATAGATATATGGTATACGTGCTATGTTCAATGCTAAGTCTGAGTTTGCTTAGTTTTCGTGCGTTCATTTCGAAAAGAATCACTAATTATTCATTAATTATTATATTTGCATAATATTAATATCATTTAATCGTAAGCATGTAGTGTACAGATTGAAAATGTAATGTTATTTTTATGCAATAGGTATATCTTGGTCATTTATTTTGTTTACAATTACAGTATATTTGTAAACCTAGATGATGTGACATCATTAAAATGTTAATAATTTATTATTAGTAGTATATAATAAGAAAATATATCTTAATACATATAATGAACATATATAAGTTTATTTATTAAATAATATTTTCATCTAATTTCATCTTGTTACAATAGAAATTAGTTAAATAAGTTGGATTGTTATGTTTGACAAATATTCATATGATACACTTCATATACTATGTAACAGCAATAATTTTATAATTTGATAAAATACAAGAGATAGTTAGTAATGAAATTAATTTAACAACAATATTTAAACTAGTTATCATAATATTAATATCTAAATACAATAATGATCTTTCGAATAATAAAACTGTAAAATATATGATGATTTATTTGTCTATTAATTTACACCTGTGCCCCCCTTCCACTCTACTAACATCTTTTGGGGGCCGTGATTTGACGGCTGGTAACCGCATTTCACACGATGAAATATATGACTTACCAAGATCCGCTACAGCAGAGTGTCACACCCAGTAATGGGTACAAGACATGATAATCACTTTAAAAAACAGTATTTTAATAATAAAAATATATCTGTCAACGGCCATATCATGTTGAAAAGCACCAATTCTCGTCCGATCACTGCAGTAAAACAACATCGAGCGTGATTAATATTTAGATGGGTGACTGCTTGGGAATATCACGTGTCGTTGATAATATTTTTTTTTTAATTAAATAAATAAATAAATAAATAAATAAATAGATAAATATATCATCACGCTTTTTACCCATTACTGGGTGTGGCACTCTGCCGTAGCAAATCTCGGTAAGTGATATATTTCATCGCGTGAAATGCGGTTACCAGCCGTCAAATCACGGCCCCCAAAAAATGTTAGTGGATATGAGATCTGCAATTGTAGAGCTTGCGTATAGATTTTAATTTGCGAGAAAATAAATGTTCTATGAATACCTTAAAAAAGAGATCTGCAATTGCAGAGCTTCAAATGTGATCATTTAATTAAAAAAAATAAAAATTAAAATATCTATTAACATGATTAAAAACAAAGAAAGACAAAAAAATACTTAAATGGAGTTCAGAGCTTTAAATGCGATTTATGTTTAAATTAAAATCCCTATAAAAAATATTTGGAATTTTTTATTTTTTTTCAATAAAATATATAAATTAAATACCGGAGATGCCGACTAAAGGTGCATTTAAAAAACAAAGATAAAGAAAGAAAAAAAAATGACTGGAAAATGAGATCTGCAATTGCAGAGCTCCAAATGTGGTAATTTAAAATAAGAGATTTAAATATCTATATAGAGAATATTTAAAAACAAACAAAAAAAAATAATAAAAAAAAATATTTTGATAAGGGATCTGCAATTGCAGAGGTCCTAATATGATAATTTACAATAAGAAATTCAAATATCTATATGGAAATTATTTAAAAATTAAACAAAAAAAAAACCTGAAAAAAAAGGATCTGCAACCGCAGAGCTTCAAATGTGAATTATTTAAAATTAAAATCCCTATTAATAAAAATGACTTGAAAACATAAACAAAACAAAACATAACTGGAATAATCTGCCACCATTACTTACAAAGTAATTACAATGTATGTATTTGTTTGTGAATGACGGCAATTGCAAATATCTAACAAATATAATTAATATTCTCTAAATAGGTATTTAATTTATTATCTCTGGCATTTAATTTACTGTTACAATGTAAGTTTAAATTTTAATTATTTATTTCTTTACGATGCTTCGTTGTCGAGATATAACATAAACGTATTACTTTTTTTTATGAATATTATATTTTAATATATCATAGTAGAAATATTTTAATAATAATAATAATTGACATTGATGGCATTGTCTCGATCATAAATTAATTATTTTGTTACAATTATATACGTATCTTTAAAATACACATTATAAATTCATTTACCGTAAATTAAACAATCATATTATAATTTAATCATTTTTCAATCAATAAACATTCATATAAAATTAATAACAAAAAATTCTATAATATCACAAGGATCGAACTAACCATCTATAGGTTCATATAAAACAATTTAGCACACTCGCATTATTTTCATAATTAATTAATTAATTAATTAATTAAAATAAGCATAGATAAAATGAATATAAGTCTCTTTTTAAGAATATATTTTGTGGTCCTGAAAAGGATCAATTAGTTTATAATAATTATTAAGAAACAACAACAATCATTTATGTTGATTTCTCAGTTTTCTTCGGCAATAAAACAGCCTGAATATTTGGCAATACACCACCTTGAGCGATCGTAACACCAGATAACAATTTATTCAATTCTTCATCATTACGGATGGCCAATTGTAAATGTCTTGGAATAATTCTAGTCTTTTTGTTATCACGTGCAGCGTTACCGGCAAGCTCAAGAACTTCAGCGGCTAGATATTCCATGACAGCGGCCAAATAAACTGGAGCACCAGCACCAACACGTTCTGCGTAATTACCTTTACGCAATAATCTATGAATACGACCAACTGGAAATTGTAATCCAGCACGATTGGAACGACTCTTTGCCTTTCCCTTAACTTTGCCACCTTTACCACGGCCAGACATTATTGAAAATTAATATGTTAAGAAACAAATACGTAAGTACATAAATAAAACGAGATACTCGTAGTTATATTTATTTCAGAACATCAATGCTTATATACATTCTCACGCATAGTCACATGCAGTCTTGTGTCGATTCAGGCGGGTAACTAATTGAAATGTACGAAACGTCAGTGTACAATATCCGCGTATATGCTATACATTTAACGGTAGGTGTGGTTTAGTGTAATATGGTCATGTATATATGTGTGTGAATCGTTTTTGAAATGGGGATGCGTCGCTGGCGCATCAAAATTAACGCTGCGAAGACCCAGTTGGTGCGCTTCCATCACCGGAACTTGCGGTATGACCACTCCATCCAAGTGACTCTGGATAATCAAGTAGTTGAGGAGCAGCGGAGCGCCACCTACCTCGGAGCCGTATTCAATAAGTTCCTCAACTGGCAGGAGGACATCAGGAAGTGCAACTCCATCATGCGCCGACGGACGGCGCTCATCTTCTGCTTGCGCAACCGACTCCAAGGCTGCACCCGCCAAGTGCAGTTGCACACATACAAAACGTTCGTTCGCCCTATAGCAGACTTCCGTGCGGTGCTGTATTCCAGCGCTCATACACACCAGCTCATGCCGCTAGTGCGACACGAACGTCGATTTCTACGACGCACCCACGACCTACCATGGAGGTACCCATCCAGCCGCATCTACGAACTTACCAACTCGCAGCCACTTCTGGACCGCCTACAAGTCCTCCAGGGTAAATTCACAGACAGAACGGTTCGTGAAAACGGACCCTCCATTGAGGAATTAAGAATACATCCGCCGAGACGCCGACGCCATCCTAAGTATAAGTATCGTCATCCTCCAGCAGTGCTTCTCCAGGCCACCAGAAACCCCCTCCCACCTGATCTGGAGATCGTCATCGACACCACCACACTAGCCATGCGCTAGTTTCTAAGACGTTTAAAAAAAAAAAACACTTAAATGCATATAAATATTGTATATATTCTGTAGATATTGTATGATAATGTATAGTAATGAATACTTTTTCTTTTTTTTTTATAAATAAATCACTATGTATCTGCTGCTGAAGGAGGCAAAAGCCTCAAAACAGCTGATCAAATTAATTATGTATCAGAAACTTATAATGTATTACTTAATAATAATAAACGATTCACTCACTTTTGAAATGGATGTAACAGATCCATTGTCAGTGCCAGCCACCGCTTCTACCAGTGAAAAACAGCGTGAAAAGCGCATTCCGCCTTTAATTCTTCACACCAAGGAGAACTATACATCAACCACGGAAGCTATCCGCAAGGCAGGCGTCACAATCAATAAAATTGTGAACACGAAAGACGGCGTTCGTGTGCATGTCAACTCTGCCGACGATTACAGGAAAACAAGAGATCTCTTGAGGCAGTTAAAGTTGGAATTTCACACATTCCAACTCCAGGATGAGAAGCTGCTTCAGGTCGTCATTCGCGGTATTCCAGAAACTATCTCCGACAGCGAGATTCTGGCGGAGCTGAGAAATCTTAACTTTCCAGCCGAGTCTGTACGACGCATGACAGGTGCAAACAAGAAACCATTTCCACTAGTGCATGTTCAGCTACTGAAGAATGCTGAAGGCAAGGCCATCTTCGATCTCAAATACCTGATGTACTTGAAAGTAAAAATCGAGTCCAAGAAACCACAAACAGGTATAAATCAATGCCACAACTGCCAGCGTTTTGGTCATGCCAGTAAAAACTGCCACGCCAGGGCCCGCTGTGTTAAATGCTCTGAGGGCCATAATGTTTCTGAATGCCCGACAAAAGGCTCATCCACACCTCGATGCTGTAATTGTGGAAAAGATCATACCGCTAGCTTCAAAGGCTGTGAAGCGTACAAGGCCGCCAAATTGTACAATTCACAAATCACAATTGTTCGTAACCAGGGTCGCATGCCTGGGAAAAGCCAAGAGGTCTCAACAACTGAACCAATCGACAACACCAGCTCTAACATTCAGACTGCTACTGTCAACGCTCCAGCCGAAGATAAGTGCAACAGGTTTTCTTCTACAATAGCTGCCAATATCAGTCCTGAATCACCCGCCGCCGTCATAAATAATGTCGATTCCAACACCACCACTTTTTCATCCGATAATATAAATTGGTCGACATTGTTTGCCAAAATCAACTTTAGTAAGCTTTGGGCTGAAGTTCCAGTCATTTTAAGTAACTTACTTAATGCCAAATCAGGGTCAGAAATGCTCCTCATTATCTTTAACTCAATTCCCAAGTTCTTGAACGCAACCCAAGATGTCCAGACACCGTAGAGCTGAACTCCTAAAACTCGCATTTTGGAATGCAAACGGACTACACGAAAAACGAGTCGAACTGGAAGAATTTATATTTCGCTACAATCTGGACGTTGTGTTGGTTAGTGAAACGCATCTTCGTGCCGGCCTCAACCCCAAAATCTGTGGCTTTACACTGTACCGGTATGACAGACCAGGTGCTCGCGGCGGTGGTGCTGCTATTTATATAAAAAATAGTATTGAGCACCACGAAACACCAATTCCGGAACTGCAACACATGGAAGCAGTGGAAATCTCCATCAACACCCAGTGGATTGGTCAACTACGACTAGTCGCTGTCTATAACGCGCCACGGCGTAGACTTCTCGAGGAAGACTTAAATGCTGTGATGGCTTTGGACGGACCAACAGTACTCGCCGGGGACTTCAATGCCAAGCACCAAGCCTGGAACAGCCATACACCAAACGGCAACGGACGAATCCTGCACCGGTACATGCTGGCACATGACCTCACTGTCATCGGCCCGATTGAGCCAACCCACTTCCCGGACAATGGCACCCGAGCAGACGTGCTAGACATTACTGTTCTCCGCAATGCAGGCGCAGCAAATAACATTCGTGTGGTAAATGAGCTCTCCAGTAATCACGTGCCAGTGTTGCTGGAACTTGGAGATGGCTTACCAGCTGCAGATGAGCGTTCTTCCACTTTCACTTCCTGGGAACGGTTCGAGCTTCACATTAACGAAGCTATTGGGGATCTACCAGTCATTACCAGCCCACCAGAGCTCGAAGAAGCAGTCACATCACTGATACACTGCATCCGCCAAGCAGTTGCCAACTCCTCACGCCAAACAATACAAACAGCTGTTAATCCTGTCGCTGATCTCCCAGCAGAAACGCGAGAACTTATAAGACTGAAAAATAAAGTACGTCGACGCTGGCAACGCTATTGCAGGCCAGGCGACCGCGTTGAAATGAACCGCCTCTCCAGGCTTGTCAAACAACAGCTTCAACAACATCGGAGCGACCGCTGGGCAGCCAAACTTATTTCGCTGAGCTGTAACGACAAATCACTATGGCATATGGCCAAAGCGCTGCGAAGTGAAAAACAAAAAATTCCGCCACTTCACGGAGAGCGAGGACTGGTTTTCTCTGAAGAGGACAAATCGGAAGCTATCGCCGACACTATGGAGCGCCAATGCTCTCCAAACTACACGCATTGCGATATTCGATTTGTTGGACGACTCAACCGATCGGTTAGAAAACAATTACAAGCTATACCACAGACAGCAGTCAAGCATACATCACCGCGAGAAGTTTGGGACATTATCAGAAAACTCAACGTTAAGAAAGCACCGGGTCCAGACGGCATCAGTAACCAGGCACTGAAGAATCTACCGCGCAAAGGTGTGGTAGCATTAACGAACATTGTTAATGCAGCACTACGACTTCGTCACTTCCCGGAATCTTGGAAATGCGCCGATGTTATCGTCCTTAAGAAATCAGGACAGAATCCCACGTTCCCACAAAACTACAGGCCCATCAGTTTGTTGTCTTGCCTGGGAAAAGTGGCCGAAAAAATTATCCTGGCTAGATTGCAGCAAGAAGTGGATGAAAGAAAGCTGATTCCCGATCATCAACACGGCTTTAGAAAACAACACTCCACGGAACACCAGCTTCTTCGCGTTGTAGACTTCATAACAGAAGGCTTCAATGCAAGACAGGCTACTGGCGCTATCTTCTTGGACGTCGCCAAGGCGTTTGACAAGGTGTGGCATCAGGGGCTGCTACACAAACTTTTGGAAGCAGACATACCGCTAGCCTTGGTACAACTACTAGACTCTTATCTTCGGCAAAGATCGTTTTGTATCAAACTACAAGGAACGCGATCTTCTCAGCGACCAATCACCGCTGGCCTACCTCAAGGCTCGCTACTATCACAACTACTTTACACGGTGTACTGCCACGATATGCCAAGTAACATCGGGAACACTACACTTGCTCAGTTTGCTGACGATACAGCCATTCTGTACAAGTCAAGATCGTCCAGAGTCATCGTCCCGAGACTTCAAGCTGCTACAGATTCGCTAGAAGAGTGGTTTAAACGATGGAGAATTGACGTCAACGCTGAAAAAAGTTCAGCAATCCTATTCAGCAAGAGACAACTACACCCAGATAACGACATTATCATCTTCGACAGGAGAATTCCGTGGCAAGATTCTACAAAATACCTGAGACTCCTGTTTGACCACAAACTGACTTGGCACGCTCATATTGCAGCTCGTACAGCCGGAGCAGAAGCGCTCATGGGTCACTTATATCCATTGATCGGAAGGCGTAGCAGCTTCAGCATCAACAATAAATTGACAATCTACAAGTCAATAATCCGACCATCAATGACCTATGCCATCCCAATTTGGGGCAACGCCGCAACGACAAACCTCAAGAAGCTCCAAGTCGTCCAGAACCGTGCGCTCAGGGCGGCTGTCAACGCACCGTGGTTCATCAGGAATGACGATCTCCATGAATACCTAAAAGTGCCAACCATCACAGACTACACGAGGATCGCTGCTAGCCGATTCTACTCAAAAATACCTACCCATCCAAACGCAAGCGTAAAGGGTCTGGCAGACTACGACCCGGAAGTGCCAACTCGGCACAAGAAACCGAAACAAGTGCTCGCTATATGAAATCCAATACACGCCAAGAAGGCGGCGCAGTAGCGCAATACACTACTCCAACATTCGAAGTTTAGATGACGGAGGTGTGGACCCATGGTCCGGTACTCCATAAGCCAGTTATGTTCATCGTTCATCGTGAATCGTTTATTATTATTAAGTAATACATTATAAGTTTCTGATACATAATTAATTTGGTCAGCTGTTTTGAGGCTTTTGCCTCCTTCAGCAGCAGATACATAGTGATTTATTTATAAAAAAAAAAAAGAAAAAGTATTCATTATCATACATTATCATACAATATCTACAGAATATATACAATATTTATATACATTTAAGTGTTTTTTTTAAAACGTCTTAGAAACTAGCGCATGGCTAGTGTGGTGGTGTCGATGACGATCTCCAGATCGGGTGGGAGGGGGTTTCTGGAGGCCTGGAGAAGCACTGCTGGAGGATGTCGATACTTATACTTAGGATGGCGTCGGCGTCTCGGCGGATGTATTCTTAATTCCTCAATGGAGGGTCCGTTTTCACGAACCGTTCTGTCTGTGAATTTACCCTGGAGGACTTGTAGGCGGTCCAGAAGTGGCTGCGAGTTGGTAAGTTCATAGATGCGGCTGGATGGGTACCTCCATGGTAGGTCGTGGGTGCGTCGTAGAAATCGACGTTCGTGTCGCACTAGCGGCATGAGCTGGTGTGTACGAGCGCTGGAATACAGCACCGCACGGAAGTCTGCTATAGGGCGAACGAACGTTTTGTATGTGTGCATCTGCACTTGGCGGGTGCAGCCTTGGAGTCGGTTGCGCAAGCAGGAGATGAGCGCCGTCCGTCTCATGTATATATAAATGAGTCAGCTTTTAAGGATTTTTAACTTCAGATTTCATTATTTGAATTTATTACGTGTCTGTTATTATTAACAACATGCCGCCTAAAGCAAGTGGTAAAGCAGCAAAAAAAGCTGGTAAAGCACAAAAGAATATTTCCAAAGATGATAAGAAAAGAAGCGACGCAGGAAGGAGAGTTACGCAATGTACATTTACAAAGTATTAAAACAAGTTCATCCTGATACTGGTATTTCTAGTAAAGCGATGAGTATTATGAACAGCTTTGTAAATGATATATTTGAGCGTATTGCTGCTGAAGCTTCACGTTTGGCACATTATAACAAACGTTCAACAATTACTAGTCGGGAAATTCAAACAGCTGTACGTCTATTATTACCTGGTGAACTCGCTAAGCACGCTGTTAGTGAAGGTACAAAAGCTGTTACAAAGTATACAAGTTCAAAGTAAATGTATTTATTTTTAATAATACATTTTTATAATAAAATCGGCTCTTCTCAGAGCCACAAAATATATTTCAATTAAAGAATTTTAATCAATCACTTAGTAATATGCTTTAATTTATTTTTAAGTAAATATATATTTTTACGTATTACATTGTATCAAATTATATATGGTAATTAAATTTATTTAAGATATCTCTTAAAAATTATAACCTTATTTTTCTTTTGTTGTTATAATTTAAATTGAAATTTAACTATAAATAAAATATATGTACATTAATTAAATATATTTCAAATTAAGAATTTGGCTCAATTCATTAGTATCGTAATATATCTTTATAAGTAAATATATATATCATCACGCTTTTTACCTATTACTGGGTGTGGCACTCTGCCTAAGCAGATCTCGGTATGTGATATATTTTGTCGCGTGAAGTGCGATTACCAGCCGTCTTTTTATTTAAGATATCTATTAAAATAATACAAACTCTTGTCTATTATAATTTGAATTTAACTAGCAATAAATGAATAGAAACTCAGATAATATATGTACATGATTATTTAAATAAATATGTTATTATAGTTATAATAATTATATAATTGAATAATTTTTTTCCTAACTTTAATTATAAACATGATTTATAAAAATTCTTTTATTTAATGAAATTTGTGGCTCTGAAAAGGGCCTGTTTTTTTATAGCATACTATATAAAATAATATGCATTTAACCACCAAAACCGTACAAAGTACGACCTTGACGTTTTAGTGCGTAAACAACATCCATAGCAGTTACTGTTTTTCATTTAGCATGTTCAGTGTATGTTACAGCATCCCTGATAACATTTTCAAGAAATACTTTTAATACACCACGTGTTTCTTCATAAATTAAACCAGATATACGTTTCACACCGCCACGACGAGCTAAACGTCTAATTGCTGGTTTTGTGATACCTTGAATATTATCACGTAAAACTTTACGATGACGTTTAGCACAACCTTTTCCTAACTCTTTACCACCTTTGCCACGACCAATCATTTTTGTTTGTATATAATACTTGAAAAAACGAACGAGCAGCAAACACAATGTTGAAATATTTTAACTCGTAATCGACATATATATAGCCTGTATTCTGTTAGTGGTGGGGATACATTCTAAACCAATGACGCATATATATACAACAGCTGTAAGCGGGCTCGCACGTTATATAAGCTGAGATTATATCAAAAATTTTCCGTTCTGCTACTTTGTTAGTTAGTAGTGATATTATTATTATATTTTAATAATGGCGCGTACTAAACAAACTGCTCGTAAATCTACAGGTGGTAAAGCACCACGTAAACAATTGGCAACAAAAGCTGCCCGTAAGAGTGCTCCAGCTACTGGAGGTGTTAAAAAACCTCACAGATACAGACCAGGCACAGTAGCTTTGCGTGAGATTTGTCGTTATCAAAAGAGTACTGAACTTTTGATTCGTAAATTACCATTTCAACGACTTGTAAGAGAAATCGCACAAGATTTCAAAACTGATTTACGTTTCCAAAGTTCCGCTGTTATGGCACTACAAGAAGCAAGTGAAGCATATTTGGTTGGTTTATTTGAAGATACTAATTTATGTGCTATTCACGCTAAACGTGTAACAATTATGCCAAAAGATATTCAATTGGCCAGGCGTATTCGTGGTGAACGTGCTTAAATATATCATTGTTTTGTCATTTAATGGCTTACACAATAATTTAAAAACCGGCTCTTTTCAGAGCCAACAAATAAATATTAAAAAGAGAACTTACATTCTATCATACTTATAAAATATAAAAATTATTTTATTCAAAAAAATAACGTAGAATTTTTAATTTAAATAATTAATTACGTATAAATGTCTATTTATAGTAATATTAAATGTATTTAAAAATTATTAATTATCTTAATTTACGTATTATATTTATTTGATATAAAATTGAATTTAATAAAATTAATTTATATATAATTTTTGTATAAATTTATTAAAACGATATAAAGTTTAGTTAGATTGTTATATTAAATAATTATGAAAATTAATTTTATTTCAGATTTCAGGTAACTAAATAATAATTGCAAAATATAAATTAGTTAAAAATAATATTAAGCAAAATATAACATTTTTTAAAGAAATTATTTAAAATTATAAATAATAATAATAGAAAACGTTGACAAAATAAAAATTTTACTGATGTCCGAAATAAAATTTATTAAGTACCTATGTTGTTTTATTATTTATTGTTATTTAGAACAAGAGCATAATGAAAAAAATTCTCAAATTTAAAATAAATGATGGTCCTGAAAAGGACCGTTTAAAGTAAGTGATAAAAAACAAATAGATATAAATCTATTTCTTTTTCGGCGAAGCTTTTTTCTTAACAACTTTTGGCTTTGTTGTCTTCGGTTTAGGTGATTTCGGTTTTTTAGTCGGTGCTTTAGTTGTTTTCTTTGCTTTTGATGGTGATTTTGGTTTAAAAACTTTAACAGATGTTGCTGTTTTCTTCTTCTCTAGAGCTACTGCGGTAGCAGTAGATTTTCTCGATTTACCTGCAACTGTCTTCTTTACTGTTGTAGATTTAACATCAGCTTTTGCCTTTGTTTTTGTTGGTGATTTTGAAGCTGTTGTTTTCTTCGGTTTAGCAGTAGATGATGATGGTGATTTTTTAGTCACTGCAGTTGATGCTAATTTAAATGAACCAGATGCACCTTTACCTTTTGTTTGAACAAGTATTCCAGATGCAACACTTGCTTTTAAGTATTTCTTAATGAACGAAGCGAATTTTTCACCCTCAACCTTATATGTTGCTGAGATATATTTTTTGATTGCTTGTAATGATGAACCACCGCGTTCTTTTAAATTTTGAATAGCATTATTTACCATAACAGCAGTTGTAGGATGAGTAGCTTTCGGACGTTCAGATTTCTTTTTATCTTTTTTAACACTCGTCTTAGGACTTGATTGCGGTTCAATACTTGTTGTTGCAACGTCAGCCATTTTAATTAGTTAAGAAAAATTAAAATCACAAATACAAATAATATCGTTAATAACAAAATGTTATTTAGCAATAAAATTTTAAAAGTTAAATGTTCAAGTTATGTGTTATGTATCGTTATAGTTAACGAACGGAATAGATATCTGGTATACGTGCTATGTTCAATGCTAAGTCTGAGTTTGCTTAGTTTTCGTGCGTTCATTTCGAAAAGAATCACTAATTATTCATTAATTATTATATTTGCATAATATTAATATCATTTAATCGTAAGCATGTAGTGTACAGATTGAAAATGTAATGTTATTTTTATGCAATAGGTATATCTTGGTCATTTATTTTGTTTACAATTACAGTATATTTGTAAACCTAGATGATGTGACATCATTAAAATGTTAATAATTTATTATTAGTAGTATATAATAAGAAAATATATCTTAATACATATAATGAACATATATAAGTTTATTTATTAAATAATATTTTCATCTAATTTCATCTTGTTACAATAGAAATTAGTTAAATAAGTTGGATTGTTATGTTTGACAAATATTCATATGATACACTTCATATACTATGTAACAGCAATAATTTTATAATTTGATAAAATACAAGAGATAGTTAGTAATGAAATTAATTTAACAACAATATTTAAACTAGTTATCATAATATTAATATCTAAATACAATAATGATCTTTCGAATAATAAAACTGTAAAATATATGATGATTTATTTGTCTATTAATTTACACCTGTGCCCCCCTTCCACTCTACTAACATCTTTTGGGGGCCGTGATTTGACGGCTGGTAACCGCATTTCACACGATGAAATATATGACTTACCAAGATCCGCTACAGCAGAGTGTCACACCCAGTAATGGGTACAAGACATGATAATCACTTTAAAAAACAGTATTTTAATAATAAAAATATATCTGTCAACGGCCATATCATGTTGAAAAGCACCAATTCTCGTCCGATCACTGCAGTAAAACAACATCGAGCGTGATTAATACTTAGATGGGTGACTGCTTGGGAATATCACGTGTCGTTGATAATATTTTTTTTTTAATTAAATAAATAAATAAATAAATAAATAAATAGATAAATATATCATCACGCTTTTTACCCATTACTGGGTGTGGCACTCTGCCGTAGCAAATCTCGGTAAGTGATATATTTCATCGCGTGAAATGCGGTTACCAGCCGTCAAATCACGGCCCCCAAAAAATGTTAGTGGATATGAGATCTGCAATTGTAGAGCTTGCGTATAGATTTTAATTTGCGAGAAAATAAATGTTCTATGAATACCTTAAAAAAGAGATCTGCAATTGCAGAGCTTCAAATGTGATCATTTAATTAAAAAAAATAAAAATTAAAATATCTATTAACATGATTAAAAACAAAGAAAGACAAAAAAATACTTAAATGGAGTTCAGAGCTTTAAATGCGATTTATGTTTAAATTAAAATCCCTATAAAAAATATTTGGAATTTTTTATTTTTTTTCAATAAAATATATAAATTAAATACCGGAGATGCCGACTAAAGGTGCATTTAAAAAACAAAGATAAAGAAAGAAAAAAAAATGACTGGAAAATGAGATCTGCAATTGCAGAGCTCCAAATGTGGTAATTTAAAATAAGAGATTTAAATATCTATATAGAGAATATTTAAAAACAAACAAAAAAAAATAATAAAAAAAAATATTTTGATAAGGGATCTGCAATTGCAGAGGTCCTAATATGATAATTTACAATAAGAAATTCAAATATCTATATGGAAATTATTTAAAAATTAAACAAAAAAAAAACCTGAAAAAAAAGGATCTGCAACCGCAGAGCTTCAAATGTGAATTATTTAAAATTAAAATCCCTATTAATAAAAATGACTTGAAAACATAAGCAAAACAAAACATAACTGGAATAATTTGCCATCATTACTTACAAAGTAATTACAATGTATGTATTTGTTTGTGAAAGACGGCAATTGCAAATATCTAACAAATATAATTAATATTCTCTAAATAGGTATTTAATTTATAATCTCTGGCATTTAATTTACTGTTACAATGTAAGTTTAAATTTAAATTATTTATTTCTTTACGATGCTTCGTTGTCGAGATATAACATAAACGTATTACTTTTTTTTATGAATATTATATTTTAATATATCATAGTAGAAATATTTTAATAATAATAATAATTGACATTGATGGCATTGTCTCGATCATAAATTAATTATTTTGTTACAATTATATACGTATCTTTAAAATACACATTATAAATTCATTTACCGTAAATTAAACAATCATATTATAATTTAATCATTTTTCAATCAATAAACATTCATATAAAATTAATAACAAAAAATTCTATAATATCACAAGGATCGAACTAACCATCTATAGGTTCATATAAAACAATTTAGCACACTCGCATATTTTTCATAATTTATTAATTATTAATTAATTAAAATAAGCATAGATAAAATGAATATAAGTCTCTTTTTAAGAATATATTTTGTGGTCCTGAAAAGGACCAATTAGTTTATAATAATTATTAAGAAACAACAACAATCATTTATGTTGATTTCTCAGTTTTCTTCGGCAATAAAACAGCCTGAATATTTGGCAATACACCACCTTGAGCGATCGTAACACCAGATAACAATTTATTCAATTCTTCATCATTACGGATGGCCAATTGTAAATGTCTTGGAATAATTCTAGTCTTTTTGTTATCACGTGCAGCGTTACCGGCAAGCTCAAGAACTTCAGCGGCTAGATATTCCATGACAGCGGCCAAATAAACTGGAGCACCAGCACCAACACGTTCTGCGTAATTACCTTTACGCAATAATCTATGAATACGACCAACTGGAAATTGTAATCCAGCACGATTGGAACGACTCTTTGCCTTTCCCTTAACTTTGCCACCTTTACCACGGCCAGACATTATTGAAAATTAATATGTTAAGAAACAAATACGTAAGTACATAAATAAAACGAGATACTCGTAGTTATATTTATTTCAGAACATCAATGCTTATATACATTCTCACGCATAGTCACATGCAGTATTGTGTCGATTCAGGCGGGTAACTAATTGAAATGTACGAAACGTCAGTGTACAATATCCGCGTATATGCTATACATTTAACGGTAGGTGTGGTTTAGTGTAATATGGTCATGTATATATAAATGAGTCAGCTTTTAAGGATTTTTTAGACTTTTTTTACAGTACTTTTTTTCTTTTTACACAAGACACATCTCAGATTCTGCTACTTTGTTAGTTGGTAGTGATATTATTATTATATTTTAATAATGGCGCGTACTAAACAAATTCATTTAGTGTGTGTTGTGCTTTAAGTGAATGAAATTAAATTAAAGCTATTGTGTTTATTCTGAATGATCATCACGGTGGACAGTGTTTTAGTTATTTTTAAATAGTGAAAAGAGATTTAAGTGTATGATTAAATATAATCAAATTCATTTTTAGTGTGTGTGGTGCTTTAAGTGATCGGTGAACTCCGATTATTATTGTAATCATCATTTACATTCGCTTAAAATCATTTATTGATAAGAACTCGATTACTAGTAAAATGTTTGTTTTTACAATGTTTTGTTAATTATATTTGTAATCATCATTTACATTCGCTTAAAATCATTTATTGATAAGAACTCGATTACTAGTAAAATGATTGTTTTTACAATGTTTTGTTAATTATATTAGTGTACATTCCTTTGTTTGAAATTAAATGAAAGCTAGTTTGTTATATTGAATCTATGAATTAAGTTTTGATCGTTTGTTACTGAAGCACTTTTATGTGTAATTATTGTTGTTTGTGCAAATATTCTTAAAATTTGAAAATTTGAAATCATTTGTGAAACTAGTGCATGAGTAATCTTTTCTAAATTAGTTAGTTAGAGACATTGTGTACTTGTGCATCCGCTAACAAGACAAGTGCAACGTACATCTACTGGCTCAGCGCCATTGCAATGTACAGGATGAATTCTACCGAAATCGCCCGGGACGCTGCCAACAACCCGGAAACTGACTACAGTTCGTGTCATGAAGGCAAACGCAGTCGCGAGGAAGCCCACGCTGACGACGACAACTCGAGTAGTGCCGATCAATTCTCAGAGTCGCCCAGCAGCCGCAAAAATCGCCGCAAGAAGCGTCGCAGGGCCCGTCGCTCTAGCGAACTTGTTTTGCTGGAGAGCAGCATCTTGGAGCTGGCCGAGCAGCGCCGTGTCTCCGCTGCACGTCCTGTCGTCTCGACACTAAAGGTTGGCTCGCCTTCCTCCTCGTCGTACGCGTCAAGACTGCGCTCAGTCACCCAATCGTCTCCATCGCCGTCGTCATCACCGAAAGACAAAGCCAAACAGCGCCGGAGGACGCCTCCTCCATCTTCAACAGCATCACAACACTCTCACTCTCTGGCCCATTCGCCCTCAAGATGCCGCTCTCCGGTGCAAGTTCCCACACCTGCACCTGCATCACCTCAGCCTGACCATCGAGGACTCTTCACAACCTGTATTGCTGGACTGCCGAAAGAGTGCCAGTCCTTAAAAGGCATTCACCCATACCTGACGCGTGTGCAAAACCTGCAGATCCAGGACGTCATAGCCACCCGGTCCGGCAACATCCTCGTCAAGAGCAGCGATCCATCAGCAGCAGCAAAGTTAAAAATGGTTCGTAACTGCATCAGTACTGCAGTGACTGTCACTGCATGGGACCACTCACCACGACCACGCACCGACCCAAGGCCAAGTCATTCTCATGCGTTATCACAAACGTCGCGATGGACATCACCATCGACGATGTCAAGAACCATCTGCGTGCGGCGGCCGTCTCCTTCAAAGACGTTTGGCGCATCCAGTCACGCAGAGCAGGGGGTCGAGAAACACGCTTGGTACGCGTCCTCACCACCTGTCCCACGACTCTTGACCGTCTTCTCACCAAAGGCCTAGTTATCTTTGGTCACTCTCACGAGATCGAGGAATCTCATTCACCACGGCCCATGCCGTTCCAGTGCAACAAGTGCCAGGAATTCCATCCGCCAGGACCCTGCAGGAACCCAGTTGCCTGTCGTCGGTGTGCGGGGGCCCACCACGAATCGGCGTGCAAAAAGCCAGTCGACAGCTTCACATGCAAGACATGCAAAGGAAATCACCCGGCATCCAGCTTCAAGTGTCCTGCTAGACGAAAGAAAGCGTCCAGTCCCCAGGAACCTGTGATGCTGAAGTGCATTGCGCCTCCTGCAGATGCAACTGAACCCACAACTCCGCCATCAACGGCCGACGTGCTCCGCTTTGTGACCATGACAGTAATGAATGCGCTGCCGATGGAGCAAGAAAGGATGCGCGAAATCCTCACTCAGCTTGCCGCCGACATCTTCAATACTCACTTGTCTGTGTCATATTCTGGCGCAAGTGTCCACGTCACGTGCGTCCAACGGTCGCAAGCAACAGCATCCATTTCCGGGAACCACAATGGCTGAACACCAAGACGGAAGATTCGCCACCATCAACGTTTCAAGTTTTACTAACAAGCGCCTGCTGGTGGAAAACTTGCTACAAGAATCCGCAATATTTGTGCTGGGCCTGTCCGAGACCCGCACCAAACCAACCACCATCATGAAGGCAAGTGGGTACACAGTGTTCCGAAAAGACCGAGATCCAGACGGCCACGGAGGTGCAGCACTCTTCGTGCACACGACGGTACCCAGCACCGCCATCGATCTTCCGCCACATCTAGCCAGCGAGAACATCGTGGGTGCGTCGATTCGCACACGGTACGGATCAATCCACGTATTTTCCGTATATGTGAGGCCAAGCGCAGCCTTCCCAGCGGCTATCTTCGAGTTCGCCACCAGGCTGGGTGCAGCAGTCATCATGGGTGATTTCAATGCTCGCCACACCCACTTCGGCGACCACGCGGTCAACCAAAATGGCAGAGCACTCATCAATATCATGGACGAGCTCCCGATTTTTCGAATCCCGCTCACCAGCCCCAGCTTTGTCGGACACCAAGGAACGAGCATAGTCGACCACATTCTTGTCACCGAGCACCTCATCCAACACTTCGGTGACGAGTGCTTTATCGGTCCTACAGTCACCTCGGATCACATGCCAGTCGTCGTGGATTCAGATCTGCTGCAGCGCCCACATACTGGCCCGTATTTCAAGAATGTCCGCAGTTTTCGGAATGCTGACTGGGATGCCTTCGCGCGTCACATAACGTCAACTCTTCCACTCCAACCTGAGATGGACTCACCGCAGCAGATCGACGCAGCCGTAGACCTGTTTACAACAACAATCCAACAAGCTGCCGAGCTAGTTGCGACGCACAAGTGCATACGCACAGATCGCCCACCACTGCCAGCTCAGCTGGTCGCAGCGATTCGCAACAAACGACGTATCTACAGAGATTTCGTCCGTACTCGAGATCCAGCCATCAAACTGATATGGAACCGCGAGAATGCAATCATCCGTAGAGCCATTCTTCAACATCGGGAGCGGAAGTGGAGTGATGCATGCGCCCAACTCGACCCCAAAGACGGAGCACAGTTCTGGCAGCAATTCAAGCTGCTCACCGGCCAGAAATCGGGACAGTCTCGACACCTTTCTGTCAATGGTTCAACAATAATTAGCAGCCAAGATAAGGCCGACGCCTTCGCCGACGTCCTTGAACGAGTACACCAGGACAATCCAGAGCCGCTATTCGACAATGATTTCAAGGAACGACTTGACAGAACTGTTGAGACCGCCCTACTGAATCTGCCAGTGGGCGAGCTTGGCGGCGCTGCAATCGAAGATCACGACGTTATCGCAGCCATAGCAGCGAAAAAAGGGAACTCGGCTCCCGGTGAGGACGGCGTCACCTTCACGATGCTGAGGAATTTACCTGCGGAAGCCATATCCTATCTTACACTCATCATGAACTCCTGTCTAACACTTGGTTTCCACCCATCACGATGGAGGTACGCCGAAATCGTGATGATTCCCAAACCCGGCAAGAACCACACTGACCCATCTTCCTACCGACCCATTTCTATACTGAACACCTCTGGCAAAATCCTCGAAAGAATCCTCTCCGACAGAATCACAACCATCTGCAACCAAAATAACCTAATCCCACCATTCCAATTCGGTTTCCGCAAGAAGCATTCAGTCCATGACGCCGTACTCCGACTCACCACGGACATCACTGCCGCCATCAACTCGAAGTGCGTTATTGCTGCTGCATTTCTTGACTTGGAGCGCGCGTTCGACAACGTGTGGCACAATGGTTTATTGGAAAAATGCATTAAATACCACTTTCCGGTGTATCTCCTCCAAGCCATTGCTGGATTTTTGAGATATAGATCAGCAAGTGTTCGAGTCTCCTCCGCCAAATCACGTCGATTCCGAATACGAAATGGCACACCACAGGGCAGCATCCTCTCACCGCTACTGTTTCTCATCTTCTGCAGCGACATACCGGGACCCGCGTACAGGAATTGCGTAATCCAGCAATTCGCGGACGACACGGCGATCTGGTCTCGAGCACGGTCCGCAGAAGGCGCCACACAGTTACTACAGCAACAAACCGAGAAGCTAGAAGCGTGGATGCGACGCTGGCGCATCAAACCAAACCCCGCCAAAACGCAGCTGCTCCTGTTCCGGAGCCGAGGCCACATCATCCGTGACACCATAAGTCTACAACTGTGGAACACAATTGTACGACAGCAGGAGAGGGCTACGTACCTCGGCTTCACACTAACCCAGACCATGAACTGGAAACCTGACGTAACTAAATGCATTCGCGATATGCGCCGTCGGTCGGGGTTGATCGCGTCGCTCAGAGGCAGACTTCGGGGATGTTCCGCACGAGTCCAGCAACTAACCTACGTCATGTTTGTCCGGCCGCTGGTAGATTTCCGGGCGGTCATCTACGCGGCCATCCGTCAACAGCTGCTGAAGCCGCTCATCCAACTGGAGAGAAGATTCCTCCGCCGCTTCCATGGACTGCCCTGGATGTCGCCTTCCAACACTGTGCACCAGACAGCAAAGCTCATTCCAGTGAACAACCGGATGTCAGACCTCCAACAGCGGTTCGTGGCACGCTGCCTACGCGGAGAGTCCGCTAGCGCCTATCTGCTCCAGAGGAAAATGGCCCCACTTTGCTGCAGAAGACCTAAATACAAGTATATGGACCCGGTGATCTCACTTCTCCAGGTGGCCGAAGAGATCCCGCCGGAGCTCCGGGACGTGGTGGAAGAAACACCCCTGCCATTTCGCCATTAAAAATATTCATTTATAAATAAATATATGTATATATTTTTGTTGTTGTTTTTTTTTTGTGTAAATAAATAGTTTTAACATGTGCATAAGAGGGCAAGAGCCCTATAAGTGCACCGATTTTTTTTTTATTATTTATTATAACACTATGTAATCTTGTACAAAAAAAACTTATAATAATAAACCTATTACTACTACTAAGGATTTTTAACTTCAGATTTCATTATTTGAATTTATTACGTGTCTGTTATTATTAACAACATGCCGCCTAAAGCAAGTGGTAAAGCAGCAAAAAAAGCTGGTAAAGCACAAAAGAATATTTCCAAAGATGATAAGAAAAAGAAGCGACGCAGGAAGGAGAGTTACGCAATGTACATTTACAAAGTATTAAAACAAGTTCATCCTGATACTGGAGTAGTAAATAGGCGCCGATAGCCAGACACCTATGGAGTACGAGAGAGACAGACATATTTAAAAGTCAAGGCAAAGACAAAGACGGAATCCATCGTGTATGACAAAGATATCTGCCTCTTTGTCCACTCTAAACAACTGCCATAGACGTGCACCGTGTTCGCGGTGGGCTCTATTGATAGATCTTGTAAGTTAGTATTGTGTAGTGAATTGGCAATGTTGATCTCGCATTTGCAGATCTCGTGACGGGGGTGGTGGGATATTTGATGAATAGAATACGTTATAAGAGTTAATAATAATAATAATAATAAAGAGATTACCTTTAAGTGTGCCGCCACTGAATGCAGCGGTATTCAAAATGAACTGAATAACATATTCAGTCGAAATAAGCTGACGTAGGGGAATCAGTGGCACCAACTAAAAAAACCATGAGCCCGTAGCCTATGTACTTATATTTATTTATAAAAAAGTTTTTATACATATACAAGAATTAACATATAAGTATATTTTATTGAAGAAAAAATATAAAATTGAACATTAATACACACTTATATTTATTTATAAACGAGTTTTATACATAACAGAGTTTTATTAGAGCCACCATTTTACAAATATACACACACTCAAATAAAGTAGAAATTATAATAACTATTTTTAAAATATTACATACACTACTAATACTACTACTATTAAGACCACTACAGTAATATAAATATTATATTTTTTGTTTCTTATTAAATCCAAAAGGTTTTGAATTATGTTCACTGTATTTTCTTTTAAGATATACTGGTTGATAAGTTTTTATTTGTTCTCGACTCATTACTCGCCATTGATTGGTACGAATGAATTTATTTGGATATTTTAAAACTATTGGATCTGTGTATTCTGTGACCAAACGAATTAAAGTATCAAAATTAACAATATTTTCAGTGGTAATATTTATTGTTATACCTTTTACTTTATACTCTGTTTTAAGATTATTTTTATCTCCTTTAACTCGGATACGAAAAGAATAGTGCTTTGGCCCGCCAGATACAAATGTGTCAATGTAAGAAAGTTTACCGTATTTTTCAAGTTCATTTGTCATATCACCCAGATATATTCCATGCGTAGGCATCCATTCATTTGGTTTATGTGTATAAATAATACTGTCTGTGTCACAATAAAGAACACGAGTGTTAAGTTTATTTAGATATTTGTAAAGGTGAATTCGTGCCAACGCAGTAGTGTAAGTTGCAATAAAAATGTTTGTGGTAGGTGATGGTTGCAAATTTTTTTCATTTTCTTTCCACGTAATGTACATAATGTCGTCGTTGATGGGTATCGATGAAATAATTTCATAATTTGGGTTACAGAAATACGTAACAAGTTCTTCGTACGTGGAAATGATTTTAGTGTGTGTTATATCTTCTCTCATCCCAAAACGACCCCATAAACTATTTAATTGTAATTTTGATACAGATCTTAAACCAGGATTATATTGAATATTCTCTTTATCTAATTGTATACCCTCTCTATCAAAGAAATCTTTAATATATTTAGTTTTTAATATTTCATTATTGTGACATTCGGTTGGCCAATCACTTGCCTCTTGTTTAATTTTTAGAAATTTATTGACATAATTACCAAACAATCCACCGGATTTTGTTTTCTCATCATATTGAATAGTATTAAATTTCCACACTTCATGTGTTTTAACAATTTTGTAACCCATATTAATAGCTAAACGTACCTCATCAACGACCCATGTAGACGTAATTTCCCGGTCACGGTCACAGTGTGTACATGCGTCGAGACTCATATTTACACCACACGTACGACATAAAATAAACATACATTTTTTATTTATTTTCAAAGGCAATACCGGATGATACAAATCAATAGGCGGTAATATTGTACACTTAATTAAACCTTCAAATTCACTTATTTCGGGACATTCATCGCCTACATATATTGTAGGATGACCAATGGGATAGCGACCGTATTTGTTAATAAATGGATATAAACTGCAAATATCTGAATAAAAAATTTTCTCATTTTTATCGTCATCAACCTTGTAATAGGTTGTCATAGTTTCGACTCGTCCACCATAAAAACTATCACGTGGATTTAATGGTTTTATTTGAACAATATCATTTGAACTTAAAAATGTTTGTAATTCAACATTACTTTTACATTTTTTCTCAAACTGACATTGCCACATTTCTACTATTTCATAACCTGCACTTTATAATATATCAATTTTTCTAACAGTTGATTCAAATCGTAAATTTATGGTATCACCGCCTGTATTATACAAATCATCGTCTCGATGTTGTGGAAAACAAGTTTTGCAACCATGAAACCAGCACCCATAATATTCGAAAATTATTTTTCTATCATCAATTTCTGTATAGCCATCTACTTTAAACCCAAGCACAGTATGTTCATTTTTACGAAATGCATGCTGTATTTTAATATTACGAACCTTTTCCTCCCACAATAACCAAACTGTTGCCTCATAAGAGAAATTATTACTTTGACTACATCTGTATCCGGTTGTTGGGACAACAGCAATTGTATTTTCTGGTAAATAATTTTTTCCTATAAGTATATAAACATGCACTAGATATAGTAATTGATCGTCTAAATATATCTACATTATCCTTTACCGACAGGCATGATTGTATGCGCTACAGATAACATAAGTTCTCCGTTAACGAGAAATGTCTTATTACTTTTCATTACACTTTCAATAGCATTCACAATAATACTAGTTGATAAATCCGAAAAATGTTTATAACTTATTCCAATAGGATTGTCCGGTGACGAGTCACTGTGAATTTCTAAACCGATTCGATCAAATGGTGCAATTTTCATATCATAAGAAAGATATTTTAGGATTTTATCAAACACAGAATTTAACCAATCCAAAGGATCAATGTCTGATGAATATTTGTCAATTGCAATAATAATTTCACGCCATGTAGATTTAAATTTTTTCATACTCCTTTGCCGAATATTTATAACTTTAAATAAATTTTTAGTATCATTAATATATTCTGTTGATGTTTGAGATTGTTGAGGCTGCTGTTGTTGAGATGTGGAGGACAATGACGTTGACTGTGTGTGCATTTCATGGTGGCCTGTAGTAGTTTGTGGTTTCACTGTTGGAAGTAAAATCTAATTAAGAAAAACTAATAATATAAAATTGTATGAAAGAATTTGTAACTCACATTATTTGATGGTTGTGTTACTGCAGACGGCCCTGGCTGTGCTGCTGAAGATGGACCTGGTGTTGGATCGTTTTTCAATAATCTCTCACCAGTGGTTTCAGCTGATGTAAATTCAACTGTTCCCGGAGTTATTATTTTAAATTCTATCAATGAAGCTGCTTTACGACCTGAACCCATATCCTTCTGGCCTAAATAAATCAATGCCATATTTGCCGTTTCATTAAATTCGGTGATATCATTTGCTGTTAAATTTGAAAATCTTTCAGGTAAAAATACGCTGAATAATCCTAAGTCACATATGATTTTTGCACCGAATGATTTTGTTTTAACTTGTTTTAGGTAATTTATTTTATATGGTTGATTAACAATTAACTCCGGAATACGTTTGACTGGCTTATTGTAGGTTGTCATTTGACCAATTTCATTTAATTTATGCATTTTTATTGCTAGAAAAAATAAAATTGTTGTAAATAATTGAAATAGTTGTATGCAAATTTAAAATTCTTACCTTTTTGTTGTTGATGTTGTTTATTAAAGAAAAAATCCACACTTGGTGTCAACGACGTCAGCGGCAAGCAACACAAGTTTACAGCACTAATATTTCACGTACATATGAACAAAAGAGATAATATAAAATCATATATATATCATCTTAAAAAATCATCTCTCTCTTTCTCTCTGTGTGTCACTGCCATGATGTAATTGTTTATTTCCCTTTATAATTGATAAGATATCGAAAATTGCAGACACAAAAATAAATATAATTGATTATTAGAACAGTACACGTGTGTGTGTTGTTTATTTTATTTGCAATGGAATGCTCTTAATAATAATTTCTCAGAATTAAACCTTAGCTGAAATATTATTGGCTATAATAAGATGATTTTTAATTGGTTAAAATAATAATTTATTTTATTGGTTGACGTTATTTTTAAGTAAAAATAAAAACTCTATGAAATATATTATATATCTCAGTGTAAAGTGTGAATCCATGTGGGCTGCGTATGTCACTCCTATAAAAGTTGTAGATCTTGAATCTGCAATACAAAGTCTAGAACAACGTTGCTATTGTTTGGCCAAGGATTATGATCACGAAATAGTGTACAAGAAAAACTATTTTGACAAGGAGCATGAAGAGAAACTTAATAAATTCTTCAGAGAACAAGCAGATTGTTATACTGAAGGAGAAATTATATGTGCGAGTTACCTCAATGGTGACATTAATATTGTTCAATTTCTCACTAAATTCAAAAGTATTGAGTTATTGCATGAACTTGACGACGATGAAATAAGGCAGTATTTAGACAAAGACGTTGAAGATTTTCTAGACTTTTTAAAATCACAAGTAGCAACTAAGAAAATCGAAAACAAAGAGGTAAATATATAAAATAAATTATGTATATTATAAAATATATTTTTTTCTCTCTTTCTTTTTTCAGAATGTCAATAATCAATCCGATGGATAACAATGAATCTCGTTTGTTGTTACAACACATGTTTCAACTTGATAACGAATATAAACATATATTAACATTAGGAATAAATTTAGAAGTTGTTATAAAAATTGTAAATTGTAAAACCAAAAATAATATTATATTTAATGTGTCTGACTGGTGCAATTTTGTACAATATATTCAAACTATTGTAACTAGTAGTAATGAAGGAAATAACAACTCTCAAATTGAATTTTATGCTATAAAGAAAGATTATAAAATTCACGTAAAATGGCTGCAATATCAAATTTCATTAAATGAAACTACGTTAAATATCATATGTAAGATACAAGATAATATATTAGATGTGTCAAACTATTTAAAATCTATAAATTTTATAAAGTTTTACAGAGATATTAATACTCAAGCCTATTTTACACCTGGAAATTCTCTTGATAACATAAAAAATCTACTCTCTAGTAGTAATAGCAATACTAGTAATAATATTCTAGTTATAATATATAAAGAAATGTTAACATTTTATTCCAACTTTATTATGGACGATTTAAAATCAAATATGTATTATGTACCTAGTAATTATAATGAATTTAAATACTTGTTAGAACCAAATAATAATTAAAAAATAAAATAAAATATGTGTATATATAAAAATGTATTTTTATTACAACTTACCTCTATCTGTTAAAATAAAAAAAAAACAAAACAAAAAATAAAATGGAATTACTAAATAATACGCAAACTAATCATTTGCACTTTTTTCTTTATTTTATAATAATAATTGTGTGTCTGACATAAAGACATTTGAAAAAAATAACAATAGATGAATACACGTTATAATATAATATTGTCATTCTTCTATCTGCACAACCAAGATTGCAATGTAAATGCATTTCTCAATGCACACGATGGGATTGTTGATGTTGTTGCTGCTGTTGCATCGCTTGACGTGTATAGTTTCTTATTAAATATAGGTCTATGATGAAAACAAGAATATTTTGATGTATACTCATTGTTAACTCTTAGTAATGGCGGCCGTTGATCGTACTCATCCTCGTCTTCTGATAAATCGACAATTGTGCACATTAAATTATTTACCAGTATCTTTTCCATATATTGTTTCTTAACATATCCTTTTAGATATATTTTACAATAATTAGAGGAAAATAATTTTTTAATAATATTCTGTGCTTCGTAATAATGTATATGACCGTCAGACCAGTATAGACCATGGTAATTATTTTGTAACCATATTATTTGCTTCCGGAATGTAGAACTAGTAATTTCGCCCCATGTGCACGGAGGTCGAATTAGCATGTGATGAATTATTGATCCATTTCTATTAATCAGGGCAAATTCTTTAGCCACAAAACGATTCTTATACAAATTGAAACCTTGGATATCAACTACAAACTCGTCCATTCTTGTGCCTTCACTCCGATAACTCAAATTGAACTGACGTTATTAATGTTTGAATTACATTGTTTTAACAACATTCGTCATTGTATTATATTCTACCACTCTATCTTGTAATATGATGCAATACGCACTTGTTTTATCTGGAAACGGTTCCTTTGATTCAATTTCAATTTGAATGTCTACAGGTGCAGACTTTATGGATTCATTTTGTCTTGAACAGTCAATGACAAAAATTGGGGCAATTGTTTTAAAGTTATTAACCCCTAGTAATGGTTCTCCATTTCCACTGATTCGTCCATAATATGATGCTTGGAAACGTGCATACATGTCATACATTAATGCATATTTATTCTTATTCATATCTAAATTCCAATTGTCATAGGGATGATATTCAGAATTTAAATATAACTTAACATTCGTTATGTTACAGTTATCAAAAATGGATGTATCTTTTTTAATGGAATTTTTTCTGTCCGTTTGTAGAACAAGTAATACAAATCGTGGTTTTTCCAGTTGAGCACTTGTTTTCACTGTCCAGGTGTGTTTATTAGTTGCAGGTAATAAGGGGTATTCATATGTTGACCAACTTCGAAAGTTTATGTATAAAGGTTTATTTCGATCAAGTAATTTCAGCAATGCTAAACGTTCTGGATTTGCAAACGTACACATATGGAACGCACCACTTTATTTTTGTAAGCTTAACATTTACATTATACTCTTCGTCTGATGTAGTAATTAAAGCATCATTGTCTGATTTTGATCGTACCAATATTAGTTCTTGACGGGCATTCATGATAATTTTATTGTAGTCTTCTGCAAATCCAAGTAGTGTTCTTAACGGTACACAAACATTGAAATGATTGTTTAAATAAATTGAATTTCTTGCATTCTCCATACTCCAGCCTGCATTTTCTAATGCTTTCACTTCGTTCTCTGTAAATGACGCATAGCCCTTCACAGTTGATGTTATGCCTAAACATTTTGTCTTGTCAATTTCAATGCCATTCAATTCATAACGTATTTCGTCAAATAAATACGATATTCCGTTGTTTATGAGTTTTATATTCTGGTCTGGAATTGGATTCTGTCCTGCTACTACAACTGCCTCCACTTTACCCTCTATGTAAATGAAACTTTGCGACGGTAATGTGTATATGTCCTGTTGTTGGATCGGTATACGTATTTCATCATTATTATTATAAGTCGATGTAACATACGGCTGATGAGAATGCCATGCTATGCGAGTAATTGACTCATCAAATGCAACTTCATTGCCGACAGCCAGAATGTCATCTGTCACAAATGTATTAGTATTCATCGTCGTATTTTATTTTTAAATTGTAACCCAACGATTTTAAAATATATTTTCTGCTTGTTGTTATTGTTGACGCGAATGAATCACTTCTGATCTTAGATTCACATGTATTATTATATTTATATGGATCTTGTTGTTGTTCGTGTTCTTGTTTTAATAATAATAAGCGGTCTACCCCTCTTATTATTTTCCTCTTCTTCATGAATAGCATGTTATATTTGTCGAATGTGTAGTCTAACTGTCACGAGTTCGTCAAGGATATTAACCAAATTTCTATCTTGGTCTACCACTTTTATAGTTATATTGTCAATAGTATGGACTCGAAGTGGAAGATAAATAATATTTTTTGGTACTTCAACTATTTTGTATCCTGGCGGGACTATTGGTGTAAACTCGTGTATTGTATGTGATAAACGTCCATTCGTATACGAGCCTGTAGTTATATTGCATTCTATGTGAATTGTACTAACTTTAATAATTTGCACTGGCTGAGCAGATCTATGAAGTTTGTTCCCTTCAAGAGTTTGAGGCGTGAACCCCAGTAAATACCCCAAATTATTAGGTTTATTGAAATGTATCGGTTCACTACACAGTATCTCGCTCTGTAATGTATTATTATTTGCTTTCAACTCAAAATTAATATTGCTGGGCAGATTATTTTTTATGTATTTGTTTATATCTTTAATTTCATAAGAACCTACAGGAAGTGTTAAGACTGCGTCGCCATAATAAAAACAATTATTGGTCTTATCAATGTTCGGTATAGAATTATACGTTTGAAATAAAATTAAACCCAATGCATAATCATTGTCTTTTTTCAATTCGATTGACGGAAAAAAATTTGAACTTAGCAATGAGCTGTGTCCATTTAAAGTTACTGTTATCGACATCTTGTGCATGCGCGTTTCTCACTCACCGTTTATATTGGGAATACTAACATTATTCATCTATATAACTCTGTTTTTATTCAAAAGAAATTTTAAACAAAGATGTCCACATATTACAGTATTAGGTGACTGTTCACTATTATAATTATAATGAATATTATATTTGCCGAGGTACTTCATTATCTCTACAGGTGGTTGTAAATTACCTATGCTATCAAAGTAGATTACATTTTTACCACGTTTCTTATAAGCAACCCAATGAGTCCCACTACCTATATCACTATCTAAATTTACAATGGCAGATTCATTGTATTTTGGTCGCCGCGGTAATGTATTGCGCATGTAAACATTTCGAAAATATGGAATATTATAATATTTAGCATATGTAATTAAATCCACGGTACTCAGTGGTACGTTCGGCAAATTTAATGGTTTTTTGGATACGGTGAAAGATACAAACCATAACCTTTATTTGTGGGCGTTACTTCAAGGCCTTTTCCTATAGCAATAGCTTCCATAGTACGATTGTGATGTTTATTTTCATCTAGTTGTTTTTTAGCATCTTTTGCTTTAAGTACAGCGTTAGCAATGCTAGCTGCTCCACCTGATAACGCGCCAAGTGCTGACAGTCCCGCAAAAATAGGGATCAAAGGCAAAATGCCTCCTACTTTAGGCAGTGGTATAACACGCTTAGTTGTCGGTAGTAGTAGTTTATGTGATTTGTATTTTTTAACTTCACGTTTGGCAGCTCTGAGCGCAGTTTTAATGACACTTCGTGCTGTTACATTGTCAATATTTGAATTTAACTTCTTTTTTGATTTTATTGCAGATTTTGCGATTTTAATTACATTTTTGAATGTTGGTCTTTTTCTATTTACCACTTTGAGTCCCATACCTAATATACGTTTTATTTTCATTGTATTAGCCACAGCAAATGCTGATAATTTCTCTCCAGTCGAAGAATCACGCGCAAATACACGTTCCAAAGCTTTCTTTTCTAATACACTATCAGCGTCGTGGCGACGTGTTAAATTATCTTTATTTTCAGAGTATACTATATCGTGTTCCTTGCAATATTCATCCAACTTGTTTATCCCTTGATCGCCACGTTTTACACGTTTACTAAGTTTAGTACCAGGCCCACAATATTGATAGCCGGGTATGTGTAATTCAACAGGAAGACGATTGATTATTGAATTCACCAAACCACTGCCAGTATTATATCGAGATCTTGACATTTCAATAGTCAGTAACAAACTAAAATAAAATATAAATGATTATATAGTTATATATGTAAATATAAATGTTGACACTGGAATAAATTTTTGTCAGTATGTGTAGAGCAATGAAGATAGTTAAACAACCTATATCATTAAAAGTTCAAAATATAGATCCATATGAATCTATTTTTGATGATAAAGCAGATTCTTATAGAAGACACAGTTTCTTATTTCCAAATACATTAAGATGTATTATATGCGGACCGTCGAATTGTGGAAAAACGAATGTTATGTTAAGTCTTATCACTGACACAAATGGATTGAAATTTGAAAACATATATCTATATTCAAAAACACCGTATCAATCAAAATATATTCTATTAGAGAAAATATTGGAACAAATTCCGAACATTGGTTATAATTGTTTCAGTGGCAGTGAAAATATAGTGAAACCTCAAACAGCAAAACCAAACTCACTCATTATATTCGACGATGTTGTATACAAACAAAATATTATTCGCGAATATTTTAGCATGGGTCGACATAGTCTAGTTGATTCATTTTATTTATGTCAAACATACGCCTATATACCGAAACATTTAATTCGAGACAACACAAATTTTCTAATACTCTACAAACAAGATGACATGAATCTACATCATATATATAATGATCATGTCAATACAGATATGACATTTCAAAAATTTAAGGATTTATGTTCTCTTTGTTGGAAAGATAATAATTACGATTTTGTAGTAATAAGCAAGGATGAGAACTTAAATAAGGGTCGATACCGCAAAGGTTTTGACTCATACATAAGTGTGAATCATTAGTATATTTTTTAGTATCACTGCGGAGCTATAACACGAGTAGAGAGAGAGAGAGAGAGAGAGAGAAAGAGAGCAAAATGAAGAAAAATAAGAAGAATATAAAAAATACAGGTCAAAATAGTAAATTAAAATTACCTAACAATGAGAAACTCATCCTGGATATAGAGAAAACAGCTAACAACATCCGGCGTAAATACAACAATATAAAACGAAATAAAGTCAGTACGAACAATGCTTTAATGCAACGATTTAAGCCAATTCTGGATCCATTAAACAGCGTCATTGCTAAAATGGAGCCTGCTGTTGTTGTGGATAGTAATAAAGTTAAAAATGAAGAAATCAAAAAATTTTCGCCACCCTTTGACGTCTTACGTCAGTCAGCAACTGGCCAAGAAACTATTGAACAATATCTACATGATTATGTCGGCCCAATTATGAGAGATTATATAAAACAATTAATTTATACCAACGGTAAAAACAGACAATTAGATCTGAGATATGGAATCAGACGTATTGGCGACAATTTTAAAATAGGTGATGCATACATTTCGTTGAACAATAATAATGACATTATCACTATACATGACAAAGAATATAAAGTTACACCAGGGCTTGCACAGCTGTTGTTTCTTGCTAATCCAGTGGATTTTACTCAAGATGACTTGGTTATTTATAAAAATATAATTATAAATACAAATGCAACCAAATCTAATTATTTACCGTTTGGTAAAATTGTGAAGAATAACAAGTATAAGAGAATAATAGAATCACAGTCAGCGGTAACTGGTAGCGGAGGGAGTAATTTGCTATCTGCTTCTAACAATTCTCTTGAATATAAATATTGGAACGATATTAATGAATTAGTAGATCGTTTATATTTACTTCATTCCGCACGTGCAAGTGGACACACAGGCCTAAACAACGAAATTGCAGCCATCGAAGAAGAATTAAGGGAAGAGAATATTATTGAATAAAAACTCATTCATATCATGTCTATTGATAAGTTTGGACGTTATTTAAATTCAAGTACATCATTCGTCGCCGGGGGCGGCGGAGGTGGTGGTGGTGGCGGCGGTAAACTTCCATTTTCATTGAGCTATGATGGTAACATTAATTTCAAAAATAAACGTTTGTTTAATGTTGACCTTCCACGCTCGGATACAGATGTGACTACCAAAAAGTATGTTGACATTTTAATCAAAACATTGAGTCATCAGCTAACAGAAGATTTGAGAACAGTTCGAGATAGTGTTGCTATTTTAATTCAGAAGTTAGAACATGAGACACGAGAAGTAATTAAAAAAATTACTATAGTCGAGGATAGTCAATCTATGAAGAATATAGAATTAGCTGCACTAATTACTGAACAATTTGACAATAAACTTAAGTATGTAAATAAGGAGATACAAGAATTTCGAACAGTTGCAAGAGATCTTGCGGCTCTAAAAGAACAAATGGCTTATTTTATAAGTACACAAGACACATCATAATGAAAAGTGACAATATTAAAAAATCACTGACTAACGAACTACATAGGCCTGCTCGTCGCCATTTTCCACGACGTCAAGTTATACTACAAGGTTTTGACAATTTGTGGCAGGCGGATTTAGTGGACATGACAGCGTACGCTAGTTTCAATAACAACTGCAAATTTTTGCTCACAGTTATAGATGCATATTCTAAATATGCGTGGGCTGTACCCGTTACAACGAAATCTGGGTTGGAAGTTACCGCAGCAATGAATACAATTTTTAGCAACGGACATCGAAAACCACGAAATTTACAAACAGACGACGGGAAAGAATTTTTCAATCAGCATTTTAAGAAATTAATGCAAGAACACGACATGAATCACTATTCAACGTTTTCACATTTGAAAGCTAGCATTGTAGAACGATGGAATCGAACACTAAAGGAAAAAATGTGGCGTGAATTCAGTTTTCAAGGATCGTATAAATGGCTAAATATTATAAAGCGTATTGTGAAAGAATATAATAATTCTAAACATCGCACTATACAAACGAAGCCTATTACTGTTATGCCATCAACACATATAGCAGCATACAGAAAAAATGCAAATATGATTTTAAGTCGACTGAAGCCGGCACTGTTTAAAATGGGCGATCAAGTACGTTTTAGTAAATATAAACATGCATTTGAGAAAGGATACACGCCAAATTGGACAACAGAAGTATTTCAAGTGGCCAGTGTTAAGCACACAATACCAGTAACTTATATATTAGAAGACTTGCAAGGAAATCCCGTTGAAGGTGGTTTCTATCAAGAAGAACTGCAGAAAACAAAATATCCCGACAGCTATCTTGTGGAGAAAATTCTGAAACGTCGAAAGAATGAGTACTTTGTTAAATGGCTAGGATTTGATCATCAGTTTAATTCTTGGATACCAAAAGAAAACTTTTTATAAATAGAAATTATTATGTACGTTTGTTTTGTATGAAGAAAAAACAATATTATATGTGAAATCTTTTTTATAAAATATAAGTGTTTAATAATGTACAATTTTATAATGTTCTGTTCAATAAAAAATATACTTTTATGTTAATTCTACAAACGTAGTTTCTCTTGTATATCAAGTATCATTCATTACACTAAAAAAAAAAACAATAAACGATAACGAGCACAAACCAAATATTACTTATATATATACACACACGCTAAACGTGTAACAATTATGCCAAAAGATATTCAATTGGCCAGCCGTATTCGTGGTGAACGTGCTTAAATATATCATTGTTTTGTCATTTAATGACTTACACAATAATTTAAAAACCGGCTCTTTTCAGAGCCAACAAATAAATATTAAAAAGAGAACTTACATTCTATCATACTTATAAAATATAAAAATTATTTTATTCAAAAAAATAACGTAGAATTTTTAATTTAAATAATTAATTACGTATAAATGTCTATCTATAGTAATATTAAATGTATTTAAAAATTATTAATTATCTTAATTTACGTATTATATTTATTTGATATAAAATTGAATTTAATAAAATTAATTTATATATAATTTTTGTATAAATTTATTAAAACGATATAAAGTTTAGTTAGATTGTTATATTAAATAATTATGAAAATTAATTTTATTTCAGATTTCAGGTAACTAAATAATAATTGCAAAATATAAATTAGTTAAAAATAATATTAAGCAAAATATAAAATTTTTTAAAGAAATTATTTAAAATTATAAATAATAATAATAGAAAACGTTGACAAAATAAAAATTTTACTGATGTCCGAAATAAAATTTATTAAGTACCTATGTTGTTTTATTATTTATTGTTATTTAAAAACAAGAGCATAATGAAAAAAATTCTCAAATTTAAAATAAATGATGGTCCTGAAAAGGACCGTTTAAAGTAAGTGATAAAAAACAAATAGATATAAATCTATTTCTTTTTCGGCGAAGCTTTTTTCTTAACAACTTTTGGCTTTGTTGTCTTCGGTTTAGGTGATTTCGGTTTTTTAGTCGGTGCTTTAGTTGTTTTCTTTGCTTTTGATGGTGATTTTGGTTTAACAACTTTAACAGATGTTGCTGTTTTCTTCTTCTCTAGAGCTACTGCGGTAGCAGTAGATTTTCTCGATTTACCTGCAACTGTCTTCTTCACTGTTGTAGATTTAACATCAGCTTTTGCCTTTGTTTTTGTTGGTGATTTTGAAGCTGTTGTTTTCTTCGGTTTAGCAGTAGATGATGATGGTGATTTTTTAGTCACTGCAGTTGATGCTAATTTAAATGAACCAGATGCACCTTTACCTTTTGTTTGAACAAGTATTCCAGATGCAACACTTGCTTTTAAGTATTTCTTAATGAACGGAGCGAATTTTTCACCCTCAACCTTATATGTTGCTGAGATATATTTTTTGATTGCTTGTAATGATGAACCACCGCGTTCTTTTAAATTTTGAATAGCATTATTTACCATAACAGCAGTTGTAGGATGAGTAGCTTTCGGACGTTCAGATTTCTTTTTATCTTTTTTAACACTCGTCTTAGGACTTGATTGCGGTTCAATACTTGTTGTTGCAACGTCAGCCATTTTAATTAGTTAAGAAAAATTAAAATCACAAATACAAATAATATCGTTAATAACAAAATGTTATTTAGCAATAAAATTTTAAAAGTTAAATGTTCAAGTTATGTGTTATGTATCGTTATAATTAACGAACGGAATAGATATATGGTATACGTGCTATGTTCAATGCTAAGTCTGAGTTTGCTTAGTTTTCGTGCGTTCATTTCGAAAAGAATCACTAATTATTCATTAATTATTATATTTGCATAATATTAATATCATTTAATCGTAAGCATGTAGTGTACAGATTGAAAATGTAATGTTATTTTTATGCAATAGGTATATCTTGGTCATTTATTTTGTTTACAATTACAGTATATTTGTAAACCTAGATGATGTGACATCATTAAAATGTTAATAATTTATTATTAGTAGTATATAATAAGAAAATATTTTCATCTAATTTCATCTTGTTACAATAGAAATTAGTTAAATAAGTTGGATTGTTATGTTTGACAAATATTCATATGATACACTTCATATACTATGTAACAGCAATAATTTTATAATTTGATAAAATACAAGAGATAGTTAGTAATGAAATTAATTTAACAACAATATTTAAACTAGTTATCATAATATTAATATCTAAATACAATAATGATCTTTCGAATAATAAAACTGTAAAATATATGATGATTTATTTGTCTATTAATTTACACCTGTGCCCCCCTTCCACTCTACTAACATCTTTTGGGGGCCGTGATTTGACGGCTGGTAACCGCATTTCACACGATGAAATATATGACTTACCAAGATCCGCTACAGCAGAGTGCCACACCCAGTAATGGGTACAAGACATGATAATCACTTTAAAAAACAGTATTTTAATAATAAAAATATATCTGTCAACGGCCATATCATGTTGAAAAGCACCAATTCTCGTCCGATCACTGCAGTAAAACAACATCGAGCGTGATTAATACTTAGATGGGTGACTGCTTGGGAATATCACGTGTCGTTGATAATATTTTTTTTTTAATTAAATAAATAAATAAATAAATAAATAAATAGATAAATATATCATCACGCTTTTTACCCATTACTGGGTGTGGCACTCTGCCGTAGCAAATCTCGGTAAGTGATATATTTCATCGCGTGAAATGCGGTTACCAGCCGTCAAATCACGGCCCCCAAAAAATGTTAGTGGATATGAGATCTGCAATTGTAGAGCTTGCGTATAGATTTTAATTTGCGAGAAAATAAATGTTCTATGAATACCTTAAAAAAGAGATCTGCAATTGCAGAGCTTCAAATGTGATCATTTAATTAAAAAAAATAAAAATTAAAATATCTATTAACATGATTAAAAACAAAGAAAGACAAAAAAATACTTAAATGGAGTTCAGAGCTTTAAATGCGATTTATGTTTAAATTAAAATCCCTATAAAAAATATTTGGAATTTTTTATTTTTTTTCAATAAAATATATAAAATTAAACGAGTTCCGGGTTTGGACCGTGTCAAAATTCGAGTGAGCCCTCACTCGAATTTTGACACGGTCCAAACCCGGAACTCGTTTAATTTTAATGACTCAGACCGTGGAAGTCTACGCTTTTATTTAAAATATATAAATTAAATACCGGAGATGCCGACAAAAGGTGCATTTAAAAAACAAAGATAAAGAAAGAAAAAAAAATGACTGGAAAATGAGATCTGCAATTGCAGAGCTCCAAATGTGGTAATTTAAAATAAGAGATTTAAATATCTATATAGAGAATATTTAAAAACAAACAAAAAAAAATAATAAAAAAAAATATTTTGATAAGGGATCTGCAATTGCAGAGGTCCTAATATGATAATTTACAATAAGAAATTCAAATATCTATATGGAAATTATTTAAAAATTAAACAAAAAAAACCTGAAAAAAAAGGATCTGCAACCGCAGAGCTTCAAATGTGAATTATTTAAAATTAAAATCCCTATTAATAAAAATGACTTGAAAACATAAACAAAACAAAACATAACTGGAATAATTTGCCATCATTACTTACAAAGTAATTACAATGTATGTATTTGTTTGTGAAAGACGGCAATTGCAAATATCTAACAAATATAATTAATATTCTCTAAATAGGTATTTAATTTATAATCTCTGGCATTTAATTTACTGTTACAATGTAAGTTTAAATTTTAATTATTTATTTCTTTACGATGCTTCGTTGTCGAGATATAACATAAACGTATTCCTTTTTTATGAATATTATATTTTAATATATCATAGAAGAAATATTTTAATAATAATAATAATTGACATTGATGGCATTGTCTCGATCATAAATTAATTATTTTGTTACAATTATATACGTATCTTTAAAATACACATTATAAATTCATTTACCGTAAATTAAACAATCATATTATAATTTAATCATTTTTCAATCAATAAACATTCATATAAAATTAATAACAAAAAATTCTATAATATCACAAGGATCGAACTAACCATCTATAGGTTCATATAAAACAATTTAGCACACTCGCATATTTTTGCCCTACTCAACTCCTAATAAATTGAGTGAAGTTAAAACAGCGCTGGACTCTCGTTTTATATCTTCTCCATGGATGTCGCTCAAGCCTGCTTTCAGCCCGCTCTAATTTTGGCGCCTTTATCTTTGCCGCGCTAACAGTTATTGTCAACCTCAATCTTACATTTCTTGTTTCTACTAATTCTATACTAAACTTACATTTCTTCTATGTACATTCGATATTTGAGCAGTATTTAGGTAAGTCCCTATATGGTGTCTATTATTACTCATTTAGTCTATATTTACTAAATATATACATTCAATCATGTACGACAGTCAGGATTGACAGATGCCAGGTTAAGATGCAGACTGATTATAGCAGTTCTCTGTTTCTCTAATTTTTATTTCCTACGTATTATATTTGTTATTTTGATAGGTAAAGACGATCCATGCCAAGATAACACGTATCTTACAATAGGGAATAATAATATAGAATACGTAAACCAATTCCAATATTTGGGTACGACAATAACGTACAATAACAATATGACAACGGAGATAATGAATCGAATTGCGGCTGCGAATAGATGCCTTTTCGCACTAGACTCCGTTTTTAAGTCAAGATTTGCAACGATAAAATTCAAAGTACAGCTATACAAAACCAATATTAGGCCAGTCGCGACGTACGGGTGCAAAGCTTGGAGCGTAACACTAGCAAATGAAGAAATGTTAATGCGCTTCGAACGAAGAGTTCTCAGATAAATATATGGGCCTATGTACGATAACACACACAAGGGATGAAGAACACGCATGAACCATGAACTACAACAAATGTATGATGAACAGGATATAGTAGGATGGGTGAAAAAACAAAGAATTAGATGGCTGGGTCACCTATACCGCATGCCACTAAATAGAATCCCAAGGAAAACATTCAACCTAGCACCCACAAGTAAAAGAAGAAGAGGCAGGCCTCGTACCAGATGGGTGGACAACGTCGTGGGAGACCTACGATTCTTGAAGGTACAAAACTGGTTTCAAACGACACAAGACAGACAGAGATGGAGAGGCGTTGTAAAAGAAGCCAAGGCTCTACATGGGCCATAGAGCAGAGAAAGAAGAAGAATATCTGTTATTTAAACTCTATTATTTTACAGCCACGCTATAGTTTCCAATATAAATCAAACAGCTTTTACTCATTTCTTGTCGGCACCGAGATGTATACATTTACGATCTCTTGCTATTAAACATAAGGTGTATTGTCGCCGCACTGCGATAATTGTGTAGGAGTTAACAGGTACAGTGATTATTGTATTTATCCTACGTTCCTGTTATGTTAGAATTTTCTTTTAGGTACAGATATCTGATCAGAGTAATTGCATCGTTTGAAGATAATTTTGTTACTAAATCGTAAGTCCATACCTTGTACTTTCACATTGAATTTAGTTTTTTATCGTCCCGCTAGTTTTTCTAAATTCCGATACATATCGCACATCAATTATTTAGTCGTTATATTTAGCTCCGTATTCCAACATACCATCCTGGCATTTATTTATATATTGTTAAATGATTATTGATAGGCTATTATTCATCTAAGGCGAGATAATGATGTTCTTTAATGAGATGGCGATGCCCGTGGATTACAAATCCCCGAGACAAATGTACCTAACACTCTTCAGAGGTGTATATACTATTTTTTTTTCCATTCCAGTACTGGGTTTCAAAATGATTGTTATTATTTGTGTATTAAAAGCCTAATCCCGAAAATCAGTTCACGTCAACATTCTCATCCTGACACACGATACTCGTTTCGATCACATGAACTCTTCCTCCATACGAACTTTTTTCTTCCTCACAACCTAAATCCATCATCACACAACAAACTTTCATTCAAATCCATTTATTCGCTCCTGTACACCTGTTTCGTAAATCTTCACTTACGCCCACTTCTCTAACAACGAATCTATAAGAATTGAAGGCAGCATCGAGCTCGGTAATTGTTGCACGAGCTGCTATAATGTACGAGGAGTTACTATGATTGCATCATAAGTTATTAAATCTGTATACGTGATAATAATAAATACGTTCTGTCAACATGACAAGTTTATCTTTTCTTTGTATCCCTGGTAACTATTGATATAAGCACGCATTTAATATCAGTTTTGCGTGTTGCCATTGGAGCCGCGCGATAAAGAAAATTTTTTACTGATCACAGAAATTGTCAACTTTACGTTAACAAATGAGAACGTAATTGTCAACTTTTCATAGCAATCGTAGAATAAGGTAATTATTTGTGTATTAAAGGCGAAAGGATAATCTTTGTTACTCGAACACGATATTTGCAGTTTTCGGCTCACACTACGGTGGTGTAGGAGATACTAAGCCACTATATGCTTGTGACACACACATACTTTTTTCTACTATTGCTTTTGTAATGATTATAGAACGTATCCGTACTGAATGTAAATTTATTCTGTCAATGTAACATGTTTCTGTTTTGTTTGTATTATTGGTAACTACGAGTATTGAGGTGAGCCCCCGTTCAGTATCTTTTTTCGCGCGTTGCTATCAGAAACGCGTACATTTAATATCTTGCCATTGGACACGCGCAAGTTATTTTTCAATTGTTCTACAGAAATCGTGAGCTTTACGATGAGTTTTGAGAGCGTAATTGTCATCTTTACATTGCAATCGTAAAAAGAATAAATATTCCAATTCAAATTGAGTAAATCTTTGCTATATTCTTCCCACAACTCTTTTTGCGCGCTATGTGACAATGAAAAGAATTAAAACAAAATTCGTTGTTAAAAGTTAATAAGTATAAGTTCTGCGATGCGATATAAACAATTACAGCAACATTTACTTGGTTAAACCATTATATATTATATTTTAATGACAAATGTGGAGCACTTTCTACAGTCTATTTCCTTATAAAATTATATGTATTTTTGGTATCAACAATCTATTGCTTTAATTGTTCATATAAGTTGGCAGATTTTAGTCTATTTACGTCCTTGTAGGATGTAATGGACGTCTAGTCACGAAAATGTTCGGTTTACAAATTTCAGCGGATATATCCATTTTGACCATCCCTGATTCCATTTTCACTAATTTCGTCGTGGCGTCTGTAAGTACGTATGTACGTTCGTATGTATCTCGCATAGCTCAAAAACGGTAGGCCGTAGAAAGTAGAATTTTTGTATTTAGGACTGTTATAACTTCTAGTTGTGCACCTCTCTTCTTGGTCATTATATAACTTCCGGAGGTGATACTTTTTCTTCAGGCCTATAAGAGATTTTAATAAAAAAAACTATATAACAACAAAGACAAAATTAATTGTTATCCAACACTTGGTGAAGCAAGGTTTAATAAAAAATATAAAGTAAACACTTGGCTATGTTTCACAAAATTCAGCCTCCAAGTCACCTTATGAGGGCATCGTCAGAGGCTGGCCAGCACAGTTAGTAACCATAGAAGTTTTAAAAAAAAAACTATATTAAAATATAAGCCGAAACTTTTCTTTGTATGTAAGACTACTAAATCAATGGAGATAACATAATATATTTTGTTTAAAATAAACTAACCGGACATGAAACTGCTAACAGTTTTTCGTTAAATATTATTTTGATTGTAGATATAAACGCAGTGTGGTGTTCACATCAATTTTTAAAAATTAATAATAATATTAGTTTATATAACCTGGGATTCAAGTTTGTCTTTATTTGTCGAGAGCAAAGATTGATACCTGAGGGCGTAACCCGAGGTATGCTATTGCTTGGGACATATAATGACACTTTACTCGCGTGTTACATACGACATTTTATATACAAACGATAAAAATTATTATTTTATAAAAGATACTATTAACAGCATGTAAATCTCGTAAGGTTGAAACACATACCTATAAACTAAGTTCTATTTTTTTTCTTGTTATTAACTTCCATGATAGTAGCTATAAATATCATATTTGCATGTAAATAATTTCACAGATAAGTTCCGATGTATCTCTCTAACATGCGCTAAAGAGAAATGAAGAAGGTCTATTGATTACTAAGAGAATAGAATTTTTCTAGGTGGCACTGCCAATGATTTTGAATCACTTAATTTCCGTAGAGAGTATTTGTTCTATTTATTTCCCTCGGTAAATCTTAAAGCTAACATTATTTACTGTAATATATATATATATATATATATATATATATATATAAATAAATATTTGCTTAATTACTCAAGAGGTAGCTTATTATTTACTTCTAATGTTACTTTACCACTTAAAATGTTATAATAATAATCCTCTAAGTTAAATTAACATTGTAACATTTTCGTCAAAAATAAATATAAAATAAAATTTCAACATAATATTACAGTTCAATGTTAATTATCTTATTTGTTGTTTTCATGGTTTCTACTTTCTTATAATTCAGAATTTATTATTCAATTATTATTCTTCTTGATATTTTGTTTCTTTTGTATTTTTAATTTCAATAATAATCTTAGATTTTACTTTTCAAATATCTAATATTACAGACAAGCTATTACGTTTTTCAACATTTTAGAAGTACAATATCATTTTAAAAACATTTTTCTCTTGTATCTTAACTCCAAACTGTACTGGAGAAAAATTTCGCCCATATTTAAAATTCCATGTAAATTCCTATATTCCGCTTTTCGTTATTTACATTGTTTGTATTTAATGTAAAAAGACTTGATACTAAAATATAAATCCATTTTAATTATTCTCGTCTATTTAATTTTTTTGCTAACAAAGACAAACTATTGGTTCCTTTTTGTTACCAAATTCCTATTATTTTTTGGTATGTTTATGACATAAAAATTTTCTCATTATTAACGTCTGTTTATTTCACTTGTTTGCAATTAGTTAAAGCAGTTTCTTAACTTTCTAGTCAAACTTGCTCAGGGTTGCTAAATTTCTTCCACTATGGATTAATCGAGTGGTTAAATCCAATCTAGCTAAATTATATTTTTTTATTTGTTAAATGTTGTTATTAATTTCGTAAATTTATAACTTAAGTAATAGTGATTATTTATGACTATTATTTAAATTTATACTTTAAAATTTTTGAGATAATTTTAATTAATTTAATTTTCATAAACGATCCTAAAGATATAAATGTCCGTATACATAACAATTTGTTATTATCTATAAGATTTGTTCAATACTCTTGTCTACATTTTTTTTAACGTGGACGCTCAAGTTTAATGTATATAACAATATTTTAACAATACAGTCATAAAATGGTTTAAATAAATTTCGGACAGTTTCATTAAGTTATTAGCCTGATTTTTCATCAGATAAAAACATTTTTAACCAATCCTAAGCTGATTATACTTTTGATGCGATAGTAATTTTCAAAGTGAAAGTTCAGTTTAAAATGTGTTGTTCTTTTATAATTATAACTTATAGTGTGTGCCATGTAAGTTACGCCATAGGCGATCAACATGGAAATTATTCGTATATTAAAATCAATGAAAGTTGTCTTCGGCTAGGTTCATGTATAATTGCACAACATAATTGTTTGCCGAACATATATAAAAAAATGATTTCCTATGTTAATAGTCTATAGCATATAATATGTCAATGAAAATGCTGAATATTAATTTAATAATCATCATCTTAACGTGTGTTTTATATCATTATATTACAAATTTAATGAAAATATCAAACGATTCTTACAATATAAAAATCCAGATATTCTTTAAGTTGTTAAATATTTTATTACTAGCCTATTATTTCCACAACATCTAGACGTATGGAGGTAATGCAGCGCTATTTCGTGTTCCTGGGACTGGTGATGTTCATCACGCACTGTTGTTACTGTCTCTATTCATTTTATCTTGATTTCATCACGACAATCCTGTAACATCATATATATACATTTTAATTATCCAGCTTTACCTCCCATTCTATAACTCGTTTTTTATCTGTCATAATTCGATATTATAATGACAACTATTTATAATTTAAAATTATTTTGGGGTAAGTGGCTCAGTGATATCGAGTCAGTCTGTGGATTTGAGTCACCGGGTTCAATTCCCACAGTCGACAAACAATTTTCACCAATTTAATACTACTCTTATGGTTCCCCTCCACTAATATCATTGGAGGCCGTGTATTCACGGCATGTAACCCGCACATAATGTGAAAAAATATATTTGACTAAGATCTGCTACGGCAGAGTGCCCCACCCAGTAATGGGTAAAAGACGTGATGATATATTTATTTATTTTATATTTCGGTATAATTAAGATACAATCATTTGTTATGTTTTCCAAGTGTTCGTTTCATGTTTATTTTTTGTATGTACGATATAAAGTTGTTATATAAGAAATATAAATAACGACCAAGGGATACATCCTTGGTCCAAAAGGTAAACTAACTTTCAGATAAATTTTAATTTACTATATTTATTTTTTTGTCAAATAATTAAAGCATTACAGTATTACTGTAGTAAGTAATAATAATAATAATAATAACATTTATTTATTTAGCAAAAGATGCTACATTAGAAAAACATAATATTAATGAAAACAAAAACAAAAAACATATACATATATTAACATAACTGTTTCTGTGTGGAAAAGTATGAATTTAAACACTTTTTAAAAGTATATAGATTTTTACATTCTTTTAAACATGCTGGCAATGAATTATACATACTGAGACAGTCGTAAAAAACTGATTTGCACGTTATACTTTTATTGTATTTATTGATATTGAAATCCAATCTATTTCGCAATCTATAATTAGTTAGGTTCATTCTAATTTCAATAAAATCCTCTAGATAGGTTGGTGTGAGACCAGATTTGATTTTATATATAAATATTAAAACAGACTTCCTTATTTCTATTTCAATTGGAAACCATTGCAACCATTCCAACATGTTGTTTACAGAAGTATAAACATTACAATTCAATATAATTCTCATTATTTTATTCTGTAATTTTTGCAACCTTTCCTTATCCGCTGTGTTACATCTTATGAGAATTGTCTGACAATACAAGTACGAGTATATCTTATTTATTCAATTTTTTCCTATTTTTAAACTTGATTGTGATGTAATGTTTTACAGTAAATATATAACAAAATAATAACAGTACCACCCGACGGATAATATTTAATGCTATAACTGGTCATTTATAACGTCATTACACAAAAGTACAAAATGCGTAGACATGGTATAAAAACAAACAAATAAATGATGTTGATAACATATAATCTCTAATAGTTGTAAATGATAAATCGTTCGGTAACAGATACAGATTGAGTTACAGATTAGAGAGGTTATTTATCTATTATTAATATAGAGGTTTACAATTATAAATTCATGCGAGGTGCTATTCAAATATTTATTTCATGTGATCTAGTCGTATATCACATATAGTATATTGTGTTGTTAATACAGTAAAACGCCAAATATCCGTCGTAATTAGAGGACACTCGAGCCCGATTTATTATTTTTCTGGTAGTATTTACAAAATAAAATATAAACATTACAGAGGCTCACGGTTAAACCAACACACGGATAATTGAGTCAGATAATCGGTATTTTACTATAATTTATGCGTAGGACATAAAATCACATTTACTTTGAATAACATATTAAATTATTTGTTTCTAACGTATAAATTAAAAATAGTAATTTTTGTATTAATTGCGGGATTTCAGTAATGACAGTTAAAAAATGTTTGCCGCGGTCAGTAAATGCATTTAAATTAGATAAGTATTCCATAGCAACTACAACAATGAGCAAAACTATTTTGTAGTTATTATTTATTCACAAACTTTCAATTTAATGTACAATTACTATAATTATTATGTCAAACTTGCATACTGGATACAAAATGATACACTTTTTCTCCTAACAAAATACTATTTTATATAACAAATAATGTTCATTTTTTTTAAATTGGTTTCAGTATTAATCAAACATTTGACTAAGATAAAATTGCTGTTTATATATATTTTTTTCCTGTAATAACTGATAGCAATGTATATTTTTAATTATTTGTCACAATAGTTACTTAAATTTCACTTATATATTTTTCTAAATGATAAAGTAGATCATATTATGTGACAACAATTATATGTGAACTCCGCTTTTTGAGAAACACATTTTCGTAAGTCTATTGTCATATTATATTATATTAATCATTACTGCTTACTAATTTCCAATTAAGTTTCATACAAGACAAAAATGGAATTAATTTTGTAGATCTGCATAGTACAAATTTATTTAAATACCATTTTTGAACAAATTTTTTTTTATTTGGTCCCCGGACAATCATCTTTGGACTGTTTGCTATGGTCTTATAAGAATATTAAAGCAGATATTAAAATTCTGAAAAAAATAAAATCATAAGTCTTTCCTAGGGAGACACGTAATACATTAATTGCAAAATAAATCCATTATTAATTAAATATAATAAAAATATTAAGTCAATCACATTATTCTAAAAATTGTGTTTTTATTTACAACTATTTCAGGTATTATTTAGTGTTATACATAGCGTACTATAATCATTGTTTTAAAAATAATAATTAAAATAACAATATATCTAGCTAATATTTGCAAAACTATTAATTTCATTAAGGAAAGCTTGCATTATTAATATCGGATTTTTTACAATTGATTATTTCGGATATGAACTTTAGAAAAATTAATTTTCTACGCTACTAGTTGAGCAATATTTGAAACATGTTTCTCAATATATGACTGTACAGAAAAGACATTACCGCAACAGTTTATTTATTCGGACAAATTACCGATATTATCCGATCTCAAATTTAAAATAACCCATAATTTTTCAGTTCCATTTCTTCAACAACTTTTTACTTGCCTATAATTACTTTGACAGATTTAATACATGATTCAATTAATTAGCCTCCATTAAACTACTCTACAAATATTTTATCTTACCTTGTTATTACATGTTGCATCAGTTGTTATTCAATGTTTTATCACATCCACTTCAAATGAGATGTTCGGTACGTGTTCTCCATTTTAAGTCGACTTCATATTTATTTAATGATACTTTACTAGTCATCACAATTAGTAATCAATTCTCGGCCTTTGATATAGTCTAGTAGAGTATTGCATGCCAGTCTTCATTATTCTAACTTGTATCCTAAACAAATTCAATTAAATTGATAAGATTCTGTTTTTACATACAAACTATCAAACATTCATTCAGTTTACTTCAAGTGTACAGAAGACAGTTAATTATGGTATCAAATTACTTAATAATACCAGCCTTACATAAACATCTTACTGAATAGTTTCAAGGTGTCGACCAGTTTTCAAATATAAAATTCCAGAAAATTTATGAATATCTAGGTGCATAACAAAACATTCCAGATAGCTTTATAGCACAACTAAAATTCAAGGAAATAATTTGTAGATATTTTTCAAAACTATAATAAAGAAGATCTTTTAATCGTACTCTGTAAAACACCCGTTAATTTTTAAATTTTGTTTTTAAACCAATAATAAAAGACGGATCTAATTATTTGACACATATTTTTCATTGGTTAATATTTTTAACTGGCCGTTAAAATTTAAGACATCAGTGAATACGCCTCTTTTTATCACAAAATTAATAACTAACAATGTTGATCTTTGTATCTCATATGAATCAAAATTATTTTAGTAAAACATATTTTTAATATACTGGCCTAATTGCTATAAAAACTGGATAAAGAATTGCCAAAATATTTATTTCAATGCCTAGTTAAAAAGAAAATTAAATTAAATTATTTTTGACTAGCATTTTTTCCAGGTATTATATAACAATTTCAATTGCAGACTTTTTCTAGAAATTTCAGGACAGTAGAGCTCGATTCTTACTTAGCTAAAAGTGAGGAACGGAAATGTTGATATTATAACACTATTCTTAATGATACAAATACGATTATGTTGACTTTAATCATGATTTACCTCACACAAAATTCATCTAAGATTTATTTGTTTACTATTTTGTCGATTTTTTATATAGTTTTATTTTATACATATGACCGAATTATCTAGGTTGTCATGTAAAAATTTCCGTCGCCCGGTTTTAGTCAAATCAATCTTCTTTAAGTGACAAAAGCGTGAACTGCTGTTCACTTGTTCAGTGTGCAACGTAAAACTTTTGACGTTTCATGTTTACGTGTTTCTGCTGTATTATCGTTTATATATTTTACTATCTTATTTATTAGATCCCCTTATTTGTTATAAACAATTTTAGTTGATGATTACTACATAAAGTTAAAAATGTACATTATTTTCAACTGACAAGAGCGCCCAAGAAAGCTTTCATTGGAGACGGCGCTTCGATCGGATGCTATAAATTAATTTTATTTTTATTCTGCACTGATCAGAAACAAAAATTGTTTATAGTAATTAAGACGGGCAAACAAATAAAAGAAGCACAAGACATAACGCATAATACATCAGAAATAAGAAAATATAAAATTATAAATTTAACGTTGAAGATTGCCTTCGTCACGTAACTGCCCGGGACCTAGATATTAATTAATTAAAATATTTCGAGAAAATTATATACTAATGCCCGGTTTTTCAGTGGCGGCTTAAAATTCAGTTCAGTTGAACCTTGAACTTGAGCCTGAACTTTTTTTTGTTTATAACTTGTCAAATTAAACTAGTTCAGTTGATCCTAAAATGAATGTCAACATAATTTTATGGTGTTGTGTAATTTGGGTTTCTGATAGAATTTTAACTATTGCCCTGGTTACAGATATTTAGTTTATATTCTGTTATAGTCAAATTAATAAATATATTTATAAATACATGATGTGAAATATTAAGAGCTGCAAATATTTCCACCAATGATATTGAATTATTTAATGATATGGTTAGAGTTAAAGCATATATAGAATGAAAAAAAATTATAAAGTATTGTGGAGAGAAAAGGAGGAGTATAAGGAGGAAATTTCTGCGTCATTTAATACTATTATAGCCAAAATCTAGTACAAAAATCTAAATATTAATAATGTACAAGATTAAATTTAAGTTCTATATCAGGTATGCGTTCATTAAACTTCTAGCACAAGTTCAAATAGTTTTTAAAAGAGAAAAATAATGGGGACAGACAATTAAAACTTGGTATTAAAAAAGAAGGAGGAATACGTAAATTTACAGATTAAATCAATAATAAATGAAGATAATTGTAAAAGAATTAAATTACGGTTCAAAATATATTAGAAGAAAGAGTTTAAAACAAAAAGTATTACATGTGAATATAGGCTAATATAAACGTAGAAACAAAATTAAGATATAGAAATAGCATTAAAAAAGCAAAAATTTAAATATGTTAGATATGTAGAGAAATATTTTCAATTACTTTAAAATTTGTTTATTATATTTGTAATATTGGCAAAATAAATAAAATAAATACGTAATGTCATTGAACTATTTATTATTTGTATACCAATTTTTAAAATTATTAATCTTTGTTTGCTAATTCATTTTTTATATATACTGGTTACATTATTCGTTGTATATTTTTCATAATTTCGCATAAATTATTACGTTATCATTAATATAATCATTTGTGTAAGCTTGGAGTTTGAATTTTGCATGAAGATTATACTTATTGAAAAAATAATAACAATACTGATGAAAAAATTCAAATTCATTGGCGGTTGTTGAAAGTGCAACATCAAAAAATAATAGAAATAAATGGATGAAATTTAGCATAGAGGTAGTTTATTATTATTATTAGTGTAAATGATTAAAATTTGGAACCGCCGAGTGCAACCGTTCAGAATTTATACAGGTTCAAATAAAATTATCGCGCCATTTTTTCTATTAATTGTTTCTGCAAAATGATTCAGTTCAAATTTGATCCTGATTAAGTCAATACAGTTCGATGAATACAAGGTCAATATGAGAAAGTTAGTGTATTTAAGAGAGGAATACGTGTGAGGGCGGTATATCACTGGGTGATGTAGTGGTTCATAATGGATGATTTCACACACATGGAGACAGTAACCAGGATCTGGAGCCAGTCGAAAGATATCAGGCAGGAAGAACCGTCATCTTCGTCTGCTGTGGCCCAACAGTGGTGCCAGTGGCAACATTCCCTTGCTCTGTATGACGCACTCGACACAGACATGCATGCCGTGCACTTCTGCGACTTCTAGTGACCGCGCGATGTACAAGATTAGGCGAATATGGAACATGGAATTGTTTTGTGATGAATTTCGAATACTGGTAAGACAGCGGCAGGGTGAAAGAGGAAATGCAGCCGGTCTGCATTCAAGAGCGTCATACGGCGCCCATACAAGGAATTAATGAGATCCTGATATCGGAAGTTGTTCCATATATTCAACACCATTCCGACCGCAAGTTGCAAGTACTGAATACACGTACTTCCCTGTCCTGTCCGTTCTCCAGATTCATCCCCAATCGAACATGTGTGGGATGTCATAAGTAAATCTGCGCGACATACTCAAAGACCAGTACAAAATGTAGCATTGAATAAAATATCGCAAATCTCTGTGCTAAATTCATCCATTTATTTCTATTATTTTTTGGTATTATGCTTTCAAAGACTTACACTGTCAATAAATAAATAAAATTGATTTGTTTGTGTTATATTTACCTGTTATTCGGGAATATCTGATATCCTAAGATTTCTTTTAATATATACACATTACAACAGAGACGGATCCGTTCTAGGGGTCAGCTACAGGAGGATACATAATAAAATTGTTTCTATCGGACAGGTTGAGTTTCGGTTAGCTTCTAAAACAAATATTGTAATTTATCTTAGTTATATTTTAAATGAATGAACCGCTAGTATAAATAATTAATGCCAATTAAAGATGACTGCATGCCTTTGAATTTTAATTTCTTTTTACCCTCAAAACGAATATATTTCCTTTACCTTGTCATTGCGAGCTTTCGAACTAGAAGGTGCAGTTTCTTTTAGAGATCCAACATCACTAATAACAACATTCATTCTAGTATCTGCAGGTTTTGGTTTTTCATTGTCTTCAATGCACACTGAAGTTGTGTAGAGATATTTCGAACTGGCAAAACACTTCCATCTTGAGCCAGTAGACACTTGACAAATGGCTCATCTTCTTCAATTACCTGTGTATCATCACAACAATTAGATTCATGTATACAAGAGCGTGTAGTAGATAATGGTAAATATGAATAAGGATGTATAAAAGCAGTAAATTGCTGGAATTCATTTGATAATGGATTATTCATGTTAAATAAGTAAAAAAATGAAGGATATTTAGGTTGTATGATTGTATGGACGGCGGAGTAGTTGGATAAGAAGATTGATAGTTTGTTTCATAGTGATTTAAAGTTGAAGTTGCATTGGACAAGCGACTCATGTTTGCCTGATGTGTACAATATGACGAGTAAGAAACAATCCTTCAGTAATATTTTGTGAAAAGTTGGTCATCAGCAAATATTAATGAGTACAGGATTGTTTGTTTATTCGTAAAAAAACTACATAAAACGCACCATTAATTAAGAGTTCGAGATATATCGTATGAGAAATATGTGGATAAGGGGTGATGCGGAGGACAGGACATTTTAGCGAAGATTAAAAGACATGTTTTTCTGTACGAAAATTTAAATCCTTGTGAAATAGAATTGTATGTATATACTAACTGTCATTATATTATTATTAGGTACAATTTTTGAATATTGTAATGGGACTGAAAGGGCAAAAAAAATTGATTAAGTGAAACGTTCAATAAAGAATTTGTATTAAATACCATGATTAATTAATGGTAGTTTTAAACTGAATCATTCGGATTTTCAAAATAATAATAACTTAGAATTGTTAAGTATACTATAAGAGAACGTAAATAATAATACAAATATCATCACGCATTTCACTCATTTTTGAGAGTAGCTACTATTGTATTTTATCAATGGAGAGCGACTAACTAATCAAACAAACAAACAAAAAGCACATATATATATATATATATATATATATATATATATATATATATATATATATATATATATATATATATATATACCGGGTGTAACATGAAAACTTGAAAAATTGATTTTAGACAAAAATGCTTCAAATGTAGTACTTGAAATTATGTATATAAATCAGTTTTCAGATTTTTTTTTGCACGTTTTGTAAGCGAAGTAATCGCATTAATATTTTATAAGAATTTCTTCTTTATAGTGATAGCCATGGAATTCAGACAAAATGATAAACAAATGTGTGACGTTTTAACTGTCAGAAAAGTTTAGTTTGAACTTGGAATGTTATGGTGCGGCCAAATAATACTGATTAAATCACGTATTCTTCGAAAACTTTCACCAGAATAATTCCACTTAATAATTTGTAACTTTTCTTCATGTGAATAGTTATCTATTTTCAATAATGATATAACAACAATCACCTGTATTGTCACTTAAATAAATCACAAATCCATTTCAAACTAAACTTTTCTGACAGTTTTGTCTCAATTCCATGGCTATCACTATAAAGTAGAAATTCTTATAAAATATTAATGCGATTATTTCGCTTACAAAACGTTCAAAATAAAATCTGAAAACTGATTTAGATGCATAATTTTATTTGAAGCATTTTTGTCTAAAATCAATTGGCCACTTTTGCGCAAGGAAAAACTGATTTCCCATGTTAAACGCCTATGGCCAGGTTTTCATGTTACACCCGGTATATATATAATTGAATTTAAATTAATATCTTGAATTTTGCTCAATATGAAAATATAAATTCAAAATAATTTGTATGATTTTAATTTATACTTACGGGCCACTATCACTATATTTTTTGCCTTTAGAGCATCGCAAACTTCAGCGTTACTCTCATCGTGTCGATAGAGTAACTCTTGGCAAGCGTTTGGTACCAATTCCCATGATGCATCTCTGAATATGAAACATGAAGATTTTTAGATGGCTGTAGAAAATTATTTCAAGTAGCGACATAATTTAGAGGATATCTTGCAGGACAATATTCCAACAATAAAAATTAAGTTAAAAGATTAGTAATGATAGTAGTAAACAACCCTTCTCATAAGTTACAGTTTCTCTTAATGTCCTAATTATGTTTTATCGGGAATTCTTATACAGAAACTCATATTTTTCACTCACGTTCATAATGCACTTCATACATAAAGTAAGTTCTTGTATTTTTGTACTCAATATCATGACTAATATTTACCTATCTGTGATAAATACTTCAAAATGCTTCATTGTTTTTTGGAAAATATCTGTGTTGTTGCACATGGGGCATTTAAACAAGTATCCTGCACTTAATGCCATTTGCTGCAACAGTTGGAAAATAGTTTAGTTATTTTCATCAACTAAAAACTCTTCATTACCTAGACAGAACAATATAACCAAGTTACCACTAAAGGGCTAAGAGGCTAGATACCTGGTCAAAAAGGAAACAACATTTTAACTTCCTTACAACTCTGGAAATATGTGCAACTGATCAATCCATCGTCAACAGTAGAATCTAAACAGATTTTGTCTCTGTGAGCTGTTCATTGAATTGTGCGTACTTATATTTTAATACTTTGAAATACTGAATATCAATTAAATTATATTGATATTATTCAGTTTTATGTTAAATATACAAATATAAAATAATTTAGTGTCGATGATAGCATATTAATTGATAAGTCTATTAATTTTGTGTAATACACTTCTTTAAAAATACATTGTTATCAGTTTCGTATGAAATAATATCAAACACAAAATATCGATTAATATCTTCAGCTGTTTTACTTATTTTACTGTTTTGTTGCATCTTGTAGTTAGTTACAAGTGCAGTGCCCTTAGTATTTAATCATTAATACGATAATTGAATAAAAATGTTACAATTTAATTTAATTTTTAGTTACCTGCAAGCATTCCTTGTGAAAATACGACTGTTTCTTACAACACAGGGTCCACAGTACATCTGTCCATTTACCGAAATTCATTGATTCGTAACAAATAGGGCACGCTTGAGGTTCCTTTGGTTTACTAAACACAGTTTGATCTAAAAAAAAAAGAAGATTTTATACTAATCGAAAGCAATTATACCTATCATATTGACGAGAAACTTGCATAGAATTGCTGGCCCGAACAATGTTTAATACCACATGGTAAATGAAATGCTACCTTGCAATTCCTGATATTGTATAATACTGATGCTCCACGTTTCTCACAATACGAGCAAATCTTTAAAGAAATTAAACTTTAATCATACTTGCATTTAATATTAATTCAAGTACACTAGTATTGGCAATTATTTGATATTTTAACATATTACAGTATCTAGAAATACTGACAGCAATGACATGTTATGTTTGAGATGATTCAACTGATAATTTAATGACAAAAGTACGTACTCTGATTTTGGACCGCTTCAGTTCTTCACTATTATCCGATGGTAAGAAGCCTAGTATACCTTCATTATCTTCTCCAGTTTGTGTAATAGTTGAAGCTAATAACTATAAAATTAAACATATACGTAACATACATAAATAATTATAAAAAATTACCTGTGTACTCTCTGCAGGATTTCATTTCTCCGAGATTTAGAGGGTCTTCAGTGGAACTTCCACATGGGTAACATTTCGGTTTACTCATTTTCGAGCCTTTTCTCTAAAAAAGTTTTATTTTAAAAACATTTGAAATACCAACTTTCTGGATTACTAATAAATTTAAATATTTCACGACAGTGAATCTAGCAGCGGCAGCTGGCAGCGAAAACATAGATACACTCAATTGTGAACAAACCTTATACCGCACATGACCAAGACCAAGTGAATAAGTGTGAACTGTTTTTAATTAAAAAACATAACTATTATTGTATTATGAAAGCTGAAATGTACACATTACCATATAATAAATAATAAACTATTTTATTATAAAGATAATTATGTTAAATTATAAATAAAACAATTCTCCCGCGAATATATGACTATGAGTATTCTAACCTGTAACCAACGCAAACGCAAATTATTCAATTTTTGTAAACCTAAATATCCGTGTATAACAACAATTTTTTATACACATGTACCCTATACTCCAACAAACATCCCCAAATAGTAGCAGTTGTTCGTACTGCCGTCAGAAGGGGTGAAAAAAGTTCTAATTAAAACACATATCTGAAATATCATATTTAACACTCAATTACTACCCTTAGATGATCATGTATAAAAACAATTTAAATATAGACATGTACCCTATACTCCAACAAACATCCCCATATAGTAGCAGTTGTTCGAACTGCCGTCAGGAGGGGTGAAAAAAATTCTAATTAAAACACATATCTGAAATATCATTAGTAACACTCAATTACTACCCTTAGATGATCGTGTATAAAAACAATTTAAATATTGACATGTACCCTATACTCCAACAAACATCCCCATATAGTAGCAGTTGTTCGTACTGCCGTCAGGAGGGGTGAGAAAAATTCTAATTAAAACACATATCTGAAATATCATTTGTAACACTCAATTACTACCCTTAGATGATCGTGTATAAAAACAATTTAAATATAGACATGTACCCTATACTCCAACAAACAACCCCATATAGTAGCAGTTGTTCGTACTGCCGTCAGGAGGGGTGAGAAAAATTCTAATTAAAACACATATCTGAAATATCATATTTAACACTCAATTACTACCCTTAGATGATCGTGTATAAAAACAATTTAAATATAGACATGTACCCTATAGTCCAACAAACATCCCCATATAGTAGCAGTTGTTCGTACTGCCGTCAGGAGGGGTGAGAAAAATTCTAATTAAAACACATATCTGAAATATCATATTTAACTCTCAATTACTACCCTTAGATGATCGTGTATAAAAACAATTTAAATATAGACATGTACCCTATAGTCCAACAAACATCCCCATATAGTAGCAGTTGTTCGTACTGCCGTCAGGAGGGGTGAGAAAAATTCTAATTAAAACACATATCTGAAATATCATATTTAACTCTCAATTACTACCCTTAGATGATCGTGTATAAAAACAATTTAAATATAGACATGTACCCTATAGTCCAACAAACATCCCCATATAGTAGCAGTTGTTCGTACTGCCGTCAGGAGGGGTGAGAAAAATTCTAATTAAAACACATATCTGAAATATCATTTGTAACACTCAATTACTACCCTTAGATGATCGTGTATAAAAACAATTTAAATATAGACATATACCCTATACTCCAACAAACATCCCCATATAGTAGCAGTTGTTCGTACTGCCGTCAGGAGGGGTGAGAAAAATTCTAATTAAAACACATATCTGAAATATCATATTTAACACTCAATTACTACTCTTAGATGATCGTGTATAAAAACAATTTAAATATAGACATGTACCCTATAGTCCAACAAACATCCCCATATAGTAGCAGTTGTTCGTACTGCCGTCAGGAGGGGTGAGAAAAATTCTAATTAAAACACATATCTGAAATATCATATTTAACTCTCAATTACTACCCTTAGATGATCGTGTATAAAAACAATTTAAATATAGACATGTACCCTATAGTCCAACAAACATCCCCATATAGTAGCAGTTGTTCGTACTGCCGTCAGGAGGGGTGAGAAAAATTCTAATTAAAACACATATCTGAAATATCATATTTAACTCTCAATTACTACCCTTAGATGATCGTGTATAAAAACAATTTAAATATAGACATGTACCCTATAGTCCAACAAACATCCCCATATAGTAGCAGTTGTTCGTACTGCCGTCAGGAGGGGTGAGAAAAATTCTAATTAAAACACATATCTGAAATATCATTTGTAACACTCAATTACTACCCTTAGATGATCGTGTATAAAAACAATTTAAATATAGACATATACCCTATACTCCAACAAACATCCCCATATAGTAGCAGTTGTTCGTACTGCCGTCAGGAGGGGTGAGAAAAATTCTAATTAAAACACATATCTGAAATATCATATTTAACACTCAATTACTACTCTTAGATGATCGTGTATAAAAACAATTTAAATATAGACATGTACCCTATAGTCCAACAAACATCCCCATATAGTAGCAGTTGTTCGTACTGCCGTCAGGAGGGGTGAGAAAAATTCTAATTAAAACACATATCTGAAATATCATTTGTAACACTCAATTACTACCCTTAGAGGATCGTGTATAAAAACAATTTAAATATAGACATGTACCCTATACTCCAACAAACATCCCCATATAGTAGCAGTTGTTCGTACTGCCGTCAGGAGGGGTGAGAAAAATTCTAATTAAAACACATATCTGAAATATCATATTTAACTCTCAATTACTACCCTTAGATGATCGTGTATAAAAACAATTTAAATATAGACATGTACCCTATAGTCCAACAAACATCCCCATATAGTAGCAGTTGTTCGTACTGCCGTCAGGAGGGGTGAGAAAAATTCTAATTAAAACACATATCTGAAATATCATATTTAACTCTCAATTACTAGCCTTAGATGATCGTGTATAAAAACAATTTAAATATAGACATGTACGCTATACTCCAACAAACATCCCCATATAGTAGCAGTTGTTCGTACTGCCGTCAGGAGGGGTGAGAAAAATTCTAATTAAAACACATATCTGAAATATCATTTGTAACACTCAATTACTACCCTTAGATGATCGTGTATAAAAACAATTTAAATATAGACATGTACCCTATACTCCAACAAACATCCCCATATAGTAGCAGTTGTTCGTACTGCCGTCAGGAGGGGTGAAAAAAATTCTAATTAAAACACATATCTGAAATATCATTTGTAACACTCAATTACTACCCTTAGATGATCGTGTATAAAAACAATTTATATATAGACATGTACCCTATACTGAAAACATATGTTTTTTTGTTTGTTGCATGTTTTATTATTTATATAATTGAATCAGATTTAGTTCTAGAAAGTATACCTTCTATTAAGCTTGCTCGCCGCGACAAGGCACTGATTCATGAGCAAGAACATGCAGCATGCTGTTAGTATTGTCTAATATAAGTTATATAATACGGTAAAGTTATAGGTCTATGTTAGTTAGTACTAATAAATAAAATTTGCAAACATACAACTTCAGCTTCCATTACTTACTGTAAATTGAAGAAATTGAGAGGAGCTTTGATTGAACCTACAAAAACGAGATGAAGAGTGTGCCGTCCTGCGCTTGTTTTTGAAAGTGAATTCCACGCAATTGCATTTCGACACTCTAAAAACAGCTAATAATGAACCTACAAAAACGAGATGAAGTGAGTGCCGTCCTGCGCTTGTTTTTGAAAGTGAATTCCACACAATTGCATTTCGACACTCTAAAAACAGCTAATAATGAACCTACAAAAACGAGATGAAGTGAGTGCCGTCCTGCGCTTGTTTTTGAAAGTGAATTCCACACAATTGCATTTCGACACTCTAAAAACAGCTAATAATGAACCTACAAAAACGAGATGAAGTGAGTGCCGTCCTGCGCTTGTTTTTGAAAGTGAATTCCACACAATTGCATTTCGACACTCTAAAAAAATAACAAAACAAAGCTAAATTTAAAGAGAATAACCAATATTCAATCTAACGACGATTAGTGGTCCCGACATGTGAAGTTTTTCGGCAACTTTTTTCCTCTAGTAACACCAATGCAAACCAGGTGATACCAATCTCTGCAACGAACGCAGTAAACCATGTCATCCTCCGGTTCTATACATTTATCTCGTGCGGCACAGTGAACCATGGAGGCACCCAGTATAGATCTATATAAGTTAGCACAAAATGATAAGGTACTCTCGTGACCAGGAGGGCACCCTGATCGAATGGGTATTGACGTCCTCAACTTGTCCCTGATCGTTTGATAACGCTACTGTCTGTTGCCACATCATCGTAATTATTCGCTATGGAATAACGATTTACTTTTCCAGTATTTTGAATTCCATGATCCACATCCGAATTGAACTCATATCCTCCTCAGAAAATTGTATTTCGGACCCGCTCGAAATAATATGTGCCCACACGCAAACATGAACCCCACAGTTTCCGCCTGAAAAAGTCTGCTTTGGGATATCTGTACAGGAATATACTACCTAATGTGTAAAATCGATGTGTTCTTGGTATGTCTTGAAATGCTGATGATCCATAAACACTTTCAATCTCCGAACCACATCGATATTGGGAGCATAATGTAATGAATCAATGTACAAGATACATTCTAGCTTGAAGAGGACGACAAACAGTGCCCAATGACTGGCACTTACATGTGCCGGGAGTAACCAAATCTGAGCATTTAATATTTGCCGTTTTTTTGCCCAAGTTTCAAAACCTTTAAGTTCGACCCCTTGTGTGAGAATAATGCTAGCACAGAAAGTATCGAAGACAGCAATATCAAGAAAGTTTTCTGTAGCTATTTTCTCTTGAAGCATTAAAAAGGAATTTATAATCACATCATCTAACCACCCAGCTGGCAACAGTGTGTCAAAATTATTTGCAATTATGTCATTCCCTGCGATCTCACATTTTGTTTTTGGGATATCAGGATACGATTTATAGGATGACCAAGGTGCAACATCATCGCGAAATATAAGTTTTTTCACTACAGATTTTTGAGGACTTTCATTTCCAACGATCTTCCCGGGGGTGAGAATAACATGCGATTTGCCTGCTATAGGAGATATTAGTGACTGTGCACTACCCAATATATCTCTGGCTGCGTTTATTGTGTTTGGTGTACTGTGACTGAAGTATGTATCTTTGTTTGGTGTACTGTGACTGATGAGTATTTTCTTGTTTGGTGTATTGTTGTACATGTGTAATGTATTGTTTGAATCATTTTGTGCCGTGTCTGTTTCAGGTGTAGATGAACGTATTGGTGTTTCTAAACACGTTTTATCGACATGTTTTTCTATATGTAGTAACTGAGGATGACATACATTAGAAATAGTTTTTGAATAATTGTCAAATATAGACTTTCCATGGAGAGAAAGAGGTGGGCTTTCAGGTTTCTTCCATATTTCACGACTCATACTGACATTGAAACTGTGCTCAGCAACGTCTTTGTCACTTTGTATTTTCATTCGTTTTGTCACAGTCTTGTCAACAGCGTCCTTGTTAGTCACTGTCTTGTCAGGTTTCCTTTTTGTTCGTTTTGTAGCTTTCAGGGTCTGGTTATAGAGGTCTATACGGGCTTTCAGCAGGAGTTTCATTGTGTCTATGAACCTAGGTACACGCCTGCGTAATTTACTCGCAAAAGTATCTTTTTTTACAATTTTAAACCAATTTTCTACTGAAGCATTGCTGTCACGGCATATAAAATTTTTTTTTATAATTACTCCAGACACCAATGGATAAAATGGCAAAACAGTATTTAATAAGATATGAAGAACTTTTGGGGCAAAGTACTTATTTGGCGTATCAGATTGACTGTCTCTATTCTTTTCAATAGTTTCCAACTGAAGATACTCAAAATATTGAAAAAAAGGGGAATTTTGTTTTAAGGGATATCGACCTTTATCCATGTAACTAAATGACACATCTCTTTTTTCAACAGGTGTAACATGGGAACCACGATTTATGGCACTTCTAGCTGTATTGGTATTTGGTGTTGATCGCTCAAGACCGAAAACAATGACACCGTTTATCCAATACTCAGTCACAGACGCCAAATCGTAGCTATTCACTAGACCAGCCAGAAAATTATATGCTAGCTCAATGACATCATGTTGTTTGATAGCTACTCTTATATTTCCTAACGTGCTATGCATGATGTGTGAGCAACACACATGAATAACAGTTAGATCATCAATATAAGTATTTGCTGGATCAAGGACATATTGCCACATTTTGCGCAAATAGTCGGAGAGATGCATCTTATTGAAACCTAACAGAGAAGATTGAATTAAGACCAAACTGAAATCCATTTCAATTTTTGCTACAATAGCCTTGTAGTGTCTTTTAATTCGGTTCATGTCAAAATGAAGAAGTTGCATGAAATGGGATATATATGGGGTACTATGCTCCGCTCTTATAAATTCAGCAATTGGGACTGGCGATTTATCTTTTTCTCCTGGGAAAATTAAGGCATAGTAGAAGATTCTTTTTTCAACTGATTTCGGAGTGCCAATAATACTGCCTGTTGCATCCAGGTGCAGAAAAATGAAACAATTTTTCTTTGCCTGGGAGAAAAGAAATCGTAGTTGATACTCGGTCTGTAAACGAATATAAAATGGATTTGCAGACATTTCCTGAATATACCCCTGCAAATACTTTCCTTTCCAATGCGCCTTTGTTTTTAATTCATCTTTCAGACGATTCAAGTATTCCCACAAATCTGGATGTAAATCTCTTGATTTGGTATTCTCACTAGAAATTTGACGAAGAATGTTTGCGTCCGGTGCGTCATTTAAATTCCCTACTGCGATGATATTTGAAGAATTTTTCCCAAATTGTTCCAGTTTTACAACTGTTGTGGGCTTCATCAACAATTCTTTAGCGAGATAAGCACGCCTATGTCCCTTGTAAAAACGACGATGATTTTCATCTTTATGGCAAATTCGACCTGACCTATACACTAATACACGAACATCATTTTCACCCTGTATTTTATCACAGGTTTGAAAATCGTATTTGACGCAATTACTGTGCTTACAATACGCACTGCAATGAAATGTGATTTGACTCCGTTTAGACTTGTTATTCGCTCTATTGTCCTTGAAACATAAAACACAAGACGGTATGACTTTCGTGAAATACGAATTAAATTCATCTGTCCAATGATGTTTTACATTATCAATTACAACAAAAGGAATAAGTCTGTCCTTGCCGCGATTGAATTGTTTCCAAAATTGTGCGGGAACTATGAAATAACTTAAATTGCATTCCAATTGATCAGAAATAATAGGGAGTGAATCACGAAGATCTAATTCAACTAAGCTATTCGAAGAGGGTGCTTCTTCAATGTCCACGGAAAGGTTGTCGAAAGACTCTTCAAGTCGAAAAGGAGACTCGGATTTAGACGAATAAACTGACAAGATATTTGGAGGATTTTCAATATCCAAAGAAAAATCATCAAAAGACTTGTCAAGCTGAGAAACATGAATTGGTGACAATTCAGATGTTCTAGGAGAGACTTCCTGTTCCGGGGTGAACATTTCTAAATTTAGAGTGGAGGGGGACAAGACTTGCTCATTTAGCCGGGCGGGAATTTCAAAATTGGGCGTAGTTTCTTTATCGGTCTCTGAGGACTGATCACGATTAACCGACATATTGGAAATAATTGCCACTTTACATCGTGACCAAGAACAGTAAAATTTGTTTCTATTTTTTAAATTATTTTTATCGCCTGAACCTCTGCATAAACCGGCGTAAACGCCATCGTCATGAGAATATGACTCGGAATTTAATTTTTCAACCGTTTTTTCTGGATCCGGCGAGCAAGCAATGTATGCTGAAATTTTATCTACAGTTGTCTTACCCATTCTGATGAATCTGCTATAATACACTGATGTTAATTACTATAAGCAAAAGTTATATTTACCTACGTAAAATGGATTTGAAAGCTTTTTTCATGCAAAAATAGTCAGCAATTACCAAACGTACTACTACAAAGTAGACTGATGGAACACGGATATGCTCAATGTTATCCACTGGGACAGAGAAGTAGCCGGCCGAAAATAAAACTAAATTAACCTGCTTGAACTATGTAATATTGCCCAATGACAATAAGACAACCTAGGCAACACAATCAGTTATAAAAAACTTATCTACTACATTAAACTGTAGTTTGTAAAACATGTTTTCCCAAATCATGTATTTCATTATTATTCCAATTTTTATCAATATATACACACATTTCTTTATTCTTCGTTACAATGTATTGTTATTTGGATATGAAATAATACAACAAAATATATGCGATACTTTTTAATTGAATGTACCTTCAAAATATAATTTTTACTTCTATCCTCAGTGGTGCCACATAACTGAAAAATAATAAGCAAGGTTTTTTCATTTATTATCAACATAAATATTTTTTTAAACCGCTGTACAAGTACAACTACAATAAGTAAGCTTGGAGAGAGATATTCTTTCAATAAATATAATAATGAGCTATAAATGTTATGCCAGTTTTCTCTCGTATGTTGGTATCAATTACAGAATTTTACAAATTTGAAAGTCTAACTGACTAAGTTTATTGATCACACCATGGCGGCTGAAAAACAGATGGTAAGTGAAAATTGAATAGTATTATTTTATTTTACTTATATTTTATATTTTTCATTAGATATTTTTGGACTACCAGCTACTCGGTGACAGCAATATGGTGCGGTTTGCCTCTCGAGTGAACCGGGTTCGACATGTGCCGAAAAACAGTAAGTAAAAAGTAACAAACCGCCAGATTTACTATTGGTACTGATGAATAAATAAATAAATAAATATATCATCATGCCTTCATTACTGGGTGTGACACTCTGCCGTAGCAGATCTCAGCAAGTGATATTTTTTGCGCGTTAAGTGCGGTTACCAGCCGTCAAATCACGCCCCCTCCCCAAAGTTGTTGGTTCTGTTAAATTATCTCGATATCAAGAAGTAAATACTTTTCGGAGTGGAATACATATAAAATTTTATATTTTCAGAAGACCGCCAGAATCAGTTGGACTTGTGCGTGAGTGGGCAGGGTATTCGGCAGTTGTGCCGAAGGATGGCTGCAGCGGGTACAGAACCGAAAGTCATCATTCTCATCGGCACAAACGATCTAACAAACGTAAGAATTCATATGTAAAATGCTGTTACTATAATAGTAATAAAACATGTTTCTCGTTTTACAGCATACTCCGGTGAGAAGGTTTGTCGCTTGCCTACACGATATTATGCGCCAGCATAGAGGAAATTATATAGTGCACTGAGAGAAAGGTTTATTTGCCATAAATGATACTTATTAATAGTTAATAAAAAATTATGTCAAATATAGCCCAACTTACGTAGCTTTGCAGTTATGTCAAGATAGCTTCAAAATAATTAAATGAGCATCATTTGTATCTAATTTACCAATGTTATATTTGATATTAGACATGATGTATTATTCAAATAAATTCATTAATAGTTAAAAGATCGATTCCAAAGATGAACAAGTAATATTTAGAATAATCTTACATATTATTTTCAATGCAAAATAGTTCGTTTACTGTTAAACAATATATTTAAAATTAATTTTAAATTTTTTTGTTAATCAAATACTATTATTTTCAACCTAAAATATGTTTTATTAAAAAATATAATGTTTATTTACAAATAATAAAAATTCTTTTGTTTGTAGAATATTATTTATTATTAGTTAAACAAGATCACATTAATAATAAAAAGACATGTATTTATAAAAAAATTATAGTTTATTTATAATGTCATATATAATTTATTATTTTTTGGGCATAATAATAATTATTATCAAATTTTGTTTCTATTACATAGATGCTTATTTAAATAAATATTCACAAATGTTCATCTTCTACAGGATATTACAGGTTCAGGACGTGAAAAAATTTAAAGCAAAGATCCAGCACTGATGGCACTTTATATATGCAGTTGTGGACAATTATGCATATATTGTTAAGGATTGTGTTGTTCTTCACTTCCACTATCAAGCAGGGTTGCACAGTCTGTCCCAGTTTCTCAATTTTTATTTTTTCTTTTGAATAGTTTCATGTATACTAGCCAGGATCTGTAAATTAAATGTTAGAAATTTAAATAACTATATTTCATGAACTTATAAAAAATTTAAGATAAAATGTAACAAATTTTAAATCAAGGCACGGAACAGAAATAGAACCGACACAAAACAGCTACCAAACCGTTTCAAATTTGTACGTGCGAGTGACATACTATGAACTGTTGGAAGGTAATGTGCAAGTCACAAGAAATTTTTTCACAATAGCCCAAAAAAATAATGTTTTGAATCTTAAAAAATAAAACAACTGAGAACTTTTGCATATTTGCTTGTTACGAGCTTCTGTACAACATAGTATTAAAAGTCCCCTTAAATTAAAGTTATGATTCAACCACCATATTCAGTTTTCTCAATAAATGACTGCCATACTTAAATTTTTGAGTATATATTAAGAATGGATGGTAATGGTTAAAGATGATTTATTTAAATAAGTATGTTAGATTTTTCGACAGTTAAATAATAAACAAATGACACTCACGTTTATCAGTGTTGCCAATCGAGCTGCTTTTCACATAGTAATTTAAAGTCGTGAAAAATATATTTTTAACAAGCATTTAATTTTACACAACTCTTTGATGATTTTTTGGCATCTTTTACCATTTTTATGATATACGTAAAAAATGTTTAAAAAACGAACAAATGTAATTTATGCATAGGTTCGCAGTTGTCTTATTTTTTTTCCGATTTTTGTATAAGTTTTTCTGAGATATAGGTAATTATTTATTTTAATTAGATAATGAAATAACATACCTCCACACGACATATCACTCCTTCTCTACTCTCCTGGTGTGTAGGCTTCCACTGTTGTTTTTTGTCCTATATGTCTTGCTTTATATGGAATTAAAGATGCTAGTAATGTTACTTCATTAAAACTATCTGCGTTAAGACAGTTTGATAATAAACTGTCTGTATCATTTCATGTGTTTTTGCGTAAAAGTAATAATTTTTTAAATACGTCATACCATCTCACAAATAATATATTTATTTTTGAATTCCATATTTTTTGAAAATCTCTATCAATCTAAAATCGATAAAAATATGTACAAAATTTTTAAAAATATTCACATCTTACCAAAGTATATCCCAAACTGTTTGCCAATATTGGCCAGTCAATGTAAATATCACTGATGCTGACGTCACGTTTCAATGATGTTTGTCTAAGTGAATATGTGTTATCCCAATGTTCAGTTACATTATTCCACGGCTCAATGTTATTTTTTAACCATACAACATCCGCATTTTTAGATATATCTGAAACTATTTAAATCACAAATCATTTTGTAAATATATTTATGCAAATGACGGAATAAGTCGGGTATATATAAACATTTTACTGAAATTGAAAATAGATGTTCTTTCAAGCCTAAACGGAAATAGGTATAATTCATGAACTTTTTTTTAACAAAAAACTTGTTTTGTTCTGCTGGAAGTTATTTATTTATAAAAATGAAATAAATATTTACTCACCAGTTTCTTCGTTAGTTGATGATAAGGAATCTTCGTCTGATTCTGCTGAACTAATACGCAGACTTGGTAATATTTTAGCTTGTCTTAAAAAAAAAAATTAAATTTATTGTTTTTGTAAATATGAATAAAATAAAATAAAACATATTATAGGCCACTACGGTTAAATATGATGGAGAATTAATGAGATTTATGTCTCTTTTATAAAATCTACTAGGTACTTCTTATTTTATAAAATGTGCTTATTTATTTTGTTATTTAACTTACCTTCAAATATATTAACTAAGAAGCTAAAGCCCCAATCAGTTAAAAGAGACTTTGTTGTTTCTTCCATATTTAAATTGCACACGAATTATAATTTTCGATTTGTATTTAAGGAAAAAAATACAAATTCTTTCGTTTTGAAAATTATATTTTATTTATTTAGAATCTAATTACAACTGACGTGAATACGTTCAGCAACAGTACAAGAGTGTTCTAATCTAGTTTTTTCAAGCTTATATATCATTCTCTTATCATAACATAGTTCAAAGAAGTATGAGTCAGACAATGGAACCATTGTCTAATATAATAAAACACTTCGTCATCAAAATACAGATATCATAATCAAAATACAGATATCATAATTAAAATACAGATATCATAATTCCTCCCCTTCAAGTTTTTTATTATATTACTCGAGAGGGTGAGTCTTTATTAATTCTAAATCTTTTAAAGCAATTAATTTCAGTTTTCTTTCTTTTATATACTTATAAATCTTAAAACATATATAACTAATTATCATTATACTTATAAAGGAATATATAATAAAAAGATGATGATCGTTATTCTTTAAATTTAAATTTTGTATTTCTTCCAAATGATATTCAGTATTATTTACTTTATGCAATTCGATTAATTGTCTGCTTTTAACGTTTAACCCATTTATTTTATCAATTTTTCCTTCATAGATTAATTCTTTATAATTTTGTTCTATCTTTTCAAAATGATAATTATTTAATGTGCATTGTTGATCGTTATTAAATTTGTAAATTCCTATTATCTTTTTGTGAATTTCATTACTTTTACAATAAATTATGAAATTTTGTAAAATTGGGCTTATTATAATAATTTCATTTGTATTTGGTATTTGTTCGATATTATTTTCATTATCCATTAACAAGTAAGAACAATCATCATTTTTATATCTTATTGTTAAATCATTAATACATTTCTTTATTTCTACATTATCAGTTTTACAATAATAATTCTTATTCTAACACAGTTATTGACAATAATATTCTTATTTATTTTATTAATATACAATATATTGGGTTCATCAAGGATATACATTTTTGTGTTATTCATAAAAGGTATTGACGTAAATTGATATAAAGGGTATACGGTGGTGCTCATAATAGGGATCTCGATAATATAGTAGATCATTTGTCCATCGTATTGACAGTGAGTTGTTATAAGTGACATAATTTCAAAGATATTTTGATTTTTGATAAAGTTCTGGAGTCTATTCATGGAAATTATAGTTGAATGTAATTTATTTAAGGAACAGAACGTAAGACTAGTTTCAATTTGTATAGCAAAATTTTGGATATTGTTCAGAATTTTTATTATTAACTGGATTTTTCCTTCAGATTCTATTTTTGTTTCCCAAAGTTTATTTTTCTTCAAAATTTCTTTTATAAAGGTTAGTTCCTTTTTCATTTCTTTTTCGTTTATTTTAATATTTTCTAATTGTATATTAAATTGTTCCGTTACTTCTTTTAAGTTTTTAAATAATTTATTCTCATTATTACTTAAAATTTTTTCGTTCTTTTTTATAGTCTCAAATAATTTATCATATCGTTCACCATCTGAACTGTCCAAGTTACCGGAAATTGATTTTATAACACTTCCTAAACCGTTTATTAAGCCTCTTTTCCTTCTTTTGTTAAGTTTTAATTTGTTTAATTGTTCTTGTGTATTTTCAAAGGTGGAATTTAGTAATTGTATATAATTTGGGTTTATGTGTTGAACTGTGTGTATTTCGGTTAGGAGTTCGTTAATTATAGTTTCTATTCTATTAAAGTTTTCGTATAAAGGTGTTACGTTATAGTAAAAGTATGTATGTAATTTTTCCTGTTCAATGTGTGTCGATCCTAGGTTTGTCAGATGATATTCGTTGCCGTGTGTTATGTCTGTCAATTGTTGACCCTGCGCACTGGGAACAGAGATAAAGTTATAATTTTATTCTGTTGATACGTATGTTTCTGATTTTCTTTAAGGTTTTACTACGTTGTTTATATGGTTTCTCGACTTTTACAATACCTAATTTTGGGTTATATGCTAAGACTTTGCTTTTTATATACATTGGTTTTTTAAATTTTTGTATTCTCCTTACTTCTTCTTTTACGTATACGTCCTTTGGTAATGCTAACGGGTTTATGTTCTCTTGGTGACGTTTCTCTTTTTCTTGTTGTATCTTATTATTTATTATTTTGTATAATTCTTTTTGTTCTTTCAGATGTTGTTGTATCATTTCAGAGTTAGTTCGTATTTCTTTGGGGTATTTATACTCATGTGTCTCTCCAAATATTATTTCTGTTGGAGTTTTTTCGGTTATGGTGTGTTTTGAGTTATTGTAACTAAGTATGCATTTCTTTATTTTTTCATTTTGATTAAGATGTTTGAATTCTTCGTTATTTTGAATTAGTCTAAGGTGTTCTATTAATGTCGAATGAAATCTTTCGACCGCGTTACTCTTTGGATTGTTAATACAAATATAATGGGGTTTTACATTTAATGTTTTTAAATAATCTTTTAGTAATTCGTTGTTAAATTCTAGTCCATTATCCATAATGATTAATTTTGGTAGGGTATATGTCTCGAAATATTCTTTTAATGCTTTTAATACGTTTACTGAATCAACATTTATTGCTTTTATTTGTCCGAATTTGGAAAATTGGTCAAATATTGTGAGGTATTTTTGAGTATTTAATGATAGTATGTCTATGTTAATTGTCTCGAAAGGTCTTGTCGGAGTTATAGTTAAATTTTCATGAATTTTTATAGGTTTTCTATCGTATTTATTTTCTTTACATATTTTACAATTATTAATAAAATTTTGGATAGTTTGTACCATTTTTGGCCAGTAGTATTTCTTCTTCAGGTATCTGATTGTTTCCAATATTCCCCTGTGGTTTCTAAATCCGTTATGATCGTCAGCTACAATTTGTTTTTGTTCATCTATTGTAAAGATATCTTGTACAAATTTATTTACTCCGATTAATTTTAAAGAATTTGGTTCGAAATTTTTCTGTAGTTCTTGAGATATTACTTTATCCAGTTCGTCATTAAATATAGCCAGATATCTAACTTTAGGTACTAAATAGTCTTTCAGAAAATTATTTATTTCGTTTTTTAGATTATTCTTTGAGAAGGTTATATGAATTCTTTGTTTAGGTTGTACTGTTTCGAAAGATAGTTTTTCTATTTTTAATTTTGAATATTCTCCTAATTTGAATATAATTTGGTTATCGGCAATATTCAGTCTATCTTCTTTATATTTTATACCGTTTACGATGTTTTCTGGGGAACTATGTATTGTTGCGTTTGTGTCATCGCTGGTAAGGAAGTTTTGTGGTAATGAATAGATATTCACGAGGATATTAGTTTCCGTGAAGGTTAATTTTAAATATTTTATTAAGTCTTTATAGTCCATTTGGTCTAAGCCGCAGGCAAGTTTTGGGATATTAATTTCATACAATTCGTTTTTGATGCAGTAATCTCGAAGTTCCATTAATGCCTTTTTAAAGTTTTTTACAGATGGTAAGTCGTTGCATTTCTGCTTAGTAACTAAGTGTAATATAGTTTTGCCGTTTATAATTTGTGGTATTAGTTGAGAATTTTGATCTATATAATTTTGACAATATTTTTTACTATTATATGTTTGGTTTACTTGGAGTGCGAGTCCTTGACTCATAGCATAATCTCGTGATATGCAGTGTGAAAATATTGTTGTTTCAGTTACGTCTCCTATTTTTTCTACGATTTTAAATGGATTTCTTTGTCTACTAAGAAAGTCTGCAATTTTATTAGTTTTTCCCATGATGTGTTCAATTTCGAAATTGTACTCTCCGAGTTCGATCTTCCAACGCATTAATTTTTGATTACCGTTTTTCATATTAAATAACCATACTAAAGGTCTATGGTCGGTTTTTATTCTGAATTTTTGTCCGTAAAGGTAAGGTTTAAAGTTGTTTATTGACCAGACGATACTTTTTAATTCTTTCTCTATAGTAGAGTAGTTTTGTTCGGCGGAGTTAAATGTTTTTGAGGCGTATGCTATAGGTTTTTCTTGGTTTTCTTGTACTTGTGACAAAACGGCTCCCATGGCGAAGTCTGAGGCGTCTGTAGTTAGTATAAATGGTTTAGAGAAATCTGGTGATATCAATATAGGTGGGTTTGATATTAATTGTTTCACGTGTTTAAAGGCTTTCTGATATTCTTCATTTTCTATTTCTATGTGTGAACCCTTTTTTAAGCTATTTGTGAAAGGTTTTATTATTTTCGCGAGATTTGGAATAAATCTTCGGTACCAAGAAAGTTTTCCTAGGAAACTTTTAATTTCTTTACTAGTTTTTGGGATGGTGATTTGATTTATTGCTTCTATTTTCTTTTGATTGGGTTTTAAACCTTCGGATGATATTACGAATCCTAAGTATTCGACTTCGTTTTGAAAAAATTCAGATTTATCAATTTGGACTTTAAGGTTTGCTTTTCTAAGTGCTTCGAATATTTTTGTGATATTTTCTATATGTTCTTGTTCAGTATATCCGAAAATGATTATGTCGTCCATGTAGACGAGACATATTTTATTTATATATTCTTTTAATATTTCGTTCATCATTCGTTGGAATGATGCCGGTGCATTTACTAAGCCGAAAGGCATCCTAGTGTATTCATAATGTCCAGATGGTGTGGAGAAAGCCGTTTTTTCCCTGTCCGATCTTTCCAAGGGTATTTGGTGAAAACCTGAGTGGAGATCTAAAGTCGTGAAGTATTTTGGTTTTCCTATTCTATCCAATAAGTCGTCTATATTAGGAAGAGGGAATTTATCTTCTCTGGTTTTTTGGTTTAATTTTCGGAAGTCTATTACCAATCTAGTTTTCCGTTTCCCTGACGCATCTATTTTTTTTGGTACTATCCAAATAGGTGAGTTGTATGGTGATTTAGATTTTTGAATGATCTGTGCTTTTAATAAGTTTTTAATGTGTTCTTCTATATCTTCGTCATAACATTGGGGTAGTCTGTAGTTTTTTGTATATATGGGTGTTTCGTCTGTGGTGTGAATTTTGTGTGTGGTGACGTTAGTGGCGGAGAGTTGTTCTCCTTCTTTGGGGAACAAATCCTCGTATTGTTTTAGTAATTTAGCAATTTTTAGTTTTTTATTAATATCTAGATTTTGATCTCTAAATTGTATATAGTTTAGTTTATTATTGAGTTTATTTTGTGTTGTAAATTTCATCTTTCTGTTTTCAAAATAGATTTCATTTGTTTTAAAATTTAGTGTTATATTTAGTTCTTTTAATATATCCATACCGAATAATAGGTTACATAAATAATGAAAGTCTGTAATATAAAACTTAAATAATTTTTTATTTATTTTTAGATTAACTGAATTTGTAAGTGTTTTCTTTCCATTTGCTGTGTGAAAGGTAATTTTATCTTGATTGTTAATTTTCAGATTTCTTGATTTTGCGTAATCGGGTGATATGAAATTTATGTTTGATCCAGAGTCAATTAAAATAATGGAGTCGTGATCGTGTAATATCGGGATCGAATTTTGATAATTAGCCATTACGTATCTTCGTTTTCGACCAATGTGTCTTGAAAATCCTCGAAGGCGAATTCTGTTTCGTCTTTTTGTTGTTCATTATATTCGTTATTTGGTTCATTAGTGGTTGTTACGTCGTTTTCGATGTCTGTTTGGTAATTCTGTCTTGGTATGATTGTCTGTGTTGACATTGGGCCGGTCTGTCTAGTTTGTGTGGACATTGGGTGAGGTGTAAATGTCCTTCTTGTGTTTATGTCATTTACTATGTTTTGTCTGCCGAAGTTATTCCTACCGTGTGGTTGAAAGTGTCTTTGAATCGTGACTGGTTTTGAAGGAAACATTTGTGCCGGGAATTTCTGTGGTGGTGTATTCTTCTGTATGTTATTATGTGTTGTTTTTACTTGGTTTTCAAATCTCCTTAGGGGAGATTGATGTTGGGCGTAATTAAAATCGTTTACTAATAGCTGCTCACATTCTTCAAGAGATTTAGGATTTTTGACCGTGAAGGATCCTCGAATGAGATGAGGTAAACAATTTATGAAGTGAGATACTACGATTTTCTGATTTTCCGCGATAATTGCGTTTTTTGTTACTAATTGATGTTGTGTTAGCATGATTTTGTTCTTATATTTATTAAAATTATTAGTGATGTCTTTGAGAAACAAATCGGAATTGTTATTTTTGGTATTGTATATGATTTTTAATAATAAAGTTTCGGCTGTTGTTTTATCTTCGAAATTTAGTTGTAAGAATGATTTTAATGTTGGCCAATCAGCAAATGAATTCTCTGAGAGATATGTTTTTGCAGGTCCCTTTAATTTATTTTTTATTAATTGAAATAAAAATATTCTTTGAACGTTTGTCAATACAATTCCTGCAAAACATAATATAAATTCGTCTACAGTATTTATAAAATATGGTAGATCTTTAATATTACCGTCGTATTCAGGGATACCTTTAGAGAGCATTTGAATTTCGTTGTTTGTGGTTGTGGCCATTTTTGAGTTGAGTTGTAATTTACTGGGCGTTAATATTAAATTTCTTATAACACTAGGTGTTTGGTTTGTTTCTGAATCAGAATCTGATGGGTTTGATTCTGGTTCACTATCGCTATTGTACATATGATTTGTAATGTGTGTGGAACTGTGCCGGTTCCTCGGTGTCTTTATTACTAGTTATTACTAGAGACACCCCTTTTGTGTAATATATTTAGGTTTATAATTTGTGTTATGCCTTGTGCTGGGGCTCGTTTTGATTTTTAAAAGCGTTAGCCTTTCCTCAAAACCCTTTAGTGTATTTTGTTACATATATTTTACTTACAGTTGAAGTAAAAGGATGATTAACAAGATAATCATGTTTATTGAGAATCAGCTAGAGATTTTCTTCTGGTTTTCTCTGGTAATCGGGATCAGCGAAGTTGTGTTGTCCTGGTTTCCCGGAGAGGTGGAGTCAGCGAATGTGTGTTGTCCTGGTCCTCCTTGACTGCTTGCCTGGATGATGGTTAGAGATGGGTTGTTCAACCTCTGATGGGCCACTGTTTAGGCCTGAGCTGGTGTTTCGCTCATAGATTCTTGTTCGGATGCCAAATAAATCGATGGAGATCGAAAGAGATTTATTTATTTTGCTTAAAACTCTTTTGGCATCCTACCGACTGCGCCAATTATAATTTTCGATTTGTATTTAAGGAAAAAAATACAAATTCTTTCGTTTTGAAAATTATATTTTATTTATTTAGAATCTAATTACAACTGACGTGAATACGTTCAGCAACAGTACAAGAGTGTTCTAATCTAGTTTTTTCAAGCTTATATATCATTCTCTTATCATAACATAGTTCAAAGAAGTATGAGTCAGACAATGGAACCATTGTCTAATATAATAAAACACTTCGTCATCAAAATACAGATATCATAATCAAAATACAGATATCATAATTAAAATACAGATATCATAATTCACGGACACTACGAAACGAGTACGCGTTTTATTTCTTGGACAGTACACAGCGAACAAACATCGTATATTACTTGTCCTAACTAGTCTGCAAATCTAAAGTACTAGTGAGTAGAACTAAATTTAATATAATCTCAGTTTATTTACTATTAAACAAAAAAGTGTAACATTAAATATTGAAATATTATTATTTATCACAATTTATTTCAGGAAATCTTAGTTCGTTAACTGTTAACTAATCATTTTTAAATATTAACGACCTGTGCTTTATATCTAAAGAATAACTTTAATGATAATAAACTAATCACTATTAGTACAGAAAAACAGTATTTTAATTTTAAATGTTCGTGTTTGTTATTTAAGAGGTAACATTATAATTAATTAAAATGTAATATACCAATTTGAATTTAAACTATTCAACATCGAACAAATAGTATTTTTAATATAAAAGTATAAAATTTATTAATTTATTTTTATTTAAAATATATTTTCTACATTAAAAATATATAGTTAATTTCAAAGAAATGCTGTCCAAATAAATGTATTCGTTCAATAATAGAACTTTTTTTTCTCAGTGTGGTATGCACTATACCCTTTCCGCCTATATATCACAGTGACACAGGGCGAAAGGAGTTATGGCAGGGCTACAACACTGCCATAAGGAAGCTGAAGGGTACAGTCTTTAATTTTCTATTTATAATATATAAATATATATATTAAATTACATTTACTTTAATTTATTCAGTTGCACGGGTTCTTGACCTTGCACACAAATTTGTGGACAGGAACGATTTGTTTTGCAAGTAAGTGCAGCGTCTTTTACTGTCTACATTAATAAAAATGATAATGGGAAATACTAACCATTTTTCATTTCAGGACATACATTCGCCCAGCAGGCAACATGAGACCGCCAAAAATTGACTTATTACACTTCAATACAAATGGTATTGAAGTGATACGTCAATTTTTTATGAAACAGTTGTCTGCTAAAACAGGTACATATTTATCATAATTCAAGTTAAATATCCAACGGACTTAAATTTTATATTAATTTTTCAGCACCTTGAACACCGCATCACATACACAATACAACATGAACACGCACATATATCCACGCATTACATGAAACAACATCAATCACTACACTTTGTACTCATTACACATGGAGAGCAATTCCTGTGCAGTCAACCTCACCTACCCGTGGTGCTCTCTGTGTTTGCTAACGAGGCTCTGACGGCAGGTATCATCTACATCACCTACCTTATATAATAAAATTTAAATTGAGTGTTACAAATGATATTTCAGATATGTGTTTTAATTAGAATTTTTCTCACCCCTCCTGACGGCAGTACGAACAACTGCTACTATATGGGGATGTTTGTTGGACTATAGGGTACATGTCTATATTTAAATTGTTTTTATACACGATCATCTAAGGGTAGTAATTGAGTGTTAAATATGATATTTCAGATATGTGTTTTAATTAGAATTTTTCTCACCCCTCCTGACGGCAGTACGAACAACTGCTACTATATGCGGTTGTTTGTTGGAGTATAGGGTACATGTCTATATTTAAATTGTTTTTATACACGATCATCTAAGGGTAGTAATTGAGTGTTACAAATGATATTTCAGATATGTGTTTTAATTAGAATTTTTCTCACCCCTCCTGACGGCAATACGAACAACTGCTACTGTATGGGGATGTTTGTTGGAGTATAGGGTACATGTCTATATTTAAATTGTTTTTATACACGATCATCTAAGGGTAGTAATTGAGTGTTACAAATGATATTTCAGATATGTGTTTTAATTAGAATTTTTCTCACCCCTCCTGACGGCAGTACGAACAACTGCTACTGTATGGGGATGTTTGTTGGAGTATAGGGTACATGTCTATATTTAAATTGTTTTTATACACGATCATCTAAGGGTAGTAATTGAGTGTTACAAATGATATTTCAGATATGTGTTTTAATTAGAATTTTTCTCACCCCTCCTGACGGCAGTACGAACAACTGCTACTGAATGGGGATGTTTGTTGGAGTATAGGGTACATGTCTATATTTAAATTGTTTTTATACACGATCATCTAAGGGTAGTAATTGAGTGTTACAAATGATATTTCAGATATGTGTTTTAATTAGAATTTTTCTCACCCCTCCTGACGGCAGTACGAACAACTGCTACTGTATGGGGATGTTTGTTGGAGTATAGGGTACATGTCTATATTTAAATTGTTTTTATACACGATCATCTAAGGGTAGTAATTGAGTGTTACAAATGATATTTCAGATATGTGTTTTAATTAGAATTTTTCTCACCCCTCCTGACGGCAGTACGAACAACTGCTACTGTATGGGGATGTTTGTTGGAGTATAGGGTACATGTCTATATTTAAATTGTTTTTATACACGATCATCTAAGGGTAGTAATTGAGTGTTAAATATGATATTTCAGATATGTGTTTTAATTAGAATTTTTCTCACCCCTCCTGACGGCAGTACGAACAACTGCTACTATATGCGGTTGTTTGTTGGAGTATAGGGTACATGTCTATATTTAAATTGTTTTTCTACACGATCATCTAAGGGTAGTAATTGAGTGTTACAAATGATATTTCAGATATGTGTTTTAATTAGAATTTTTCTCACCCCTCCTGACGGCAATACGAACAACTGCTACTATATGGGGATGTTTGTTGGAGTATAGGGTACATGTCTATATTTAAATTGTTTTTATACACGATCATCTAAGGGTAGTAATTGAGTGTTACAAATGATATTTCAGATATGTGTTTTAATTAGAATTTTTCTCACCCCTCCTGACGGCAGTACGAACAACTGCTACTGTATGGGGATGTTTGTTGGAGTATAGGGTACATGTCTATATTTAAATTGTTTTTATACACGATCATCTAAGGGTAGTAATTGAGTGTTACAAATGATATTTCAGATATGTGTTTTAATTAGAATTTTTCTCACCCCTCCTGACGGCAGTACGAACAACTGCTACTGTATGGGGATGTTTGTTGGAGTATAGGGTACATGTCTATATTTAAATTGTTTTTATACACGATCATCTAAGGGTAGTAATTGAGTGTTACAAATGATATTTCAGATATGTGTTTTAATTAGAATTTTTCTCACCCCTCCTGACGGCAGTACGAACAACTGCTACTGTATGGGGATGTTTGTTGGAGTATAGGGTACATGTCTATATTTAAATTGTTTTTATACACGATCATCTAAGGGTAGTAATTGAGTGTTACAAATGATATTTCAGATATGTGTTTTAATTACAATTTTTCTCACCCCTCCTGACGGCAGTACGAACACCTGCTACTGTATGGGGATGTTTGTTGGAGTATAGGGTACATGTCTATATTTAAATTGTTTTTATACACGATCATCTAAGGGTAGTAATTGAGTGTTACAAATGATATTTCAGATATGTGTTTTAATTAGAATTTTTCTCACCCCTCCTGACGGCAGTACGAACAACTGCTACTGTATGGGGATGTTTGTTGGAGTATAGGGTACATGTCTATATTTAAATTGTTTTTATACACGATCATCTAAGGGTAGTAATTGAGTGTTACAAATGATATTTCAGATATGTGTTTTAATTAGAATTTTTCTCACCCCTCCTGACGGCAGTACGAACAACTGCTACTGTATGGGGATGTTTGTTGGAGTATAGGGTACATGTCTATATTTAAATTGTTTTTATACACGATCATCTAAGGGTAGTAATTGAGTGTTACAAATGATATTTCAGATATGTGTTTTAATTAGAATTTTTCTCACCCCTCTTGACGGCAGGACGAACAACTGCTACTATATGGGGATGTTTGTTGGACTATAGGGTACATGCCTATATTTAAATTGTTTTTATACACGATCATCTAAGGGTAGTAATTGAGTGTTACAAATGATATTTCAGATATGTGTTTTAATTAGAATTTTTTTCACCCCTCCTGACGGCAGTTCGAACAACTGCTACTATATGGGGATGTTTGTTGGAGTATAGGGTACATGTCTATATTTAAATTGTTTTTATACATGATCATCTAAGGGTAGTAATTGAGTGTTAAATATGATATTTCAGATATGTGTTTTAATTAGAATTTTTCTCACCCCTCCTGACGGCAGTACGAACAACTGCTACTATATGGGGTTGTTTGTTGGAGTATAGGGTACATGTCTATATTTAAATTGTTTTTATACACGATCATCTAAGGGTAGTAATTGAGTGTTACAAATGATATTTCAGATATGTGTTTTAATTAGAATTTTTCTCACCCCTCCTGACGGCAGTACGAACAACTGCTACTATATGGGGATGTTTGTTGGAGTATAGGGTACATGTCTATATTTAAATTGTTTTTATACACGATCATCTAAGGGTAGTAATTGAGTGTTACAAATGATATTTCAGATATGTGTTTTAATTAGAATTTTTCTCACCCCTCCTGACGGCAGTACGAACAACTGCTACTATATGGGGATGTTTGTTGGACTATAGGGTACATGTCTATATTTAAATTGTTTTTATACACGATCATCTAAGAGTAGTAATTGAGTGTTAAATATGATATTTCAGATATGTGTTTTAATTAGAATTTTTCTCACCCCTCTTGACGGCAGTACGAACAACTGCTACTATATGGGGATGTTTGTTGGAGTATAGGGTACATGTCTATATTTAAATTGTTTTTATACACGATCATCTAAGGGTAGTAATTGAGTGTTACAAATGATATTTCAGATATGTGTTTTAATTAGAATTTTTCTCACCCCTCCTGACGGCAGTACGAACAACTGCTACTATATGGGGATGTTTGTTGGAGTATAGGGTACATGTCTATATTTAAATTGTTTTTATACACGATCATCTAAGGGTAGTAATTGAGTGTTACAAATTATATTTCAGATATGTGTTTTAATTAGAACCTTTTTCACCCCTTCTGACGGCAGTACGAACAACTGCTACTATATGGGGTTGTTTGTTGGAGTATAGGGTACATGTCTTTATTTAAATTGTTTTTATACACGATCATCTAAGGGTAGTAATTGAGTGTTACAAATGATATTTCAGATATGTGTTTTAATTAGAATTTTTCTCACCCCTCCTGACGGCAGTACGAACAACTGCTACTGTATGGGGATGTTTGTTGGAGTATAGGGTACATGTCTATATTTAAATTGTTTTTATACACGATCATCTAAGGGTAGTAATTGTGTGTTACAAATGATATTTCAGATATGTGTTTTAATTAGAATTTTTCTCACCCCTCCTGACGGCAGTACGAACAACTGCTACTGTATGGGGATGTTTGTTGGAGTATAGGGTACATGTCTATATTTAAATTGTTTTTATACACGATCATCTAAGGGTAGTAATTGAGTGTTACAAATGATATTTCAGATATGTGTTTTAATTAGAATTTTTCTCACCCCTCCTGACGGCAGTACGAACAACTGCTACTATATGGGGATGTTTGTTGGACTATAGGGTACATGTCTATATTTAAATTGTTTTTATACACGATCATCTAAGGGTAGTAATTGAGTGTTAAATATGATATTTCAGATATGTGTTTTAATTAGAATTTTTCTCACCCCTCCTGACGGCAGTACGAACAACTACTACTATATGGGGTTGTTTGTTGGAGTATAGGGTACATGTTTTTATTTAAATTGTTTTTATACACGATCATCTAAGGGTAGTAATTGAGTGTTACAAATGATATTTCAGATATGTGTTTTAATTAGAATTTTTCTCACCCCTCCTGACGGCAGTACGAACAACTGCTACTATATGGGGATGTTTGTTGGAGTATAGGGTACATGTCTATATTTAAATTGTTTTTATACACGATCATCTAAGGGTAGTAATTGAGTGTTACAAATGATATTTCAGATATGTGTTTTAATTAGAATTTTTTTCACCCCTCCTGACGGCAGTTCGAACAACTGCTACTATATGGGGATGTTTGTTGGAGTATAGGGTACATGTCTATATTTAAATTGTTTTTATACATGATCATCTAAGGGTAGTAATTGAGTGTTAAATATGATATTTCAGATATGTGTTTTAATTAGAATTTTTCTCACCCCTCCTGACGGCAGTACGAACAACTGCTACTATATGGGGTTGTTTGTTGGAGTATAGGGTACATGTCTATATTTAAATTGTTTTTATACACGATCATCTAAGGGTAGTAATTGAGTGTTACAAATGATATTTCAGATATGTGTTTTAATTAGAATTTTTCTCACCCCTCCTGACGGCAGTACGAACAACTGCTACTATATGGGGATGTTTGTTGGAGTATAGGGTACATGTCTATATTTAAATTGTTTTTATACACGATCATCTAAGGGTAGTAATTGAGTGTTACAAATGATATTTCAGATATGTGTTTTAATTAGAATTTTTCTCACCCCTCCTGACGGCAGTACGAACAACTGCTACTATATGGGGATGTTTGTTGGACTATAGGGTACATGTCTATATTTAAATTGTTTTTATACACGATCATCTAAGAGTAGTAATTGAGTGTTAAATATGATATTTCAGATATGTGTTTTAATTAGAATTTTTCTCACCCCTCCTGACGGCAGTACGAACAACTGCTACTATATGGGGATGTTTGTTGGAGTATAGGGTACATGTCTATATTTAAATTGTTTTTATACACGATCATCTAAGGGTAGTAATTGAGTGTTACAAATGATATTTCAGATATGTGTTTTAATTAGAATTTTTCTCACCCCTCCTGACGGCAGTACGAACAACTGCTACTATATGGGGATGTTTGTTGGAGTATAGGGTACATGTCTATATTTAAATTGTTTTTATACACGATCATCTAAGGGTAGTAATTGAGTGTTACAAATTATATTTCAGATATGTGTTTTAATTAGAACCTTTTTCACCCCTTCTGACGGCAGTACGAACAACTGCTACTATATGGGGTTGTTTGTTGGAGTATAGGGTACATGTCTTTATTTAAATTGTTTTTATACACGATCATCTAAGGGTAGTAATTGAGTGTTACAAATGATATTTCAGATATGTGTTTTAATTAGAATTTTTCTCACCCCTCCTGACGGCAGTACGAACAACTGCTACTATATGGGGATGTTTGTTGGAGTATAGGGTACATGTCTATATTTAAATTGTTTTTATACACGATCATCTAAGGGTAGTAATTGTGTGTTACAAATGATATTTCAGATATGTGTTTTAATTAGAATTTTTCTCACCCCTCCTGACGGCAGTACGAACAACTGCTACTGTATGGGGATGTTTGTTGGAGTATAGGGTACATGTCTATATTTAAATTGTTTTTATACACGATCATCTAAGGGTAGTAATTGAGTGTTACAAATGATATTTCAGATATGTGTTTTAATTAGAATTTTTCTCACCCCTCCTGACGGCAGTACGAACAACTGCTACTATATGGGGATGTTTGTTGGACTATAGGGTACATGTCTATATTTAAATTGTTTTTATACACGATCATCTAAGGGTAGTAATTGAGTGTTAAATATGATATTTCAGATATGTGTTTTAATTAGAATTTTTCTCACCCCTCCTGACGGCAGTACGAACAACTACTACTATATGGGGTTGTTTGTTGGAGTATAGGGTACATGTTTTTATTTAAATTGTTTTTATACACGATCATCTAAGGGTAGTAATTGAGTGTTACAAATGATATTTCAGATATGTGTTTTAATTAGAATTTTTCTCACCCCTCCTGACGGCAGTACGAACAACTGCTACTATATGGGGATGTTTGTTGGAGTATAGGGTACATGTCTATATTTAAATTGTTTTTATACACGATCATCTAAGGGTAGTAATTGAGTGTTACAAATGATATTTCAGATATGTGTTTTAATTAGAATTTTTTTCACCCCTCCTGACGGCAGTTCGAACAACTGCTACTATATGGGGATGTTTGTTGGAGTATAGGGTACATGTCTATATTTAAATTGTTTTTATACATGATCATCTAAGGGTAGTAATTGAGTGTTAAATATGATATTTCAGATATGTGTTTTAATTAGAACCTTTTTCACCCCTTCTGACGGCAGTACGAACAACTGCTACTATATGGGGTTGTTTGTTGGAGTATAGGGTACATGTCTTTATTTAAATTGTTTTTATACACGATCATCTAAGGGTAGTAATTGAGTGTTACAAATGATATTTCAGATATGTGTTTTAATTAGAATTTTTCTCACCCCTCCTGACGGCAGTACGAACAACTGCTACTATATGGGGATGTTTGTTGGAGTATAGGGTACATGTCTATATTTAAATTGTTTTTATACACGATCATCTAAGGGTAGTAATTGTGTGTTACAAATGATATTTCAGATATGTGTTTTAATTAGAATTTTTCTCACCCCTCCTGACGGCAGTACGAACAACTGCTACTATATGGGGATGTTTGTTGGAGTATAGGGTACATGTCTATATTTAAATTGTTTTTATACACGATCATCTAAGGGTAGTAATTGAGTGTTACAAATGATATTTCAGATATGTGTTTTAATTAGAATTTTTCTCACCCCTCCTGACGGCAGTACGAACAACTGCTACTGTATGGGGATGTTTGTTGGAGTATAGGGTACATGTCTATATTTAAATTGTTTTTATACACGATCATCTAAGGGTAGTAATTGAGTGTTACAAATGATATTTCAGATATGTGTTTTAATTAGAATTTTTCTCACCCCTCCTGACGGCAGTACGAACAACTGCTACTATATGGGGATGTTTGTTGGAGAATAGGGTACATGTCTATATTTAAATTGTTTTTATACATGATCATCTAAGGGTAGTAATTGAGTGTTAAATATGATATTTCAGATATGTGTTTTAATTAGAACCTTTTTCACCCCTTCTGACAGCAGTACGAACAACTGCTACTATTTGGGGATGTTTGTTGGAGTATAGGGTACATGTGTATAAAAAATTGTTGTTATACACGGATATTTAGGTTTACAAAAATTGAATAATTTGCGTTTGCGTTGGTTACAGGTTAGAATACTCATAGTCATATATTCGCGGGAGAATTGTTTTATTTATAATTTAACATAATTATCTTTATAATAAAATAGTTTATTATTTATTATATGGTAATGTGTACATTTCAGCTTTCATAATACAATAATAGTTATGCTTTTTAATTAAAAACAGTTCACACTTATTCACTTGGTCTTGGTCATGCGCGGTATAAGGTTTGTTCACAATTGAGTGTATCTATGTTTTCGCTGCCAGCTGCCGCTGCCAGTTTCACTGTCGTAAATATTTCTACAACAATCAAATTAATTAGTTTCAATTTCTTACCGTTCACAATATATCACATAATAAAACAAGTTCAATATCAATGATATTGGTTTTGTGCACGAACGGCTTGTCAACATTTTTCTTTTCTACCGTCATTTCAAGGATATTATATATTTACATCCTTGCGTCATTTCTTTTCTAGTACAATTCGCACATAACAACTCAACTGTCATTTCAAATTAGTAGTTTTGCCAACCTCTAAATCAAAATACATGCTTGAAAATTCTAGCTTACCGTTCACAAAAATCTTGTTCATACCACTGCGACAAAAACTATAAGTGGCTGACTTAGCAATAGATTCAAGTAACACCACTCCTATTTCATTCCAGCTATGAAATCTATTACTAGGTATAAATATGTCCATAACGGCTTATTTAAATTAAAATTTAACTTTTTTATTAATTGTTTATTGCAGTACACGTAATTGTTATTGAGGTACATGTATTTGTTTATATGTGTACGAAATTTTATAGCTGAGAGTTTAACAGGGATGAAATAAATCAAATCTATTGCTGGAGACGGCACAAATCACACATGACGTATATATTGATGACGTCACTTCGCTGTGTATCTAGTGCTCCTTTAAATCTATTGCTGGATATAAACATCTTATACTTCTATTTGGAACAATGTTTCAATTTTCAGTTATTTGTTTATTGTAGTAAACATTATTGTCTATAAATATACTAAATTTCCCGTGATGAAGTTTAATAGTTAAGGAAATAATGAAACTATTGCTGGCTAATGTATTGCTGCGGAACTGTCGCTGACAGCTAGCAATACATTTGAACGAAAGGACTATAGTTGAGGTAGGTGTATTGCTTATTTCACATAGATATCAGATTGACAGTTGGTTTAAATTTAAAATGAGTGAGTCTTTTGATTATCAATTTTTCTTTAATTATTTTAAATTTTTTAATAAGTTTGATGCTAAAGCCTTTGATTTAGCTTTAGAACATACATATATTTATGCTACTGATCAAGGTTTAAGTGAGGACGACCTAATTCTCGTATCAAAAGTGTCTTTTAGTCAACAGCTAGGTTAGTTTTGCATACAAGGTGAAAGAGTTTTCAATTAAAATTAAATTATAGGTGTTACAAGAATAAGAAAATTGATTAAATGTTTAATTCCGAAACGTTCTGTACCAGATGCAGTTGTAGAATATGTCATAGAATAGTTACTTGAGAATTATAATCAAAACATATCTCCATTTGCCAAAAAATTGTTTTACAGTGGTTTACAGGTATTTGAACTATAATCTTTTGTAGGTGTCAATAATTTAATAGATATGCAGGTGTTTCACAACTTTGAGCAAAAAATTAAAGGGTATATTCTGTACGACGTGCTGATCATGAAACAAAAAGATTTTTTTTTTAAATTCGAACCTAAAACATTTTTGTAGTACTGCACTGGACTCGCTTTCCTATTAAACACAAACAATGAAGTAGGTATAAACTAATTAATAAAAGAATTCAAAGTATCAGACATGTTTATTATTATACACAAACAATAAACTCAACACAGAACACTTTAAACAATTGTTTACAGCCAAAGTGGTCAACTACGAATGAATCTCTTTTCAAATCTCGTCCAAAAAAATAGTGAATTTTATAGGTGGTGCAGTGATCGCTGGCTGATTTTTTGACATTTGTACCCAAACAGCTGTTTTTACGTCATGTTGTCACGTGAGTGCCCGCAGCCCGTTGTAATTTTATTTTCTGTTAATAATAATTCTTAAAATGAGTGTTATGGATGATAGAAAGGCTCATTTGCCTTGGTAAGATATTATATTAAAACAATGTAGTAATATCGTCCAAGCAAATTGGAAGAGCTTGTTTCTCACGAAGACATAATTCAAACAAGTATATTGTAATAATATTATCTTATTTTATTATCTCCAGGTACCGGCAAAACTACAACTATTTAGCTTGTGCCCAGTTTTCAACTATGGTTAGTAATAATTTACTCGAAATATCAATCAATATAAACATTTATTAGGTTCTAGAGCTGAATGCATCAGATGGCAGAGATATAGGAATCGTTAGAGAGCAAATTCTAACTTTTGCAAGTACTAGAACAATTTTTTAAGTCCGGATTTAAATGAATTATTCTCGATGAAGCAGATGCTATGACAATGGATGCACAAAATGCTTTACGGCGAACTCAGTTTCAAAATATTAATTTATTCATTTTAAGTATACAACGTTTATACAGGGACCATATTATAAAGTGATTCTATTTGGATGTCTTTAGCTGTTTTTCATCCAGGGCGCAGGATTTGTCCAAATGGCAATTTGTGCACACATTAGCAATTCATAGTATCTAAGACAGATTTCAAGGTCTCTCGGAAATTATTGTTCATATTGGAAATCGTAAAATATAATATGAGAAATTATAATAAGCTGAGCAGTGAGCAATAAAAGTTTTATTGTTTTTGTTTAACAAATGATATTTGATAAACGTTAATATTTATAAGTAGAAAATAAAAGTACATTCGATAGTATTTTAACGATAAATTGTGAAATAAATGTTTATTAAAAACTTTACCACACAGTTCATCTTGTGTTATAATTTATGATCACGGCCGTCCCTAGGAGTACACGCGTTCATACATCCAAGACAACAAAATACAATTTTTAATATTTATTATCTTTTAATTATGTAAAACAAATATAATATTTTGGTGTGTGTACACAATAAAGATAATATACAGGGAGTATGTGCACCATAGCGTTTTTAATGCTATTTTTGTGTTCAATAATTGGCTTTTCTAATTACCAAAAAAGTTAATTGTAAACGAAACCAGAAAAATGACGGAAATGTTTATTGGTAATATAAATATTGTATAGGTTTGCAAGGGTTTTTGTTTATTATTTGTCGTTGCTAGGATATTTGTTAACATAAATAGTTTATTTATGAAACTTTCATTTAATTTACATTGGTATTTTAGGCGCGAATCAATTGAAATTCACAAGAATAAGAACCTCGTTTCCTGCAGTTACTTATTTATAGTTACGATTTTTATTTTTTACGCAGGTTTAAATATATCACTTACCGAGATCTGATACGGCAGAGTGCCAGACCCTATAGGGTAAAAGGCGTGATAAAATATATATTTTCATTTTTTAAATAATTTAATCTACGACCAAGTTCAATATCCAAATTATTAAAATAAATGTCACCCTTGAATTTCAAAACTGTTACTACTTTATTGAACAAACCATACTATGGAAACAATGTAAATAATAAATGCTTTTTCTATTTTAGTCAATTTGGTCATGTCATAATAAAAATCTGTGTCGTAATATCAACCTGAAATACAAATAATACATATATAATAAGTAGGTGACTCAATGGTATCGAGTCGGCCTGTGGATCTTGAGAACCCTGGTTCGATCCTCACAGCCGACAAACAATTTTCACCAAATTAAATCTACCCTCGTGGCTCCCCCATCACTAACATCTTTGGTGCCCGTGATTTGACGGCTGGTAACCGCACTTCACGCGAAGAAATATATTACTTATTGAGATCTGCTACGGTTGAGTGCCACGCCCAGTAATGGGTAAAAGGCGTGATGATATATATATATATATATATATATATATATATTATGATTAATCGAAAAGTAAAATTATATTTAATAATTTTATAGAAAACTGTGTTCTGCATACCAATTTCAAATGAAAAAACTCAGTTCAGAACCAAGTCGATATTACAGAGAGCGATATAATTCATCCGGTAGATGGTAGCATGTACCTCGTAGAATCCGTGGACGCTCGCGTCAAATGTCGATTTATTGTCCATCATTCGTTACAGATGACCTACTAGATTATGATGTTATTGTTTGTAACCATGGTATGTTGCAAATATTATGAAATATTTTGTTTTTGTTTCGAATAGTTGTGATTTGTTTTCGGATGTGGTTGTTAGTTTTTTTGTTTTTGTGGTTGCTACGTTATTTTCACATGAAATAGGATAAACACATTACATACTATTATCTATTGTGTTGTTCATTGAAATAAACAACAAATATTATGGTATGTAATTTAATATTTTAGGAATATGTCAATAATTTTGAAATATATGTATTTTTCTACTTAAATCTTTATTTGCAACTAAATTTGCACAATTGCAAAGCAGGTAGTTTCTCCACAGGTTAGATAATTCTATTTTCTGAGTTATAAAACAAGCTTATTTGGGCAACATATTATACACAACTAATTTTCTATCCTTCTTATATATATATATATATATATATATATATATATATATGGTCCTATAACTCCTAGTTGGAGCATAGGGCCTCCGCTAGTTTTCGCCATTCTTCTCTATTCTGGGCTATATTCTTGACTTGATTCCAGGTTTTCCCCGAATTTTTAATTTCCTGCAGAATGGTGCGTTTCCATGTCGTTACGGGCCTTCCTTTTCTTCTACTTCCTTGGGGGTTCCAGTCTAATGCTCTCTTTGCTATATTGTTCCCATCTCGCCTAAGAGTATGACCGATCCACCTCCATTTCCTTCGCGCTATTTCAGTTTGTATCTTTTCTTGTTTTGTTGCTTCTAGGAGCTCTTCGTTCGCAATACAATTTGGCCACTGGACTCGTATGATGCGCCGTAGGCATTTGTTCGCAAATACCTGTAGTTTTTTCTCGGTTTGTTTTGTGGTTTTCCACGTCTGACAGCCGTATAATAATATAGATTTCACATTTGTATTAAAAATTCTCAATTTTGTTCGCTTTGAGTAGCATGATGATTTCCAGACTGGGTTAAGCATTCCGAAAGCCTGGCTTGCTTTCTTGATTCTGCTGTTTATATCTTCGTCTGTTCCTCCAGATGTTGTTATTATGCTGCCTAGATAGCAGAATTCTGTCACATCTTGTACTGTTTTATTGCCAGTAACAAATGGTGTATTGTTATTTGTGCCTATGCGCATTGCTTTGGTTTTGTCGATATTTATACTGAGTCCTACTTTTCTTGCCTCTGTCACCAAATTGTTCAGTTTTGTTTGCATATCATTTTGTGTATGCGCTAGAAGGCAGATATCATCTGCATAGTCTATATCTTCCAATCGTGTTCGTAGGTCCCACTGTATCCCGTGTTGTTCTTTATTTGCGTTCTTCATTACCCAGTCTAGCGTCATGTTAAATAATAGTGGGGAGAGGAGGCAGCCTTGCTTCACTCCATTTTTAACAGCTATTTTTTCCGTGACCCTGCCCTTGTGTGATACCTGGCAGGTAGCTTCATTATATAGTTCGGCAGTCAGTCGACAGAGTTTTTCCGGAATTCCCTTTAGTGACATAATTTTCCAGATTGCTTTTTGATTTAGACTGTCGAAAGCACGCTTAAAATCAATAAACAATAGGTAGAGTGGGACCCGCCACTCTACGGATTGTTCTATGATTAGTCTTAGAGAGTTAATATGATCAATGCATGATCGGTTTGGACGGAAGCCTGCTTGTTCTGCCCGCAGTTTTGGTTCCACGTGGTCTGCTATTCGGTCGAGAATGATAAATGACAAGATCTTATTTATTGTGTTTAACAATGTGATACCACGCCAATTATCGCATATGCTTAGATTTCCTTTCTTTGGCAACTTTATAATAAGACCCTCTTTCCATTCTTAGGTATGCATTCTGTTTCCCAAGCTTCTTTTATAGTGGGGTATAGAATTTCAGCAAAAAATTTGCTGTTACACTTTAGGATTTCCGCCGGTATGTTATCAGGACCAGCTGATTTGTGATTATTTAAGTTAAGGATCGCTGTTTGAATATCACCTAGTGATGGTGTGTTGGTATTCATGCGGATAGTACGCGTTGGGGACCCTTGGATTTCTTCTTGATTTTCTTGGTTTTCTAGCAGTGTTGCAAAGTGTTCTTTCCATCGGCTGAGTTCATCATTTTCATTTGTCAACGAGTTTCCACTTTTATCTTTTATTGGTAGGTTGTTTGTGTAGTTTTTCTTGGATAAAGTTTTGGTGATACGGTATAGTTTGTGACGAGTTATGGCGGACTCGTCGACAAAATGCTGGCGTGAGGTTGCTCGGGCGCCAACGGTCGGATAGCGGTTTCGGAGACAATAGGGTTTTCAAAAAGAAACACAAAGTTGGTAAAAAATGACGAATTGAGCACTGGTGTCACTACAGAAATGTCGTTGATTAACGGCAGGTGTAGGATATACTGAGGCGGGATCGGGGAATACAGAGGTGACGTTTTTGGGAAAACGACGCCTGGCGTCGGGACGCCGGTATGTCCGGAGCGACGGTCGGGGCCCGCGGTGTAGGCCTGCGGGTTCGGAAACGGCGAAATCGCGGGTTGGTCACAAATCGACGCCGGGCGTCGCGGTGCTGGGGTTCCCGTAATAGCGGCTGGTCGACTCGTAATGATCGCGATGAGTGGTTTTTCACTTTTCCGGAAAATCGACGCCGGGCGTCGCGACGATGGGGTTCTCTGGACGACGGCTGGTGTGTCGGAAACGATTCCGCGACGCGTCTCGCGAAATTCGTCGTGGTGAACTCCGGCCGTACACGCAAAACGCCTCACTGTAACGTCTCGGATTCGCTCACGACAGACGCCAAAGTGATTTGTCCGGTGGTCGCACAAGAGTTCCTAAAACGGAAGGTGGCACGCGACGAAGTCGCGAAGTTACGGTGTGAACTCCGGCCGTGCACGCAAAACTCCTCACTGTAACGTCTCGGATTCGCTCACGACAGACGCCAAAGTGATTTGTCCGGTAGTCGCACAAGAGTTCCTAAAACGGAAGGTGGCACGCGACGAAGTCGCGAAGTTACGGTGTGAACTCCGGCCGTGCACGCAAAACGCCTCACTGTAACGTCTCGGATTCGCTCACGACAGACGCCAAAGTGATTTGTCCGGTGGTCGCACAAGAGTTCCTAAAACGGAAGGTGGCACGCGACGAAGTCGCGAAGTTACGGTGTGAACTTTGGCCGTGCACGCAAAACTCCTCACTGTAACGTCTCGGATTCGCTCACGACAGACGCCAAAGTGATTTGTCCGGTAGTCGCACAAGAGTTCCTAAACGGAGAGTGGCACGAGACCTCGGGGAAGCACAGTACGGTACGGTAAATAAACAGGAGTGCTTTTCTTACCTAGAAGTCTGAGTGGCCTGGTGACTGGAAGACGGTAGCAGAGATGTCGAATAATTCACAATGAAAGATTGACTGTCTTGGCTGTCTCGGCAGCGCGGTTTATATACTGTTTTGTTAATTAAACGAGTCCTAGGGTGTCAAAGTTAGTCCGTCCTATGTTAACATATAGGGCGGATTGGTTATAAACGGAAACTGGACTACCCGGTCCGTGATCTAGTTTAAATAGCAATTTTCTGATGCGCGTCTTACTTGTGAACCCGGTGTTGTTTTTTCGCGTCTCTCAGGTGTTGCGTTCGCGAGATACAGACGTTTCCTCGATCGTGATCTACATAACAATATTTGTGACGAGCACACTTCGTCACATCCCCGGGATACTTCGGGATGAAGAAAGAGGGAATGCTACAGGGTCTTTTATTGTTAAATTACCCCTCTATCTTAACTTAAATTTTTATCAACTAGCCTAATTACCTTAACAAAACTTACCAATAAACTTAACTTACAAACTAAAAAAAAATTAACAAACCAACTTATGACTATAAAAACTTACATAACTTAATAACATAAACCAAACTTAACTAAAAAACTTAACTAACTTAACCCAACTAGACTTATGAACTAAAACTTAACAACTTGTCCGTAAGCGGCACGAATGTCAAACTTAGGCAACAGGGGGGGGGGGGCACTGCACTAGTGGGCGAGGGGTCTACGGGGGATAGAGACCCGTTGCCCGTTGGGGAGTCGTACCCTCAGCCGTTTGGTCCGGGAGGACCGCGGGGGACGTAAGGACTGGACCCAGCTTCCGTAGTCGGCTCCGGGTGGGGCGGCGACGCTCTGGGTCCTGTTGTCCTCGGGTGGGGGGCTGCGGTCCGGGCTGAGGGAGGCGAGAAGGTCCACCAGCTCCTGCTGGGCATCCACCACGCTGTTCCGGGTCGGGATGGGGTCCGTCGGCGCTGGACAGGGGAGTCCACCTGGACTCCGCGCCGGGGTTGGGGCCCGCCGCGCCAGGGTGCCTCCGGGCCTGGACGGGACCTGACCCACGTCGTCTTCGGTGTCGGACGGTATGGGCGACGTGGCCAGGTCAATGGTGTCGCCTTCCGGAGAAGGCGACCGGTAGGGCCGGATTACTGGCGGGGCGCTTATCCTTGCCGGGAAGGATCCAAACCTGGCGACCAGGGCCACTCGCAGGGCCTCGTCGCCGTCGCCAGGTTTCCAGGACGGTGCGGGTGGTGACTCGGGTGCTGGAGCCGGTGGTGGTGCAGTGCGGGCGGGACGTACTAGCTGGCTAGCTAGTACGGTGATGACTGGGCGAATCCGGGATCCGCGGCGGTGGTGGCCGACCCGCCGGATACCTGGCAGCGGCAACGGTCCGCTGCCAGCCCAACCTGCCACCCTTACAGGGGCTCCTGCCCGCGGGGCGTAAGGGTGACTTCCCGCCCTAACTGGTCGGGTCGGCTGCCGGATCCATGGAGCGGCTGTTGTCGGCTTTTCCATTGTCTGGAATCACAGGTTTTAGATCTTTAACATGGATCTTTCGTAGGAGTTGGCCACGGGTTCCCTTGAGGTCATATACGTTTCCCGAGCGCCGTTTTTGGACAGTCCACGGGCCGGAATACAGTGGAGCCAATTTCACCAGGTCCCCGGGTTGAGGTTGCCACTCCCTCCGCCTCATGTTGTAGTAGTGGCACTGCTGCTGGGCAGCTCTGGCGAGGTGGAGTCTAGCCAGCTTCCGCAGATCGGCCAGACGGATGAGGCGAGTTTTCAGGTCGTCAGGGACATGGTTACTGGCGGGGAGAGGGTCATTGGACTCGCGGTTCTGGGTGGTCTCGTAGTAAAGACCGGGGAGTACGGGTTCCCGAGCATAATTCAGGAAGGCGGCCGAGTAGCCGGTTGACTCATGACGACTGGTGTTGATGGCCATGGTGAGTTCCGGCAGGTGCTCGTCCCAAGTGCGCTGGTTCTCCTGGCAGTATTGGGCGATCATTGTTTTCAACACCCGGTTTACTCGCTCCACCGGGTTACACTGCGGCGTGTACGGAGGTGTTTGGTGATGCCGGATCCCCAATGCGGCCAGGGTCTCACGGAGCACCCGGTTTGAGAATTCCGTCCCGTTGTCAGTGATGATGGCGCGAGGACAGCCGTACCGAAAGATGACCAGCTCCTGAATCGTGCGAGTGATGGTAGCGGCGGTGGCGCGTCGAAGAGCCCGGCACTCGACCCATTTCGTCATCCTATCCTGGAGGACCAACAGGTAGCTATGCCCTTTCTTCGATGGGGGTAGAGGGCCCATGATATCTGCGGCGACGGTGTCCCAGGGTTCGTAGATGTGCGGGGGGTACATCTTGCCCGCTGTCCCTTGTTGGCAGGTTTTGAACTGCTGGCACGGTTTGCATCGACGGACGTAGGCCGTGATGTCGCGGAACATCCCGGGCCAGTAGTATCGGGTGGCGACCCGGGCGGTGGTTTTGGCGATGCCCCCATGTCCTCCGGTGGGGTGGTCGTGACTCTCCTGCAGCACGCGGTGGCGTTCACTCCGGGGTACACAGAGTTTCCATGCGGATTGCTCCGTGTCGCTGGACGTCTCGATGCGCCGGTAGAGTTCCTGGCCGCGTAGCTGGTAGTCTGGCCATGTGTGTGGATGGGTTCGCACTGCTTCGACCCGCTTTTGATACCAGGGACAGACGGCCGCGAGTGTGTGAACCGGGGTGATGGTGGCGGAGGGCTGGTCGGTCGTCAGTGGTTGACGGGAGAGAGCGTCTGCGACGCGGTTCAGATTGCCCTTCCGATACTGTACTTGGAAGTCAAACTGCTGTAGGAACATGGCCCAACGGGCCAGTCGACCGGGGGGATTTTCCAGCCGGTTGAGCCATCTCAGCGCCTGGTGGTCGGTGACGACGGTAAAGGCGTACCCCTCGAGGTAGTGTCGCATCTTCTGGATTCCCCAGACTATCGCCAGGCATTCCTTCTCCGTCACGGAGTATTTAGGCTCGGTTCCTCGGAGCGTTCGGCTGGCGTAGGCGACCACTTGTTCCCCCTGATCGCCGTGTTGCACAAGGACCGCTCCTAGTCCGTCGTCGGAAGCGTTGGTTTGGAGGAAGAAACGCCGGGTAAAATCCGGGCAACCCAGCGTTGGGGCGGTGGTGAGCGCTTGTTTTAGCGTGTTGAAGGCGTCGGTCTGTTCCTGCCCCCACCTCCATTTCATGTCCTTGTGGAGGAGACGTGTCAGTGGCCGAGCTATCTGGGAGAAGCCTTTGATAAAACGGCGGTACCAGGATGCGGCTCCCAGAAACTGGCGTACCTGTTTCAGATTGCTTGGGGCGGTCATGGACTGGATGGCCTCTACTTTCTCGGGGTCGGTTTCGATGCCATTTTGGCTAATGACGTGCCCCAAGTACCGGATGCTGGTCTTCCCGAACTCGCATTTGTCGGGGTTGAGCCGTAGGTTGGCGGCACGCAGTCGGTGGAAGACTTCCCGCAGATGGATCACGTGTTCCTCGATGGTGCGACTGGCGACGATGATATCGTCCAGGTAAGGGATGGCGTACGGATCCATCTCAGGACCGATGATGGTGTCCAAAAGCCGTTGGAAGGTTGCGGGGGCGGCATGGAGGCCAAACGGCATCACCCGAAATTGGAAGAGCCCCCTACCCGGCACCGTAAATGCCGTTAATGGTTTGCTGGCCCCGGACAAAGGTATCTGCCAGTACCCTTGTTTTAGGTCCAGGGTGCTGAACACCGTCGCCTGACGTAACTTCTCCAGGATGTTGTTGATGTACGGGAGGGGGTACGCGTCTTTTTCGCTGACCTCGTTAAGTCGCCTGAAGTCAATGCAGAACCGTGGTTTCCCATCTTTCTTCCGCACGATCACGGCGGGTGAGCTCCATGCGCTACGGGAGGGCTCCACTACCCCGGCTCGGAGCATCTCATCTACCTCCTCATTTATTACCGCCTGAATCTTGGGGTTTCGCGGTTGATATCGTTGTTTTAGAGGTGTAGTTTTCTTCAGACGGATGTGATGCGTTACGAGGGAGGTGCAGCCCTGTAGCTCCTCGAACCGGGGGAGCTCCTCTTGGAGCAAGGCGTCGAGTATTGGAGACCCCGTGCGGGGCGTGTTGATGGTTCCCAGCTGAGTGGGCACGTGGCAGTGCACCCGGTCTGGCCCGGCTTGGAGGGTCATGCGGAACGCGCGCAGTGCGTCCATCCCCAGGATCATTGGAAGTGCCAGGGTCGGCAGGCACAGTACGGAGATTGTGGTTTTTGTCCCCTGAATGTTGGCGGACACGTGGTACTGACCCGTGATCCTGGTGGTTTCCCCGTTGGCCATCTGTGCTTGACGGACGGGTGGCGGCCGGTGTGCCATCCCTCGTAGTGTAAGTTGGTGGGCGGTTTCTGCATCGACGTATGACAAGGAAGATCCGGTGTCGAGGAGCGCGTTGATCGTTAGGTTACGGACAACGACCGGGAGGTAGAGTCGGCCGTCGTCGCCTTGGTGGACGGCGGGTATTACTGGGTGTGCTGGTAGGGCCGACTGGGGTGGCCGTCGTGTGTTCCAGCCGGTCTGGCGTTTCCCGGACAGGTACAGTCGCGGGACAGGATACCGTTCTTCCCACAGCGAGAGCAGAACCGTTTGGGAGGGTTTCGGCAGTCTCGTCGGAAGTGGTTTACTTCCCCACATCGCCAGCACACTTTGTGCGCCTCGTAGGTAACCACGTGATTGGCGGGGGTCCGGCCACGAGGGGAGAATTCGGGGATTGGTCGTGTGGTCGTCTTAAGCTCCCTCTGTAGTTCTTCGAAGTCCCGCATTTCATCCAGTAGGGCGATGACGGTCGGGCAATTCTGGCGGCGGATGTGTTGCCGGTACTCCGGCCGTAGATTCTTGTATAGCCGGCGGAGTTGTTGTTCGGGGCTGAAGCCTCCGTGGCGTCGCATCAGGGTTTGTAGCGCGGTGACATAATCCTGGCCAGTTTCCCCAGTTCGGTGCGTCCGTCGTGATATTTGTTCCATCAGCTGGTCGTTCATGTCGGGGATATAGTACTCGCGAAACTGCATGAGGAAATCGCCCCAGGTGGTAAGCGTGTCCTGGTGGTTGCGGTACCACAGGATTGCGTTACCTCGGAGGAGTTCGGGCAGGGCGGAGCGCAATTCTTCCCCGGTGAGGGCGTAGCTGGCCTGGAGTTCTGCCAGCCGTTCGAGGAACATAATGGGGTCGGTCTTCCCGTCGAACTGCACGTTCCATTTGCGTACTGTCTCACAGACCTGCGCGTTAGTACGGACGCTTTCTTTGGAGTCGAGAGCTGGTGGGACGGGTGGATTAGTGGCCAGTTTCTCGGCCGTAGCTGTTCTGACAAAAGCTGCCATTCGTTCCCGGAGTTCGGCAACTGTGCCTTCGGAGCTGAGGCCAAAACGTCGTAACTCTTCCTGTAGTGGTTCCTTGGTCAGCTCGTAGACCCAACTCGTTTTCGCCGTGGTAGACTCCGTCATGTTGTGTTCTTCTGTGTCCCTGTTCGGGCGCCAAATTTTGTGACGAGTTATGGCGGACTCGTCGACAAAATGCTGGCGTGAGGTTGCTCGGGCGCCAACGGTCGGATAGCGGTTTCGGAGACAATAGGGTTTTCAAAAAGAAACACAAAGTTGGTAAAAAATGACGAATTGAGTCTTTATTGAGCACTGGTGTCACTACAGAAATGTCGTTGATTAACGGCAGGTGTAGGATATACTGAGGCGGGATCGGGGAATACAGAGGTGACGTTTTTGGGAAAACGACGCCTGGCGTCGGGACGCCGGTATGTCCGGAGCGACGGTCGGGGCCCGCGGTGTAGGCCTGCGGGTTCGGAAACGGCGAAATCGCGGGTTGGTCACAAATCGACGCCGGGCGTCGCGGTGGTGGGGTTCCCGTAATAGCGGCTGGTCGACTCGTAATGATCGCGATGAGTGGTTTTTCACTTTTCCGGAAAATCGACGCCGGGCGTCGCGACGATGGGGTTCTCTGGACGACGGCTGGTGTGTCGGAAACGATTCCGCGACGCGTCTCGCGAAATTCGTCGTGGTGAACTCCGGCCGTACACGCAAAACTCCTCACCGTAACGTCTCGGATTCGCTCACGACAGACGCCAAAGTGATTTGTCCGGTAGTCGCACAAAAGTTCCTAAAACGGAAGGTGGCACGCGACGGAGTCGCGAAGTTACGGTGTGAACTCCGGCCGTGCACGCAAAACGCCTCACTGTAACGTCTCGGATTCGCTCACGACAGACGCCAAAGTGATTTGTCCGGTGGTCGCACAAGAGTTCCTAAAACGGAAGGTGGCACGCGACGAAGTCGCGAAGTTACGGTGTGAACTCCGGCCGTGCACGCAAAACGCCTCACTGTAACGTCTCGGATTCGCTCACGACAGACGCCAAAGTGATTTGTCCGGTGGTCGCACAAGAGTTCCTAAAACGGAAGGTGGCACGCGACGAAGTCGCGAAGTTACGGTGTGAACTCCGGCCGTGCACGCAAAACTCCTCACTGTAACGTCTCGGATTCGCTCACGACAGACGCCAAAGTGATTTGTCCGGTAGTCGCACAAGAGTTCCTAAAACGGAAGGTGGCACGCGACGAAGTCGCGAAGTTACGGTGTGAACTCCGGCCGTGCACGCAAAACGCCTCACTGTAACGTCTCGGATTCGCTCACGACAGACGCCAAAGTGATTTGTCCGGTGGTCGCACAAGAGTTCCTAAAACGGAAGGTGGCACGCGACGAAGTCGCGAAGTTACGGTGTGAACTTTGGCCGTGCACGCAAAACTCCTCACTGTAACGTCTCGGATTCGCTCACGACAGACGCCAAAGTGATTTGTCCGGTAGTCGCACAAGAGTTCCTAAACGGAGAGTGGCACGAGACCTCGGGGAAGCACAGTACGGTACGGTAAATAAACAGGAGTGCTTTTCTTACCTAGAAGTCTGAGTGGCCTGGTGACTGGAAGACGGTAGCAGAGATGTCGAATAATTCACAATGAAAGATTGACTGTCTTGGCTGTCTCGGCAGCGCGGTTTATATACTGTTTTGTTAATTAAACGAGTCCTAGGGTGTCAAAGTTAGTCCGTCCTATGTTAACATATAGGGCGGATTGGTTATAAACGGAAACTGGACTACCCGGTCCGTGATCTAGTTTAAATAGCAATTTTCTGATGCGCGTCTTACTTGTGAACCCGGTGTTGTTTTTTCGCGTCTCTTAGGTGTTGCGTTCGCGAGATACAGACGTTTCCGCGATCGTGATCTACATAACAATATTTGTGACGAGCACACTTCGTCACAAGTTCTCTAGAATTATGAGAGAGTGCCGCATTCTCTGCTTGGGTGGCAAGTTCGTCTGCCCATTTTCTTTTGTCCCTTCTAGCCCCTCGTTTGACTTGTAGGTTTGCGAGTTTGTATTTTTCCCCCGCGAGACGTTTCTTGTTTCGCGTTGCAGCTGTCAGAAGTTCTTTTTTGATTTCCTTCCTTTTCTTTATTTTGTTCCAGGTATCATCGGATATCCAGTCCTTCTGGGATCTTTGCTTGACGCCTAGGATATCCTCTGCAGCCTCATTTATGTTTTCCCTAATATACTCCCATCTACTCGCATTATTCGTTGAGGAATCTTCTTGGAATAGTTTCATCTTTTCATCAATTCCTTTATGTAGCTGTTTGGCCACGTGCGGGTATTGTAATTTCTCGGTGTTGAGTTTTTTCCGTTTTGTAACATTGCCATTTTTCTTTAGTCTGTTTGAGCTTATTTTGAGTCTAATTTCACCTATCAGTAGGTGGTGGTCGCTGGCTACATCCGCCCCTCGCCGGTTTCTAACATCAAGGAGTGATCTTTGCCACTTTTTGTCGATGGTGATGTGGTCAATTTGATTTTGGGTGACTCCGTCTGGTGATACCCAGGTGACTTTGTATATTGTCTTGTGTATGAATATGGATCCACCTATTACTAAATTATTTCTTTGGCAGAGGTCAACAAAACGTTCTCCATTGTTATTTTGCGTACCAACTTCATTTTTCCCCATAATTTGTTCGCAATTAGTGTTGTCGCAGCCAATCTTTGCGTTTAGGTCACCTAACATTATCTTTATATCACCTCTAGCGATATTGTTATTCAGCACTTGATCCAGTTCGTTATAAAATGTATCTTTTATGTCGTCATCTGAAGGGTCCGTAGGTGCATAGCACTGTACCAGTGATACATTTCTAACTCTAGTTTTGAATCGTGCTAATATGATGCGATCCGAGATAGGCTGCCAGCTAATTAAGCTCTTTTTGGCATTACTTGAGAGCAGTATTCCAACTCCGCTTTCTTTTAGCTCATCTTGTTTCTTTCCGGAGAACAGTAGGGTTGTGCCGTTGTGTATTGTATGTTCCCCGCTTTCCGGCCATCTTACTTCACTAAGTTCAAGTATTTGGATGTTATAGCTTTCCATTTCTTTCGCTGTCTGGGCTAATTTCGAGGATTCAAGTAGGGTTCTGACATTCCATGTTCCAATTCGTGTCCGGTGTTTCAAGTCAAAGGTCGTCCTCATAGTATCCGTCCGGCTATTTCTCTTGGAGGTTTCAGGAATCAGTTGATTTAAGAAGAGTAGGTGATTGGCCCGCTGCTTCCGAGGTCGATGATAGGGCTGCTACCTTCCGGCCTTCGACCCGGCCTGACTAGGGTGTTCGTCATTCGTATAGTTGTAGGTTATACCGCCTAGATTCGGTCGCCAGAGCCTCGTTCGCGTTATCCAGGGTGTACCACTAGGAGGTGAGGTTGACATTTGGAGGAGTTGCATCCACCCTTACATCCTTCTTACGTATATACAATTTTATTTATTTATTATTATTTCACAGGATAAATCAAAATTACAGATTAATATTACAAGTAAGAAATGTATAGAAAAATGTTTAGAAATACATATGAAGTAAAGTTAATAACACAAATAAAAATACGCAATTTGATGTGAAATAAATTTGTTTAGTATTTTTGTTATAAAACTTCATTAAATAATAAATATTTAATACCTATACTTTCATTATTAAATGGGCATATTTCTGATATATTTTTTACAAGATATATTCATTTGAATTAAACGTTAATTCTGTTAATATAGATATTTTGCTGCGTTTGTTTTTGTAACAAAAAAATTAATTTTTGAAACCGTTCGCAAAACGAGCTTCGTAGAAAAAGTACTCCACTAATCTAAATTTGATTAAAAGATGCATTTATTATCTAAATGCTAGAATATAGACGAATAGAAACAAAAATATTGGTGATCAGTTACATTAATGAAATTAAATTAGATTTTAATTGAAATAAATCAAATTTACACTTCATACAAATTAATTTTATGTAATATAGTTAATTTAAAGCATATTTAAAAATTAACATTGCTTGATGTAGGTACCTGGCAATTTAATCGTAATATATGTGCCATTTAATTTAATAACAGATTTACTTCTTGCAATAATTAAAATTAAATATTTAAGACTCAAGACTGTTATGTTATTTTTTCTGTAATAATTATAAGAAAAACTCTAATTTTATGCTATTATAAGTTAATTCATACTTTTTACCTATTCCAAGTTGTTGCAAAGTTTGTAAAAACAAAATGAAGTTTATTAAATGTTCTTTATTAGGATATAAAATTAATTCAATATTATCTCTTCATTGTTTCGTTAAGAAAAACAAAAACCATCTGATGTAGGTCACACATTGCGTAGCGTCACACACACACACACACACACACACTCATATATATTCCTTTGCCCCCCAACGTGAGTCCCCCATTTTCGCCGGCGATACAAACAGTCAGAAACCGTGATTGCAGTGAATGATTCAACGCACTCGAAATTAACAATTATTTAATTGGAAAAATGTGATGAGGAAAATATGAATGAATTGTGACGAATATGTGAGTGAACTGTGAGTGAAGTTTGAGTTTAAAGAATAAATTGAGGTTAGAACTGTGGTGAAGGATCTTACCCGGCAACAGCGGTAATGTTGTTTTTATTTTTGATTATTGTTGATTGTTTTTTAAACATTTTCTTAGATAATTTTTATTAATATTACAGGAACAATAAACAAGTGTGTGTAACAACTTTGTTTTGCTGTTTAATACAGTTTTAAAAGTTTAACAATACAATGAAAATTTATTTATTTTGCTCATGTAAATTTATTCTTATTTGAAAATAAATTTTTCCTAAAAAGTAATTAAACTTTTACATTTCTTTACAATTTTATTTATTCTCATATTTAGTTTTAAATTGGAAAATAGCAAATATTTAGTTTTTTTTTATAATTTTGCACTGCCTTTCATATAATATGATGAATGATACAATGCGGATGTATGTATGTACTTCCGGCTCCTAGGTAATAGGTAAATAAGTGATACATTTGCTATACCTATTCTATATTTCGAACTTATTCTCTATTGTCCTACATGTATGTATATTATTGTTGCAATTATAAGATAATTTCGTATTGATAGAAATGCAAACATTGAAACATTATCTATTCTAAAAGGTTTTTTGACTTATTTACATGTTAAGTATGTCAAAAAAATGTATGTTTATATTAAAAACGAGACATGTACATTAATATATGTAAACAAACATAACTAACTGGCTGCAATGTGTACACAGTATAGATTTATTTCAAATATTTGCTTATTAGGGGTTTTCAATTAATAATTTTTAAATGAGAATAAATCGTCACCAATTTTTGGTCGTTAAAGATCTACGATTGCAGATCCAAAACCTGACATATTTATACTTAAATATTAAATTGTGGAAAAAAGTTGTTGTGTTGTGTTTGCTGAATGCAGATTCAAAGGCCAGAAAAAGAAGTAAAATTTAACGTGTTTTAATACGCAAATATTCCGAAGAAGACAAGCAGATAAAGCCTCAGAAGTGTTATTCCAAGTCGGATCGCTGTATCCTTTACAAAACAATAAAATAGCATGAACCTGAGATTATAACCTAAAAACAATTATAAAATTATAAAATTAATATACCTAAAAACAAATTTGCATTTTTAGAAAAATCTTAACCGGCTGGAAGTATAAGTTGCGCCATCTCTGTCCATTTGTAGAAAATACCAAAGTAATACCTACTTGTCATACTTCAAACACACACTGGTTGCGGACAACAAGATATATAGCAATATGGACTTGTAACAAATTTTGGACGCGATAAACGAGTCAAAAAAGGAAGTCAAGGAAGAAATCGACAAACTGAGAACCGATATGGGCCAAGTGCTGAGCATGGTTAACTAAAAACTAACTAACTTAGAAGAAAGAATGAATGCTTGCGAAGCAAAAATGTCAGACGAAAATAGCAAATTAAATCATTTTCAAGAAAAGGAGAGAAGAAAACGAAACATAATAATCCAGGCAGTAGAAGAATCAGAGAAAAACGAAGACCAAAATAGCCTAAACACAAAAGTACTGGAAGTATTTAACAACATAATGAAAATCCCGACAACTCTCCAAGAAATTGACCAAATCACAAGAGTAGGACAACAAACAACGAAACGAAAGAGACCAATAATAGTAAAATTCGTTACATTCATTAAAACAATAGAAATACTAAAAAACAGAAAAACCTTAAAAAATACCAACATAGTAATTTTTGAAGACCTTCCCAAGAAAATAATAAAAAAATAAACGAAAGAAAAATGCTAGTACCAATCATGAAATTCGTTAGACAACAAGGAGCACATGCTATCATAAAATATAATAAACTATATATTAACGGAAGTGAAGCCAAACCAAAAGATCTAGAAGAATTAAAACAAGAACTAACTAAAAACAAGAAGAGACAACTCTCAGATGACTCAAATGAACCAGAAAACATTAATATGCAATAGAAAAAGTCCAATAAAATGGAACGCAGAGACAGTACACACAACAAGGTACTTTAAAACAGTCCGAAAACGCTAAGATTCAGAATAAACTAGAAGGTAAGAAAACTAAACCAAAAGAGTCAATCGTTGACTATATGCGCCTCACGCACAACAGACCAAGAAGCAATTCGGTAACAAATAGTGATACAAGCAAAGAACAGGAAGGTCAGGATCTAAACAAATAGCATTCAAAGATAAAGGTCAGGACTACACGGATAACGAATAATGCAGACAAACAAGAAACTGAGATAGGAATAGAACACAACTCAACAAGCAACAAACAGAGGAATAAGAAAAATAATGACCCCAGAAGGCCGGTCACCAGGGGAGCAATAGACCAAATCCCTCCAATTAACCATCAAGTACAAGTCAAGGAAACAAAAGAAACAAGAAAGAAAAACAAAAATATAGAACTACACGTCGGCACCATGGACGTTAGAACATTACAGTCTGAAGCAAGTCTATTAGAACTAGACCGAGCCTTAGAAAAAGTGAGATGGAACATACTGGGATTGAGCGAGATAAGAAGAGAAGGTGACACAATAATAGAAAGAGATACAAGCATATTTGCATACAAAAGAGAAAACAAAGGCCAAAAAGGAGTTGGATTTATAATCTCAAAAGATATGCGCTCATACATCACAGAATTTAGAGGAATATCCGATAGAATCGCATGCTTACATCTCAAAATACATGAACAACGTATCTCAATAATTCAAGTTTATGCTCCAACCTCAGCGGCAAGCGAAGAGGAACTCAACACCTTCTACGAAACTTTGGATGTAGTACTCACGCAAACAACGAAAAGCCCAATACTGCTAGTATTAGGCGACTTTAATAGCAAAATCGGCTGCAGAAGAAAAGATGAGGTGTCTGTACTGGGCCCATTTGGATTCGGAAAAAGAAATGAAAATGGAACTAGATTGATAAATTTTTCAATGAGCCACAGACTTCAGGTAATAAACACACACTTTAAACAAAGAAAAGGAAAACGTTGGACCTGGATATCACCCGACAAATCACAAAAAAATGAAATAGACTTTATCCTGACAAATAAAATCCAAAATATATCCAACTTCGCAACACTGAATAATTTTGAAATGGATAGTGACCACAGGCTTATCAGATGTACCATAAGTGTAAACGTAAAGAGCACAAGAGCAAGCAAATTCAACCGAAGTCAACCGGCTCAAAAACTAACAGCAGAAGAATCTGAAAAATTCAGAAACGTGTTCGCAACAGAAATAAAGAAATTAAAATTTGAAGAAGAAAGGGAATTACAGGACACATACAACATGATGGAAAGCACATTAATAGAAATTCCTACCTAATAAAAAGATATGTACGAAAAGATCTAAATTGTCAAAGGCAACACAGGAACTCATAATTCAAAGAGAATCTTTAAGAAGAAAACAACACAAAACTGCAGCAGAACAAGCAGAATACGGCGAAATTAGGAAACTGACCAAAAAGAGCATGAGGAGTGACATTCAAGCATATGAACAAGATTTAATCAGCGAACTTCCAGCCACGCACTACTCGACAAAAAAGTTACACAAAGAACTATACTCCGGAAAAAAATGGTTATCGAAACTAAAAGATGCCAGAAACAATCCAGTTACAAATCTAAACGCAATTCTGAAATTAGCTACCGAATACTACAAGACACTGTACAGCGAGGAACAAAACATTAACTATCATGTAAATTCCAGAAAAAACAACGAGGGCGAAACCAAGTTACCGCCAATAATAAGCAGCGAATTGGAACAAGCAATAAAAAAGCTAAAACCGGAAAAAGCACCGGGGTTAGACTGCATTACAAATGAAATACTAAAAGAATGCGCCAAAGCTCCTGACATATTAAATAAACTATAAGAATTATTCAACCGGATACTGAAAACTGCACAAATCCCAAGCCAGTGGAAAAAAACAAAGATTATATTGTTGCACAAAAAAGGAGACACGGGATCCCTAGACAATTATAGACCAATCTTCCTAATTAGCAATATATACAAAGTTTTCGCTCAAATAATTTTGGAAAGGTTAAAACCAACAGCAGAACAGATACAACCAGTAACACAAGCAGGATTCAGGAAAAACTACTCCACCAACGATCACCTTCATAGTCTCAAACAGTTAATACAGAAACACAAAGAGTATAACATGACTCTTTATCTAGCTTTTATAGACTACAAGAAAGCTTTCGATTCGGTAAACCATCCTTTTTAACACACTTACTCGACAAGGCTTCGAAAAGGATTATATAAAACTAATAAAAGAAATATATAAAGGCAGCACAGCAGCAATATTACTAAATATATTGGGACCGTTCTTTGAAATTAGGAGGGGCGTGAGACAAGGAGACCCTCTTTCGCCACTACTGTTCTCCAGCGTATTAGAAGAGATTTTCAGAAAATTAAATTGGGACAAGAAAGGAATAAAAATCGATGGCTTATATCTGTCAGACCTCAGGTTTGCCGACGACATAGTCATAACCTCCAGCAACGCACAAGAATTGAAGACCATGTTTAGTTAAACAGAGCAGAAGAAGAAGCAGGTCTGAATGAATATGAAAAAAACGAAAATTATGACAAACGGGCCACATATAGAAATAACACTCAACGACGAAAAAATTGAACATGTAAAAGAGTACCGCTATGTAGGACAACTGGTTAGTTTCACGAACAGCATGAATGTGGAAATGCAAATGCGTTTTAGCCAAGCATGGAAAAAATTCTGGAGTCTAACCAATATCTTCAGAGAAAATTTTTCTAAAAAGTTACAGGCCAGAGTCTTTAACCAGTGTGTGCTCCCAACCCTAACCTATGGCTGTCAGTCATGGTCCTTAACCTCCAGGAACATGCTAAAACTAAAAGTTACACAGCGAAAAATGGAAAGAATTATAGCAGGGGTAAATCTAACGAATAAATTAACAAATGAAGAACTAAGAAGAAGAACAGACGTAGAAGATGTAGAAAGATTAATCAAGAAAACCAAATGGAGGTGGGCAGGTCACGTGGCGCGGCTAACTGACGACAGATGGACGAGAAGGACCACAACCTGGCTACAAATAGACAAGAAACGAAGAAGGGGACGACAGCATCAAGAGGACAGCAGGATGTTCATGGATGAGAGCAGCGGCCGATAGAACAAACTGGAAGAAATTGGAGGAGGCCTTTGTCCATATGGACACGTAGAATCTAGGCTAATATTATTATTATTATTATTAAATTGTTAATTTATCAATTTATGCCTCTAGAATATCTGCAATTACAGATCTATAAGATGCCACATTTATTTTTTAATAATTGCGTGATTCCCGCAGCCGACAAAGTTCACTCCACATAAAAATTATGTCTGTAGTTTTCACATCACTAACATCTTTAGGCGGGTGGGGGGAAAGGGTGATTTGACGGCTGGTAATCTCACTTCACTCACAGAAATATATCATTTACTGAGATCTGCGATGGCGGAGTAGGTACTACACCCAGTAAAGAGTAAAACCAATTTTTTTTAATGAAATTTACACTACCAATTTTTGATCGGAGAAGTTGCAGATCCAAAACATTTGATGCTTAAATTTCAAATTGCCAATTTATCTATTTATTGCCCTAGAAGTTCTGCAATTGCAGATCTATAAAAATAAATATATTACTGGGTGCGGCACTCTGTCGTAGCAGATTTAGGTAAGTGATAAGTCATGTATTTCTTCGTGTGAACTGTGGTTACCAGCCGTCAAATCAAAGATGTTAGGGGAGGGGCATCAACAGGAGTGGTATATTTATTTGTAATTTTTAAATTAGTAGAAAGCTCGCGTTATTCCCGAGGCCGAATTTTACTCCACATTAAAATTACCCCTGTGACTTCTTCTCCACTAACATCTTTAAGTGTCGTAATTTGACGGCTAATAACCATACTTCACGCTAAAAATATATATCACTTACCGAGATCTACTACGGCCGTGTCTCACATCTAATAATTTAAATGGCCAATTTTGGTCCTAGCAGCTATCTAGTTGCAGATCTATAAGATGATATTAATCTTAAATTGCGGTTAACCTCAATGACAAGTTGTTGTTGTTCAAACCTCACTGACTTGAATTTATAATGAACAAGTGATAAAAGTATCCATATCTTAAGTTCGTTGATTGGCTTCACATGAAGAAATATATATTACATACTGTGATCTGCTACGGCAGAGTGGCACATCCAGTAATGGGTAAAAATTAGAATTGTATGAAGGAAAATACAAAACGAAGTGTTTTAAATTAATAGCGTCTTTCTTCACGTTCTTTAATAGTTGTTAAAACAAAACAACTATTAAAGAACGTGAAGAAAGACGCTATTAATTTAAAACACTTAGTTCTTTATTTTCCTTCATAATTATCCACTTCACGATTTGGGCATTTTCTTTCAATATGGAATCTACGAGTCTGGTATCTACTGCCCATCGGTATAAAAGGCTACTCCAAAGAAGACAATCTACAAAAATTAACATTTGGTTCAACTCAACGTGTCTTAAAAAACATTTACATCCCAAATATATTGACAATCGTTTCAACAAACAACCTACCCAGGCAAGTAATTATCAATTAATTGACAAGTTGAAACAATCTCTACTCCGGAAAGAAATAAGAAGGCAACATATAATTTTAAACAAATGTGACATTCAACTTAAACATGTATTTGACACTTTAATTTTAAATTTAAACTATTTTGACTTATTTTTAACATATGACTTCGACGAACGTACAGTAATGAAGATAATTTTAAAGTTAAATTTTTATGAAAGAAAAATTCGGATGACGCCAGGATTCGAACCAGGGACCCTCCGCTTGCCGGGCAGAGATGTTAACCGCTACACCACGTCACCTGTGTCCGACGTATGGCTTCAACCGAATTCTTCTTTCATAGTGTCTAACGTAGCATCGATCCCAAAGACTCCTATATCTATGATAGGCTACGTTAGACACTATGAAAGAAGAATTCGGTTGAAGCCATACGTCGGACACAGGTGACGTGGTGTAGCGGTTAACATCTCTGCCCGGCAAGCGGAGGGTCCCTGGTTCGAATCCAGGCGTCATCCGAATTTTTCTTTCATAAAAATTTAACTTTAATATTTTGACTTAGACAATTTTTTAATAGAGTGTGAGGAAATGATCATTTTTGTTAGTAGTAAGAAGAAGACCTATCTTAATAAGAAACTTAGAACTCTTGCTAATAATAAACATAAGGAATCTTTTTTTAAGCATACTAAGGTCTTCAAGGAACACAAATTTCATAAGCGTATTTTAAATTTCACTTCAATAAACTTGACTCACGATGAATTAAATTTACTAGGTAAAGGACTCAAATTCAATCCTCAGTTTAATCCCACTTCTAAAGATGTTTTAACATTCATTGCTGAACTCACCAATGCGTTGGATATAGTTAAGAATAAAGACATAGAAAACGAAGTTACTTATACTGTATTAAAATATAAAAATAATTTAAAATCGTTCAATTCAAAAAAATATCCTACATACAACATTAAAAAATCAAAAAGCTAAAATTACTGAGAATAATTTAATACTAGTTAAAGCAGACAAAGGCAATTGTTTAACCATTTTGGAGAAAAATGAGTACATTGAGAAAGGTGTAGATTTCCTTATCACTGGTTCAACGTTCAAGGAGATTAAAAAAGACCCTACTAATAATTACTCTAGGTTAACTACAGTCTCCCTATGAGATTGCAAAGAATTTACGAGCGCTTTTTAGGGTAATTTTTTAATCGAAATGAACGTCTCTACCCCTACGCTTTATTTTCTTCCAAAAATTCATAAAATCAATATGCCATTCCGTCCTATAGTTAATTTCATTAATTCTCCTACTTATTCACTTGCTAAATTTATTAACAAAATAATAACAGAAAATTTTAAATTTAAATCAGATCACTGTATTAAAAATAGTTTAGATTTAACTTGGAATAACCTGATAATTGTTTCTTTTTACAAATGTACCCTTGGCTGATGTAACACTTATTATAAATTCCTTGTTAACAGAAAGCAATTGGCCGGATGATTTTTGCAAACAATTTTTGATGTTGTTTAAGCTTTGTAGAAATCAAAATAATTTTAAATTCAATAATAAAATATATCAACAAGTAGATGGTCTAGCAATGGACTCCCCTCTTGCTCCTCTACATTAGCTGAAATTTTTATGAAAAGTTTAGAACAACAAATCTTTTCCAATAAAATTAATACCAACAACATACAATTCTGGTTTAGGTACGTAGACGATATTCTTTTACTTTGGTCGGGTACGGTTGACGATTTAAACAATTTTCATGATTTAATTAATAATTTACATAAAAATATAAAATTTACCTTAGAATTTCAAAGTAACAATAGCATTATTTTTTTAGATATTAACATCAAGAGATTTGAGAATAAATTTAATGTTAGCATTTTTCGTAAACCAACACAAACTAGTGACTCGATTAACTTTAATTCTTTTCATTGTTATCAACATAAAATAGCAGGCTTGAATGCTCATATTCATAGAATGTTAACTCTTCCTTTAGATAATTTTTAAATTGAAAAAGAGACCAAAATTATTAAACAAATTGCAGTTGAGAATGACTTTCACCCAAAAATAATAGATAGACTAATCACTAAGAAAAAACATAAACTTTTAGTAGCCGCAACATTTAATAATTCTTTGAACATATCTACAATGAATAAACTTTTCGTTAGTTTACCCTTCTTAGGAGATAATTATAAAATCAATAATATTTTTCGTAAATACAACCTAAACATTAATTTCGTTTGCAAACCTTTAAATAATTTAAAAAATCATATTTGTAAAAAAGTAGACAGTACGGACCTGTTAGACAAGTCAGGAGTCTATCTATTATGTTGTGGTGACTGCAATTTATCGTATGTAGGTCAAACGGAGAGAACATTCAGACAACGTTTTAAAGAACATATGAATTGTATACAATTTAATCGAGGACACTCTAATTTTGCAGAACATATCATAGATTCAGGACATAAATTTGACCCCTTAAATTTCAAAATTTTACATATTAAAAACAAAAGTAGAACTTTAAATACTCTGGAAAATGTAGAAATTAGAAAATTGTTTAAACAAAAAATATCTCTGAACGACCAAATCGTAGAACGTGCTTCCCACTACTTGATATCGTTATTTGAATCTTTTTTTTCTGTTCGTTCTCTTTCTTTCATTCTCCGTTGTCAATTGCTTCCTGGCCGTGTAGGTGCGCACATCTTTACACCTACGTTTGTTTATCTAGTCAAGTTTTTTATCATCGTAACTATGTTAATTTTTGCTTTGGCACTTATTTAGCCTGTACCTTTGTTTGTAAGTATTTTTTTGTATTTAATTTATTTGACCATATTGTTATTTTGTTTTGTGTTTTTTTGTAGTCTTCACCGGTCCTGATGATGGTCATTTTAATGTCCGAAACCGGTCGATTTTATTTAACAACTATTAAAGAACATGAAGAAAGACGCTATTAATTTAAAACACTTAGTTTTTTATTTTCCTTCATAATTATCCACTTCACGGCATTTTCTTTCAATTAGAATTGTATTTTCTACAATTTTTAAAAGCTATTTAACTTTGAAAATGTTGACGAATTATGGGATGTAAAAACCGATTTAGCTATAAAATTGCAAGTATACTTTGAAAATTTAATATATCCTGGAATTTAATATTTTAAAATTGGCAGATACCATGTTATTTTACTGGCATATTTAGTTCACTTTCTTTTTATTTGGGGTAGGTGGCTCAGTGGTTCGATTCCCACAATTTTTACCACATTAGAACAATCTCTGTGCTCACCTCTTCCACTCCTTTGGAGCCATGATTTGACGGCCGGTAACAGCACTTCACGCGAAGAAATATATCACTTACCGAGATTTGCTTCGGCAGAGTGCTACATCCAGTAATGAGTAAAAGGCGTGATGATATATTTATTTATTTATATTTATAAATCGTCTAGGATTCTTTAATCTTCAGAAGACGACAGTATTATAAAATGTACACTTACTGCAAAACTTTCTCCATAACCTAAAATGGTAGAAAAGAATAATACTTGAATAAATTATAGAAATTATTTAACTATTTTATATATTTTTATTTTCAATATAAATTCGTATCCAACACAACCATATATACTTACACAAATAAGTCAAAACATATATAATAAAATAAAAATGCACATAATAATATATAAATTCATACACAGTGTGTCATATAAGGTACAAAAAAAAACCAATACGAATTATATTCGTAAAATAATAAAAATACTTTGAATTTATGACACACTCTGTATATATATATATATATATATATATATATATATATATATATATATATATATATAAAACAAAGTAATATATATTCTTTTTTTAACAACAAAAAAACGTATAATATTTAAGTACATAAATTGTATTAATAAACCAACCCCAAACTGCTTCTAAAAAATCATAAATAATGATTAAAGCTAAAAAATACAGATGATATATTTTTGGTGTATTGATTTATATAAACAACAACAAAAAATCTAGTAATATTTGTTATAAATTAATAATACTCCTATAAATATTTCAAAAATATGAGATCGACAATAAAATAAAAACTATTTAAATATAAGTTAACATTTGTATACTGCAGTTTGTGTTTATAGAAATAAATATATTTAACAATTATAATTTGTTTTTAAATATATGGCACAAATTTTTACAAGATCTAAAGCTTGTGATACATTACAGGGTGTTCTAGAAACACTGCGCCATGGGAAATCAAGTTTGACAATCTTAAATGTAGTTTTGGAGGAGTTTTTAGGAACATAGCAGCCTTTAAACAGATTTTGTATTCCTAAAATGGCTCCCAAAATGTATTTAAAACTGACATCTTCTTAAAAAGTCTTTCAATTTATCTTTAAAACTGTCTTCTCCAAAATAAAGTCTGTTAAATTCTTTTTCAAGACATACATATCCCCAAAGAGTATTTTTAAGATTGTCAACTTCCCAAAATACTTTCTAAATTGTCCCCGAAATCTTTATTTCAAATAATGACAAGATGAAAGTCTTAAAAATTATTTTCGATGACCTTTCGGTAAATTGAAAGTCATTAAAGAAATTTTGGGTGACATTTTAGAACGATTAAACTGTTTGGAAAGATGGCTGCTTTTAAAACGACTTGAGAAATAGTTTCGGGAAGATGACAATCTTAAAAATTGTTTATGAAGAAATAAATGCAGTATAAAAAAATGTTGGGGCACATCTTGACAAGATTACATACGTGTAAATATTGTAATAAAATAACATTTTTAAAAATAAATAATGTCGGTTTTTATTGCATAAATTAATATGAAACTTAAAATCAGGATAATTCGGGAACATCTGCCAACAATTTCGAAATCTTGGTGGCAAACCAGCCGTCCTCAACCTCAACCCAGGCTAAACATATCCGGGGACCGAGGCCCAAAGTCTCCACTTTCAAAACAATCCGAATTATTCGGATATTGTTCCATTTCGTTGGACCTCAACATATAATAGTTAGGATATGGCGGAGGGTATCTAGAATGTCCAGGGGCTCTCAAACAGTCTCTGTTGCTCCAAGGCATATCAAAATGTTTGAAATAACACAATATTCGTTGTGTCAAAGATTTCTTTAAGGGTGAATGTTTAGAAATGTTGGTTTACGGAATTATTTTTACATGTGACTTTTGTAGTACTGCTAATAATAATAAATAATGAAATTACGAACTTAGGAACAACATTTTTTTAATGATTAATAACATCTTGTCGCCCTCTGATTCGTCGGGCTAACTGCATATCCCTAACCATTAATGTCTTGCGTTTGGCATGTAAAGTGCAACAATAGGCATCTTCAAAAAATTGAACCATGTATAATTCACAAGCTTCTTGTAAAGCTTTTAAGGCTTCCATCTGGATTCTAAATGAATACTGGATATAACAATATTTTCTGCATAATTATTTTATTCCTACCTCAAGTCAGGTTGTACGCCTACTTCCTGCATAATTTCTCTGATTACACGAGAAAATGAAAATTTTGGTATTAATAAATTAGTGTGTGATTGCAAATATTTTATTTCTTTATATAATGCTTTTCTCATTACCATTTGGTCACCAGTGTTTTTCATTCGAATCTATGAAAATAATTTTAATTTTGTATCCGTTACATGCATTTAGAAAAATACTTACAGTAATCTGTTGCTTCCGACGTACCATATTACTTTTACTTGGAGATTCATTAGATTTATTTGCATCTGATGCAGAAGATTTTTCAGGGCTAAAATATAATTTAAGTTATAAAAACAAAAACTAATCTACAACAAAATGTAAACAAAAACATAACCTATATTGTTACCTTGTTTTTTTACGAACCATGTTATTAATAAAGCTTAGAGTATATTATGGTATAAATATATTTAATAAATAACGAATAATTTTGTATTAAAACAAATAAAATCTATACAACCATGTACAAATTCAAATATGAAAACCGTTAAATTGTTCTACATCACAGACCAAATATCTAAACGACCTGTTGCTAATGTATCTATGTGAAAGCAGCAATACTTTTTCCCAGCAATACACTAACCTACCTCAACTATAGTCCTACCGTTCAAATGTATTGCTAGCTGTTAATGACAGTTCCCCAGCAATAGTTTCATTATTTCCTTAAGGTGAAGCATCCGCTTAATTAAATCGTAAGTTAGCTGCAGAACACTTGATCTGACTTGATCTCTTTCAAATAATATATCTTTGTTTTTATGAATGAAACTTACGATGAATTATACATAATTATAAAGTCAATATTTTAAGGTGTAGTAATAATGTACATATTATTAAATTTATGTACAAATAATTGACGGCTCAAAAATTTACTTGAATTTCTCAAAAATGCCAAGTACGATTTTCTTTATTTTTTTTTGTATATTTAAGAATATAGTCCTCTTTTAACATATACAATTTTTATCCAATTTGAATTTGTAACTTTTATTTTTGGATTTATCGATGGATTTTATTTGATTTGAGGCAAAATGAAATTTTTCTAAATTTTGCAACCCTGTAAATGCACGATTCACATCTTCAACAGTCCTAGAAAGTTTGTTGTCATTTAGCCACCTGTAAATGAAAAAAATAATTTACATCTGCTGTTCTATTATAGAATAAAACTCATTACTTACAAAATTTTAAGATTCGGTGTATTCAAAAATGTGCCTTCTTCTATATGCGAAATATTATTATCATTTAAATTGAGACGCTCTAGATGTGACAAATGTCGAAAGGTAGATTTATGTAAAGCTCCTAATTTATTTGACGAAAGATTTCTATAAAATTTAGTAAATTAACTTAATGTTTACAAATATATATACAGGCTGGTGAATCGAATTGCGCACCATAGCGTTTTCAATGCTATTTTTCAAATTTTTAATTATTGGCTTCCCTAATTATTTTATGCAAAAAAGCTTCAAATAAAAGTTTTAGGGCATACATTTTTGCATCTAAATCAATAAACATAATTTCTATTACATGCTTTGTAGCGACAGAAATTAAATATTAAAATGTCGAAAGTTGTGTTGAAAATACAGACAGCAATGGAATTGAACAAAAAATAAATAAATGCTTTTTGTGTTATCTGTCAAAACGACAACGTTGGACGTTTTATCTGTCAATCTTTTTTTTTTGTTCAATTCATGGCTGTCTGGTTCGAAACCAGGCGTCATCCGAATTGTTCTGTCATAAAATTTATCTTTTAAACAAAATTTTGTTTGTAATAAAATTCGCATTTCAAGTATATTTATCATAAAAATGCGTTCTGTACTAGGTTTGGCATGGTTATGGGTGTTTTTTTTTTTAATTGGTACTCCTGAATTCAAGCCAGAAACACCTTGTTCTGCAGCCAACTTCAGGTTTGGCCCTCAACTCAAGTTTTACCGATTTATCTATATGGGTATATTTGCTGGTCGAATGTTGGACATTTCTATAGTTCTGCATGAAGTCAATGATTTTCATCTGTAACTATCTTCATTGCGTAAAAGAAGTATGACAATGAAAATGAATGTTGATAGTGGTTGATAGTTGTATGAAAATGTAGCAGTAAAAATAGTTTTAAATGAGCACAATGTTTACACACTATATTTATATACATAATAATAAGTGTTTAAGTGAATATGTGATCAAATAACGGGTGCAAAATATTTGAATTGGGAAGAATTTTGTTTTTGGTGTAGAACTGACAGTTTCAAAATGGTGGGTTGTTGCTTCATGTGTAGTTTATTACTGGTATTATTTTTAACTAAGAATACGATTGGAACTAACTCCAAAAAGTGTCCTGAAAGTTGTATATGCCTAGGAGTTTCTGTAGACTGTTCCCGCAAGGGTTTGACAACAATTCCAAATGATATGCCCAGTTGGGTAAAACAACTGTATGTTAAAATTACATATGACATTATATACATTTGAAGATTAAACTATTATTTATCTTTTAGAAATTTAAATAGCAATCGGATACAAAATCTTGATATAGGAATTTTAAAGAAATTAGAACATCTTGCCGAACTTAACTTGTATAAAAATAAATTAACGAATCTCACTAACGACACATTCAAACAACTTAAAACACTGTAAGTAAACAGTTTTTATTTACATTCCGTTATATTAAGTGCAGTTTTATTTACCTTATTTATAAACAACGTCATAAGCATTCGAAGAAATATATTGAAAGCCTACGTGCAGCATTGTTATGCTAAGAATTAAATATCAATTATTTTCTTGCCGAGCGTTGGTCGTATATAGTTAGTATAATGAGAAATTAAAATCTGTGTCTATATATTTTCAGAGAAATAAATCGCAATCAGCTAGAGCAAATTCAAGCTTTACGTTTCCAGAGTCTTGAGAAACTAACAGTTTTAAAATTAAAACGAAATAATATTCGATCATTCTTGGATGGTGCTTTTTGGGGCCTAAAGAGTATAAATATATTGTTAGTATATTTATTTACTTATAGTGTATTGTAGACTAATCAAAAATGTTATATTGAACAGGGAACTAGATTTCAATCATATATCTGCAGTATCAAAGTCTTGGGTGTATGGATTAAATCATTTACAAGAACTATCTTTGTCCAATAATATTATTGCCAGGGCCGTCTTAAGCATATTCTGCGCCGGGGTGCCGGGTGGTCAGCCCGCGCCCCAGCTCTTGTCAACCAAAAAAACGTAATGTAATTATTAATGTTTCATTTATTTATTTCTCAAAACTCTTAAATTATACAAATAAAACAATAAATTATACAAATTAAAAATAAACATATTTTTTTTTCGGAAACAATACATCAGTAATGTTTTATTTTATATTATTATTTAATAGCTACCATTTTATTCTGATTATTATTATTTATAATATATATTTTAAAAGGATTCAAATATTTATTTGTGGACGTTTCGAGCAAAAATATTAGCTCATCATCAGCACCTTAAAATATAAATACAATAATTATAATATAAAACTAGGAAATTAATCAAAATGTCAAACCGACTAAACCTGAAGTTGGCCGCAGGACGCTAGGGACTTCTGGGGAAAACGGCAGTTCGAACGGTACAAGTTCGACATAAGAAGCAAGCGGTTTGTTACTTTTTACCATAAAAATACGTTCTATACAAGGTCAGGCATGGTTAGTGGTGTTTATTATTTAAAAAAAAACATCCGACTTTGCTAACAAAACGTTTTTAAATTATCTTGACATTCAAATTTGCCGGGTTTTTCTATGTTCGATTTGTGCCGATTTCACCAAAAGTCACTAGCGACTCACAGCCAACTTCAGGTTTGTCCGTCAACTACGGTTTTACCGTCAAACCTTTAAAAAACGTAAAAATATAAAACAATATTTGTAAAATGTCAATAATAACAAAAAAGAAAAAAGATACATGTGAAAAATAAAAATAGAAAAAACAAAAAATAATAAATAATTAAAATAAAATATATAAAAATTAAATTGTTAAATTCCCTACAAAAAATTGAGCATAATAAATTATGATACGCATCAGTTTGATAATTAATCGAGGTATCATGGTGTAAATTTATATGTAACGTTTCTAAATAAGTCTATGCTTTTTATTTTCCATAACATCAATAATTTTGGCTTCAGAAAAATTAAAAATATGTTGATATATTCTTTTTTCTAACGGTTGTGAAGTCTCTTCAATGTAACATTTTCCACAAGACCCACATGGAATTTTGTATACAACATTTTTATATTTAGATTTTTCAATTTTGTCCTTAGTTTGTGGATAAAGCGAATTAATATTAGTGAAGTTAGTAGTTATAAATTTAATATCGCAATTACCAATAGTTTTTCTAATTCCAGATATTAATTAATTAAAAGCTACAACATAATTATTATTGCAAGCTTCTTGATACAAATCATAGTGCTTTAACTCGTCATCATCAGGAGACTGGACATATTTTTCATTTTTCTGAAGCCAAAATTATTGATGTTATGGAAAATAAAAAGCATAGACTTATTTTTGAAACGTTAGATATAAATTTACACCATGATACCTCGATTAATTATCAAACTGATTCGTATCATAATTTATTATACTCAAATTTTTTTAGGGAATTTAACAATTTAATATATATATATTTTATTTTAATTATTTATTATTTTTTGTTTTTTCTATTTTTATTTTTCATATGTATCTTTTTTCTTTTTGTTATTATTGACATTTTACAAATATTGTTTTTTATTTTTTCGTTTTTGAAAGGTTTGACATTTTGATTAATTTGCTAATTTTATATGATAATTATTGTATTTATATTTTAAGGTGCTGATGATGAGCTAATATTTTTGCTTGAAACGTCCACAAATAAATATTTTATAAAAACATTGGATTCTGAAGCCTTTTCTTTATTTAACAGATTATTATTATTATTCGGATCCATTAGCAACTCGAATCTCTCATTTAATTTCGAGATAGCCGTGTCAAGTAAATAAAATAAAAATGTATTTAAAATTTTTTCATTGGGTCTAAAATGGGCTCATCTGTAGCCTCGTAATTAAAATGTCTTTTTCGGGGACGTGGACGAACAGTTTCGGTAATTGTTAGGTGTGTAGTAATAAGAGCTATTTTAATTTGTACATTGTGAGCGGTATGAGGTGTGTTTAATGACATAATCTATTATTGGTGTCTATATTTTTATTTTGTGCACGAAACGATACAATGACGTTGTTATTGAATGACTTAGGGTTTAATGAAATATCGAAATTTCTAGCGCTCGGCTTGTGTGCGCCCCTAGGACTCTGCGCCCGGGTGCGCCCGCACCCCTTGAGCCCCCGGGTAAAGACGGCCCTGATTATTGCACAGATAGACACAGAAGTATGGGATTTTTGTAAAGATTTAATTGAACTGTAAGTAAATTTTATATACAGGGTGGTGAATCGAATTGCGCACCACAGCGTTTCCAATGCTATTTTTCAAATTTTTAATTATTAGCTTCCCTAATTATTTAAAAGTTTTAGGGCATAAATTTCTGCATCTAAATCAATAAACATAATTTCTATTACATGCTTTGTAACGACAGAAATTAAATATTAAAATGTCGAAAGTTGTGTTGAAAATACAGACAGCCATGAATTGAACAAAAAAAAAAGATTGACAGATAAAACGTCCAACGTTGTCGTTTTGACAGATAACACAAAAAGCATTTAATTATTTTTTGTTCAATTCCATTGCTGTCTGTATTTTCAACACAACTTTCGACATTTTAATATTTAATTTCCGTCGCTACAAAGCATGTAATAGAAATTATGTTGATTGATTTAGATGCAAAAATGTATGCCCTAAAACTTTTATTTGAAGCTTTTTTGCATAAAATAATTAGGGAAGCCAATAATTAAAAATTTGAAAAATAGCATTGAAAACGCTATGGTGCGCAATTCGATTCACCAGCCTGTATATATATTTGTAAACATTAAGTTAATTTACTAAATTTTATAGAAATCTTTCGTCAAATAAATTAGGAGCTTTACATAAATCTACCTTTCGACATTTGTCACATCTAGAGCGTCTCAATTTAAATGATAATAATATTTCGCATATAGAAGAAGGCACATTTTTAAATACACCGAATCTTAAAATTTTGTAAGTAATGAGTTTTATTCTATAATAGAACAGCAGATGTAAATTATTTTTTTCATTTACAGGTGGCTAAATGACAACAAACTTTCTAGGACTGTTGAGGATGTGAATCGTGCATTTACAGGGTTGCAAAATTTAGAAAAATTTTATTTCGCCTCAAATCAAATAAATCCATCGATAAAAATGCTTTTTTTAGAACTACAACATATTACTACATTAGATTTAAGTAACAACAATATTACTACTCTTCAAAATAATGCTTTATCTGATTTAAAAAATCTTAAAGAACTATTTTTAAATACAAGTAGCCTTCTTTGCGACTGCAATCTGCAGTGGTTTGCAGCACGGCTGAGAAAATATAGTTTTACAAAAACGCACGCAGTTTCTGCGTATCCAGTATTTAATGACATAGAGTCATATTCAGGTCCCATATCATCTGTTATATTAATTTGTAATGCCTTGCCTAAACTTGATATAATTTAACTTTAAAAAAAAACACCCCTAACCATGCCAAACCTAGTACAGAACGCATTTTTATGATAAATATACTTTCGTAAGAAATACTAAAATCTCTTTATTTAAATGTTGAGCTATGTCTTGCCTAAATCAAACATATTATTACAGAAAACAAATTACCAGCATTACATTCTACGTGTCAACAAGAAAATTTAAAACATTTCTTAAATTTTGTAAATAATGGAATAAATAAACAAAAATTAATGAATATAATGTTTAATTTTGCAGTTCTACCAATGTTTCTAAAATAAAGTTACTAGTTACGTTTGCAGTTTCCAGCCAAACATAGCGTTTTTATTCGTTAAACAATAACCAATGATGGTCAACTATAAAATTTTAAATATATTTAACAGTTGAATTACAAACTGCCTGTGGTTGAATGTGTCTGTACTATTGTTTCAACGTTTGAAAAGTCTAATAATCGGCAAAGTCATGGAAAATCACGAAGAAGAACCTTCAAATATAGAAATAAATGTAAATCTGCTTGATAGGTAACATTTCAATATTTTAGCAAACATTTAAGTACGATAAATAACGGCAGTTACTCATATCATGTAAAATACTTATGTACATAAATGTTTATTTCCCTGTAAAATAAAATTTATTTTGGTTTTTTAACATCTTGTTTTTTCGTTAACCTTAAGGCTGTTCGACCCTAAAATAAAATTTCGTTTCTTGATTTTGAAATATTCGCCTTGCACTTATACAACCAGCCCAGCACTGCACGTTGTATTTGAGTTCTTCTCAAAAGGGTCATGTCATAAATCATAAAATTTACAACTTAATCCCTGCGGGTAAAACTAAAACTGTCAATGCTTTCCAACAAGCTAGTTTTTCAGTGTGAGGACTTCTTATATATTTCTAATAATATACCAACATTTGAAAACTTGTTACCTCATGAATATATTTCTGAGTTTCATTGAATTTTATGCAAACAGCTGTTTTCATATGGAAACAATTGACATAATACCACGTCAAATCTGTTTTAAATTATATGAATGTAGACAGTGTTGTAATAGATAATAATATATTTAATCCGGATGAAGATAAAGATAACTATTCGATTTTTAATCTATATAAGATAATAGATAAATATCGAAATTTTGTAAATATATTTTACTTCTTTGTTCTTAGTTCTTTTGTAAATATATTTCAGCAACTGGTCGGTCGACTGACCCCCTGGTCGTATCCACTCCTAATTGGTCGACCCTTCGTAATTACCTAATCTTAACATTTTTATCCAACACCCACTACTTATAAAGTCATTATTGTTGTCATTTTAGATTAGTAAAGTGGTTTATAAGTCACACGTGATTTATAAGTCATAAGTCACGCATAAATTATGACTTGTAACTCACTGTTGAGTTTAAATATAATAATTCTGAATTATGTAACTTCTTTGACTTCTGCATTTATAGAACCTGTAGTAAATAAATTATTATCTATTCAATTTTCTGCATTTTTTGCACTGAGTGCTCACAGCTAACCATTTCTTACCAAAATTTTAATTAGGAACAATTTTTTTTTGTATCATTGGCAGCTAATCATTTGTTTTATTGAGATATATAATTCAAAGTACATATTAATGTAACAAAAATTTTGTATTGAGAATCAATAAAATTAAAAAATTTATAATGAAACAAGAAATAGTATTATTTCATATTTATACCTGGACGATATTGTGTTTGAGGACAGAAAGATTATCCCCTACTGATTTTATTACGGTTGAGTTACTTGAAGAGGTAGGTAGAAAACTATGAGTGAAATAAGTTGCCTAAATACCGACGTAACGTGTAAAAATAAGTCCGAAAATTGTCTGAAAAATTTGTATTTGTTCAACATATTTTCCCATTTCTTCAGAGAACGAATAATTTAATTATTTCGTATGTAGGCTCCTCGAGAATAATAAAACTAATGCTACAAAATAGCATGAAGCAAATTTAAATTAAAAAATCGTGATAGAAAATATGAGCCTTATTATATTGTAATTTGTAGAAGCGATATTTTTTTAATGATTATATATTTCAAAATTTTAAGGCTGACATTGTGTTTATAAAGTATTGAACAATACGTGTAATTTTTTGTAATCATAACAAACACTTCAGTGACGAGAAATCGATTGCAAAAGTTAAACAAAAATGCCAGTTCTATGAGACAGGGGTCGAACAGCCTTAAATTGGTGAAAATTGTTTGTCGGCTGTGGGGGATCCACAGGCCGACTCGATACCACTGAGCCACCTACCCCATAATAAATGTGATTGATATATTAGATAGTTCAACCATATTTATTTATTTGTTAGTCTGCACAGCAGGAACTTAATCTCAATTACAGTAGCTTATAGTGGAATCCGAACCACTTAATCCGGATTCAGAGTTCACCCCCAATACCAACAAAGGCGAAAGTAACATTTCCCCTTGTTTTAAATTATTTATCAATAATTTGTAAATGGCTATATATAAAATATTGAATGTACCTTGAGCAAAGAGTGAGGCCAGAGATAAAGTAAGTCATTTATTTGGACCAACAAACCTGCTAGATATTTCAAAGGAGTATCTTAATCAGTCCTATATTTTTACTAATTTTGTTTCAAACAAAATCTGAAGCGTTGTTGAGAGCTAGCGTAAAATGTAAAAGGTTAATTAAGAAGTCCTTATTATTTGTTTATTTGTATGTAACTGTATTATCTTTGGACCTGCTATAAACAATTTTTATATTGTAAAATAGTTAAATAAACTAAACTAAACTAAACTAAACTAAACTAAACTATAAAACCTTTCAGTGGTATCGAGTCGGCCTGTGGATCGTCAGAACCCTTGTTCGATCCCCACAGCCGATAAACAATTTTTATTCCCTCCCTCCGCCACTAACATCTTTGGGGGCCGTGATTTGCTTATATATTTAAAAACTTTTTTCAATTTAGAAGCAATTTTTACGTAAAACTAATTTAAAGCAGTAATTTTCAGTGAGATAATTACAGGATGGTATAGTATTATGTGAATGTGTATTTATTTTGTTTCCAATGAAAGATCATGAACCCAGACTGGAGCCATCTCTGTGTATCACACAAAAAACCATTGTCTGCGATGTACGATACCGTCGGGTCGCTTACCGACAAAAACTCGCGACGCCGGCCATCGATAGACGTCCCGACGGCCTGCGATGACCAGCGGACATCACCACGTCTCTCGTGCAAATTGCAACGGGTTTTTACTGCATAGGGATGTTTTTTATTCATAGATTATTAGTTTTTGTTAGTTGGTAATATTAATTAAGAGGACTTGAGGATTTGACATGTCGGAAATTGTTTCAAAGATGATTTTGTTTTGTTTAAAAATAATTTAGAATTGTTTGATGGTTATTTACTTCTTGTTGAAGACGTTCTTTCTCTATCTGAGCAAGACGGGCGTTCTCCGCCTTGTCGATTTCTCGCTGGACCATGTACAGTCAAAATTTGCTACGTACATCACGAATCTCACGCAGTTCATACTTATTTTCTTCAACTACGAGTACTTCCTATTACATTTAGTCATTAATTTTGACAAACAGTCGACAAACTCATTTTCAAAACATTAAAAATTACTCCTTGTGGCTCCCCCACCACTAATGTCTTTGGGGGACCCTGATTTGACGACAGAATATCACAGTAATAGGTATTTAATTTTGTCACATATTAACACAGACAATAATAAACATAAGAAAATTAAATATTGGGTAAATATGTGGAACTTCTTAAAAATAATAAATATATTTACATCCATTTCTTTAACATCAGACTGCATGTAATAATAATAATAAAACTTATTCAGTAAACACAAACACTTGTAAATTTCACAAAATTATTGTAACGAGATTAATGTTGAAATCTATATGTGAAAAATACCGTTTTTGTTGTATCACGTGTCACAGATATACTACATACGTAAGAATACAATAATTTGAAATGTATTATTGAATGTATACAGAGCGGTAAATTAAAGAACGCACCATAGCGTTTTCGGTACTATTTTTGTTCAATTATTGGCTTGCCTAATTATTTTATGTAAAAAAAGATAAATAGTTTATTGTAGAGAAAAACTTTCTGCATTTTTTGACATTAACAATTATAATTTTACACGCGCGAAAAAGATTATAAATACGCGCTTATTTCAATAGTTACCAGGAATACAAACAAAACAGAAACTTGTCAGATTGACAGTTGCCAAAATGTATTTATTTTCAGTACGTATACGTTTTTAAATAAATTTAAGATGCAATCGTATAAAAAAATATGTGTGCATCACGAGCGTAAAGTGTCTTTGTTCCTCTTGCACTATTGCAGCTCCCGCCTTCGGCTCGCGCTGCAATGACCGTGCTTGAATAACAAAGAATCACTTTACGCTCTTAATACACAAGTAACTATTTAATATATTTTTATCAGATAAATCAAATAATTAGCCTCTCGTTTCAACAACATTCATAACTCCCTCCATACAAGCTCATTTATTCATCACGCAACAAACCTACAATCACATCCCATCCATATACTCCGATACAATCTTTCATTCGACGTACGTTTCAAATACTCAAAACATCTTAAATTACTCACGCTTATTCTTCTCACAACGAATCTAAAAGATAAGAAAGGAAGCTTGTTTTGAAAGAAAATTCCACAGAATTTCAGTTAGACATTCTATTTGTAATTTAAAATGTTGTTGTTGGATTTAGACTGTATGAACTTGTGGAACGTAATTCGAATGAAACACAGGATAAGAGATATACAATCAAAGTGATGATGAATTATGTTGCATGAATGTATTTATTTTCAGTAAATGGAGTCCTCCACTACTTATTTTTTTTATGAAACTTTAAATTTCAAATAATGTACAGTTCTAGAAAGTCTTAAAAATATATGAATGTAGTCACATATATGTTCTACTTTATCATTTAGAACTTTAAATAACTTTCATGGAAAATATGCATTGCTATCAGTTATTTCAAAAAGAAAAATAAATAAACTGAAAGATTATCTTACTAGGACGATATCCTGATCTACACCATTCGGTTTGACTTTCCTCTTCACTGATTTATGTAAACCTAAGCCAAGTTTCGCACTAGGCAGTATTTAACAAATATTTTATCTAAATAACATATTAATTAATTAAGAAATAACATATACATGAAATATTTATATAAAATATAGTGTTACGTTCTCTTTCTTTGTATGCGCCCTTAATTAGGCAACTCTTGCGACGTAGACGTATTCGTCGAGTATTGCGGTGGAGACGGCCCTTGTGAGAGGCGCCAAGGCTAGCTACTTCTGGTTCCGCGCGATTTAATTGTACCGGACGTTACCTGAAATTTGAATCGTGTTCAAGATTGCTATTTCACCTAAAAATTGGGAATTCGTATTGTAAACGTTGAAGGGTGTGGTCGTGTTACCGATTTGAGAAGTAGAGTATTTGGATTATTTGAGGCAAAGCTGCATTTGGATTTTCGGTAACCGAACCAAGAGAGTAATTTTTAACTCAACGGAGTATTCCGGATTTGTGAGGCCCTCGACAGTTTATTCACTTTAAAGCCGCCATTGATCTTAGGCTTTTCCCGTTTTATTTTATTTCCTTCTTTCGTTTGTCCTTTTGTTGGATGTTATCATTGCGTATTTGCGCCCCTGTTACGCATCTGGTTGATGAGACGCAAGGATCATCGCGCCCCCCGGACTGTAAAACGATGCTCACGCGTTGTGGGTCTCGTCACCCGTCCGGTCGAACCTCGGCTAGGCTCAAGTCGAAGTCGGTGTGGGTACGACAATTTTATGTGATAAAAGCTCGGGGCGCCAGACGATCGGTGCCTCAACAGTTCGACGAAGGAGTGATCGTCAAAACCTACGGACGGGTTCAGCGCTAAAACGACTTCTAAGTATCGGTGGGGAAGTAAACTAGTCGTATACTGAACACAATTATGCATATATTGAAGGTAACTTATACAAACAAAAAATAATGATCGTGATAGTTGTTAACACAGTTACTCGACAGGATAACGAGACGTGGAAAAATCCAGTCAAGGATACACGCACCGGAGAAGATGACGGATTGTAAAGCGTAGTGAAGGGGCGCTGTGTCCACTCTAGCACGTAGGATCGTTGTGGTTGCCAACGTGGCATAAAACTGAAACAATACGGCGCAACGAACGTCGATGAATCGGAGGTACCTGCGATGTATACGACGGTAGCCGACAATACTGAACTCTCAATCAATCCTACTACTACCACGAAGCACGAGCTACACAACACTGGTGCAACAATAAATAAATAAACTAAATGGTGCCAACAGCCGTAGCTTGACTAGACTTCTTACAATAGCGAGACAGGTAAGAATTATCAGTCGTGAGTACTGAGCGTAAATAACAATATACAATAATGTAAAATAAAATGATAAGGCTTAGCTGTGCTCTCTCTGCCGAGGGTAGCCAGGACGTTGCCGGTGGGCGATGACTGGGTGCGGTCCGTCCACGGAGGAGCGTGACGTAACAGGATCCAAGGTCGTTCCTCAGGAATGACTCGGTCGCAACAGCACGAAGGCCCAGGAACAAACGATGAAGATGCGTGACGTCAAATGTAGCTCAACCGATGAGTGTGAGATGCGAAACCAACGCACACAAACGGAAGTCAGGAGAAAAATTAAGACATAAAAAGTAAAAATAGAAATGTGAATGAAAATGAAAAGCCTGAAAACAAAACCTAGATTAGACGACTTGCATAGTTGATGACACTTGTTTAATATATTGAATTTAAAATAAACGATTTAAAGAAAACTATACTAGTAATTTACCTGAGTTGGTATGCGGCTTGAGGTGAATTTTATGAAGCGAACAATGATCCGGAATATTCCGTACTTAATAATTAATCTAATTATTAATCTCTTGGAGCGGTAGCGACGCTGATCCAGTAAACTGGGCAATTTCGTTTTAAAACTTATCGCGAATTTGCAAAAAAATGTCGCACAGCTCTCTCGCTCAAAAACTGGTTAAACAGTGAAAAAAAATTAGTAAAAACGTTAAAAATTACGCATTTCCGGAGACAAGTAAAATCTAGTAAAATACCAAAAGTGTCATCTACCCCTGCAAGGCGTCCATCGTCGAATGGTACGACAGCATAGCAGCAACAGTTGCATACGCTGCCGTAAATAGCTAGTGTCCTGACTTGCCGTTGTGCAGCACCGGAGATGTCAACAGAAGGTGACGGTGAAATGTTGACAGATGACTAAATGATAACACAGGTGATTGAACAGAAATAGAGCATACATAAGGTAAGTACAAAAAAAGGATGAGATGTAGTCAAGAATGAAGTACAATACTAATGTTATGATTTCCAGGTGATTATAATGATGATGAAAATGAACGATGTGGTGAATCCTAAATCTAACTGTAACAAATCCCCCCTTTAATCCCATGAAGGAAAATTCCCCGAATTTCCTTCAAAAGTAAATCTACTAAACTAACTACTGAACTGATTTGCTAACTAGGTGAATTACGTATTAACCGAATTATACTAAACTACTCATGAGCCACATTGTCAAGCGGAGGTCCCTCTTTTAAATCCTTCACATGCCAAATTCCAGCATCGCGACCTTCTGCATCAACTAATTTATAAATGATGTCAGACTGTTTTTGTTTTACGGTGAATGGTCCAACGTACTTAGGCGCGAGCTTCTGAGCATAATAGTCGGCTGCATTTGATAGCTTAAAATTTCTACGCCAAACTACATCACCAACAACATAATCTACGGGCCGTCGACGAAGGTTGTACTGTGCGCGGCTGCGCTCATACGCGTGGTCCAGGCGTTTTCGAACATTTGCTGAAAACCGGCTTCTCGCGTTTCTCCAATTTTCTAGCGATCATACTCGACCTTCCCTCCGTCCTGAATCGCAATACGGGAATATTCGGCACCAGACATGATTTGTTCGCGCCCGAAATTAATGTAAAATGGCGTGAACCCAGTGACATCATGGTGTAGAGTGCGAATCGCACACGTGACTCGCGGTAAATATTTTGCCCAATCTCGATGGTTCTCCTTAACGTACGCGGCTAGCATGGTCTTTATGACTCTATTCACGCGTTCCGTGGGGTTGTTCTGGGGGTGGTACAACGCATTAAACAATATTTTTACGTGATAACGGCTACATAACTCACGAAATTCTCTACTTTTAAACTGAACTCCGTTATCACACACAATGAACTGCGGTACACCATATACTAAAAATACGTCGTTTTCCACGTGTTTCAGAACATTTGCCGAAGTCGCGGTTCTCAACGGAAACGTAAGTACGTACTTGCTGTAATAATCAGACACAACAAAAATAAATCTGTTTCCATTGCAGGATGCCGGTAAGGGTCCCATCAGGTCCATACTGATTAGCTGGAACGGACGATACACGCGGGGCTTCGCACCCATCAGTCCCGGTGGAGCTTTTTGTACCGCTTTGTGCTCGATACACGTGACGCATCTTTTTATGAACGCGGCTACGTCACTACGCATCTTAGGCCAATAATGAGATTGTGCTAATTTACGGTATGTCTTTAGCACGCCAGGATGACCAGAAGTAGGTTCACCATGAACCGACGCCAGAAGCTCTCGACGCTTCTCCTTAGGCACGACTACCTTCCAACAATCATCCACGTCGCTTAAGTCCGGTATGACGGATTCCACAAATTTCAATAGTTTCCCGCTCTTTACACACCACGATTTGTATTTTGCCGGCTTGTTCTGGACGTTTTCCAACATGGAATTATACCAACGATCGGTGGAAACGGGGTCGGTGGGATTCGCTGCACTAATATTCGCTACAGGTACGGATCTCGATAAACAATCAGGCACTAAATGATCTTTCCCCTTGCGATGAACCAAATCGAAATCAAACTGTTGCAGCCGAATCGCCCAACGACACAATTTCCCCGTCGACTGATTAAAATTCATGAGCCATTGTAATGAGTGGTGGTCGGTGATGACCGTGAAATGCACGCCTTCGAGGTACGGTCGCAACTTCTCCAGCGCCCAGACAACAGCTAAACACTCGCGCTCAGTTGTATGATAGTTGCGTTCTGTTTTTGTTAACGAACGGCTCAGATAGCAGATCACCTTCTCTGCACCCTCCAGATTTTGTGTCAAAACAGCCCCCAGACCATAAGCGCTAGCATCAGTTTGCACAACAAAAGGCTGATTAAAATCCGGACAAGTGAGAATTGGTGCCGCAACTAAGCTATCACGCAACCGATCGAACGATTGCTGACACTCATCTGTCCACACGAACTTACGCGACTTACGAGTCAGCTGACTCATTGGCGCTACTATGGAGGAGAACGTAGGCACAAAACGCCGATACCAAGACGCCATACCCAGGAAGCTTCGAACATCCCGAGCAGTCTTTGGAGTCGGTATCCTCAATATTGCCTCCACTTTCTCAGGATCTACCCTCAACCCCAAATGATCCACAATATAACCGAGGTAAGTAATTTGCGGACGACAAAACTGACTCTTGGTTTGACTTACGGTCAAGCCTGCTGCAAATAAGCGACTAAATATCTTTTCCAATATTTCCAGGTGCTGTGTAAACGTTTCCGAGATGACAACGATGTCATCTAGATAGACGAACACGTATGGCTCGAGGTCGCATCCGAGAACAGTGTCGATAAGATTCTGCCACGTAGCTGGTGCGTTGGTCAAACCGAACGGCATACGTTTGAAGTGGAATAGCCCACGTCCCGGAATTCTAAACGCAGTGATCTCTCGACTTTCTGCCTTCAGCGGAATTTGCCAATACGCAGATTTAATATCTAATGAGCTAATATATCTCGCTCCACGTAAACGATCTAAGATGGCGGACACGTACGGAATAGGATATGCGTTCTTTTTTGTTACCTTATTCACCCGCCTAAAATCTACACAAAACCTATACGTTCCGTCTTTTTTAGGTATCATTAAGATCGGGGAGGACCACGGACTCGTCGAAGGTTCGATGATGTCGTCTCGGAGCATCTCATCCAGCGCGGTCTGAATGTGCTGCTGCATTACCGGAGATACAGGGTAATACCGTTGCCGGATTGGTTCTGAATTCTCCACCACAATCTCATGTGCAACTAAGTGAGTGCAACCTAACACTGACCCCATGATTTTCCACTGTTCCTCTAAAAATTGTTCCAAAACTAATTTTTCGTCTGGTTGTAGATTAAACGAAGATGGTGAACACGAGTTCACGGATACCGGTTCGCTAGCAGAGAAGTACCACTCGTCACGCCTTAAGTCCGGCACTATCCCCATGGATCGCCAAAAATCTAACCCCAGAATCAAGGTGTGACTGACTGACGGAACCACTAAAAACTTCACCAAACGTACTTTCTCTACCAAACGCACTGGCACCGTTACAGAGCCCAAGCTCCCACAAACTTCTCCATTCGCAACAATACAACCAGGCGAATCTTTCTCAGCTAATTCTAAATTAAATTGTTTTATTACCTCCCAACCTTTTGTCCCTACGATCGAGCGAGACGCTCCTGAGTCTAATAACCCTATAAATTCTGTTCCAAAAATAGATATCTTCAGATACGGTCGCTCATCGTGACTTAAGTGTGAAAATATGTAATCTAATATAACCGATGTTTGTTGAAATTGTGATTTGCTAACTGTACTAATTTCTGAACTGACCGAATTCATTGTAGGAAGGCGAACACGGTCCCTCACGGCCTTCCGTTCCCGTTTCCCGAACAATTTCTACAATTTTGTGTCGTGACTCCCAATTCTCCGCATCTAAAGCAATGAATACGTCGCGGCTCCTTACACTCCCTACTAATATGTCCCGTATATCTACAATTCCAACACAACAATTTCGTGGCATTAGTGGCTCCAGAGGCAACAATATCGGTAGCGGCAAGACGTGAACTAATGCGCGGTCGCTGATACGCTAAATCAGTTTCAAGCGATTGACTGACAGTAGGAGGTGGCTTTAGGTTCCTTGTACGCGTGTGGAGTGATTCTAATTGACCACAGACCGTGTCCAGTTCTTCTACTGTACTAATTTCGCGGAGACCAAGACCAACTTGTAAATAAGAGAGTAAGTTGCGGCGTATTAGAGTGATACGTTCCTAAGTCGGTGGGCGAGTACGTAAACGTCTGAATAACCCTTCCATACTAGCTATAAATATCGCGACTCGTTCCTCACTACCTTGAGTCCTACTCCTAATTTCATCCCATAACGTGAATTCGTAATCGCACGGTAAGAATGTGTCGCGCAACGATTGCACAAATTCATCCCAACAATTAAGGTTATGATATTTTGCTCGATACCATATCAAGGCTTTTCCTGTGAATAACTCTACGGCAGACCTAAATAATTGTTCCTTATTAATAGATCGCGCTACTCGTAACTCCTCAATCCTCTCAAGAAACTTTGACAGGTTTGACTCGCCATCATAAGTGATGTTCCATTTATGCACTGGATAATAGGTCGAAGTACTGGGTGTGATCTCGTTTCGCGAAAGAGGTGAGCTCATTACTGACGCTAATCGCTCAAGTACGTGCGTTAAATTATTACTATCCGGTTGTGACAGTGAAAGTACATTTTCTGAACCGCGTGCTGGTTGTACGGCATTCGCGTCTAAAATCGTCGACTGATGTTCCGTGTCTATTTCCGTATCAGATTCTAGCAACGATTGCTCATGTTCTGAAACTAAAATCGCGGTAGCTTGTATTGAGAACTTGTGTTTGGATTCTTTACCATACGTTTCACATTGCTGAACTAACTGTTCTATGGTAGTTTTCTGTTCGACAGTTGCTTCGCTAATACGTCCTAACCTCAATCTCACATGTGTCAAACGCGTGCGAAGTCTCACATAATCGCTTTGATATTTCTCCTTACTAAACTTTTCTAATAATTTCCTCAATTCCTCTAACTTTTGTGCACAAATACCAATCTCAGAAGTCGGATCTAAGGAAAGTATACCGGATTCAAGCTCAACTGGGGTTTTACTACGATTTTCAGATTGCAAACATTCGCTTAGTATTTTACGCTTTTCAGCCACGTTTCCGTCCGTAGTGATTCCACGTAACAAAAGTTCATACGATAATTCATCTGTTAACAAACGGTGACTATCCATACGTAATTCCATCTTAATAATATCTAAACTCTAACCTAATTGTTCTAATATAATTTTTTTTCTAGAATGAAAGAATGATGTGATATCAATGAACAACAAAATGAACTAACACAACTAAATGGAGGTGCTAAATGATTCAAGACAGTAAGAAACATACACGACGTAATATTCCAAGTTATTAAGAGGGGCCCCACGTTGGGCGCCAATTTAAAACGATGCTCACGCGTTGTGGGTCTCGTCACCCGTCCGGTCGAACCTCGGCTAGGCTCAAGTCGAAGTCGGTGTGGGTACGACAATTTTATGTGATAAAAGCTCGGGGCGCCAGACGATCGGTGCCTCAACAGTTCGACGAAGGAGTGATCGTCAAAACCTACGGACGGGTTCAGCGCTAAAACGACTTCTAAGTATCGGTGGGGAAGTAAACTAGTCGTATACTGAACACAATTATGCATATATTGAAGGTAACTTATACAAACAAAAAATAATGATCGTGATAGTTGTTAACACAGTTACTCGACAGGATAACGAGACGTGGAAAAATCCAGTCAAGGATACACGCACCGGAGAAGATGACGGATTGTAAAGCGTAGTGAAGGGGCGCTGTGTCCACTCTAGCACGTAGGATCGTTGTGGTTGCCAACGTGGCATAAAACTGAAACAATACGGCGCAACGAACGTCGATGAATCGGAGGTACCTGCGATGTATACGACGGTAGCCGACAATACTGAACTCTCAATCAATCCTACTACTACCACGAAGCACGAGCTACACAACACTGGTGCAACAATAAATAAATAAACTAAATGGTGCCAACAGCCGTAGCTTGACTAGACTTCTTACAATAGCGAGACAGGTAAGAATTATCAGTCGTGAGTACTGAGCGTAAATAACAATATACAATAATGTAAAATAAAATGATAAGGCTTAGCTGTGCTCTCTCTGCCGAGGGTAGCCAGGACGTTGCCGGTGGGCGATGACTGGGTGCGGTCCGTCCACGGAGGAGCGTGACGTAACAGGATCCAAGGTCGTTCCTCAGGAATGACTCGGTCGCAACAGCACGAAGGCCCAGGAACAAACGATGAAGATGCGTGACGTCAAATGTAGCTCAACCGATGAGTGTGAGATGCGAAACCAACGCACACAAACGGAAGTCAGGAGAAAAATTAAGACATAAAAAGTAAAAATAGAAATGTGAATGAAAATGAAAAGCCTGAAAACAAAACCTAGATTAGACGACTTGCATAGTTGATGACACTTGTTTAATATATTGAATTTAAAATAAACGATTTAAAGAAAACTATACTAGTAATTTACCTGAGTTGGTATGCGGCTTGAGGTGAATTTTATGAAGCGAACAATGATCCGGAATATTCCGTACTTAATAATTAATCTAATTATTAATCTCTTGGAGCGGTAGCGACGCTGATCCAGTAAACTGGGCAATTTCGTTTTAAAACTTATCGCGAATTTGCAAAAAAATGTCGCACAGCTCTCTCGCTCAAAAACTGGTTAAACAGTGAAAAAAAATTAGTAAAAACGTTAAAAATTACGCATTTCCGGAGACAAGTAAAATCTAGTAAAATACCAAAAGTGTCATCTACCCCTGCAAGGCGTCCATCGTCGAATGGTACGACAGCATAGCAGCAACAGTTGCATACGCTGCCGTAAATAGCTAGTGTCCTGACTTGCCGTTGTGCAGCACCGGAGATGTCAACAGAAGGTGACGGTGAAATGTTGACAGATGACTAAATGATAACACAGGTGATTGAACAGAAATAGAGCATACATAAGGTAAGTACAAAAAAAGGATGAGATGTAGTCAAGAATGAAGTACAATACTAATGTTATGATTTCCAGGTGATTATAATGATGATGAAAATGAACGATGTGGTGAATCCTAAATCTAACTGTAACAACTGTTGGACGTATTATCCCGTAAACCGTGGTCTCGCTGAAGGGAAGTTTATCTACCTACGCCACTGGAGCGAGCGAGCGTGTTGCGAGGTCCGCCATCTTAGAACCGGCACGTCACCTGTCCAAGCGCTCCATCTGACCGTCAACTCGGGAACGCAGATAAGAATTTATCTATTAAAATTTGCTCCGCTTAATTAAGATTGTTACATTTTGTGATACTTACCGTTGGAGGACTGTACGTCTGTTCTTCAATCTATTTAAGCTTGAGTTCATTCATTATTTTTGTGTTCATTCATTTGTTCGACATTCCACGTTTGTACCGTATTGTAAAATCCGATCATTCGACGTTGCTTTCACTGATGCGCGACGTTGGTGCTGCGATTCGTAGCTGGTGTCATTTCGGGAAGCGTTTAGGGCTTTCGCCGTTTTGCTATAGCGCGATTACGAAACCTATAGTCGACTATCGGTTCCCTCGTGATTCTGTTGCGCGCTCCTTCAAGTTGTGGAGCGAGGCCCTGGAGTGGCTTCACGACGCACTCACTACGGAACTACCTAGCTCATTTTATTGTCATCGGCTGATCGGGTTGTCTCGAACTACCGTCATATCATTTCTGTTAGTTTTAGTGTTGTTATTTGTAGTCACCTCTAGTCAATATATTTTACGTCACTTTCATATCGACGTGCTAGTATTATTTATTTGTGAGTACCTTACCCCGCTGTGGTTAGTTGACCAACCAGTAAGCGTTGAACCAGTCGGCAGGTCAACTGGCGCCCTACCCGACATCTCCGATTCACAACTCACTCCCAATCTCCACTGAGTTCGCCGCGGTTCAACCGGCCTTGCCCGGGGTCTTGTGAAAGATCATAGCAATAGTTATCAATTCTATATATAACGATGAAAACATAACAATTAACAGTCAGTTAGACGAAGACAGAAGACATCTCAAAAACCAATAACATTGATTGTCTCTAGTACGATGTTTTCGATTTACTAGTTTTTGACTATAGTGAATATTTTGGCGAGAATAATAGCCCATGGGCAAATATCCATTAGATCCAATCTAATACATATGCAATGTGCGTACATGTGTGCAGCATTGGTTGCAGTCTGACAATGTCTAATGCAATCTGCTCTACATCACTGTTTAATTGGGTGCGCTCTAGTGCGTCCTGGGGCTTGCCACCCTAACTGACATTTTATTTAAATAAACAATGCATTTATTCATTCCTTTTGCCATTTGACAATTTAAGAAATTAAAGCTAACTATCAGCTTTATAAAAAAATTAGAAATTATAATTTAATTTATACTATATAGTTTATGGGGTAGATGGCTCAGCGGTATCGAGTTGGACTGTGGATTTGAGAACCCGGGTTAGATTCCCACAACTGACAAATAATTTTCACCACGTTAATGCTACCCCTGTGGCTCCCTCTCCACTAATATCTTTCAGGGCCGTAATTTGACGGCTGGTAATCGCACTTCACATGAAGAAATATATCTCTTGCCGAGATCTGCTATAATAGAGTGCCACAGCCAGTAATAGGTAAAAGGCGTGATGTATATTTATTTTATTTTATAATACTACACCAGTGGCGTTCCCTCCAATAATATCTTTGAGGGGCGTGCTTTGACGGCTGGTAACCACACTTCACACATATATATATATATATATATATATATATATATATATATATATATATATATATCACATACTGAGATCTGCTACGGCAGAGTGCCACACCCAGTAGTGGGTAAAAGGTGTGATGATATATTTATTTTAGTTTGTTGAAAAAGGTTGAACTGCATTCAAATCGCGCGTTTAAATGAAATTTTTAATAAACTGCAAACTGACTAAACTTTCTTTCGAATAACAACTATATTCACAACATATAAATAGTTGACTGTTGAATGACATATTAGAAGAACAAACTGATTAAGCTAGACAAGTGGCTTTCTTCAATCTGAGTATAGTAGAAGATGAAAAGTAAGCCAGTCAAATAAATAAATGATCAGTTTTAATTATGCTTGTTTGTACGAAGCAAATTTAAATTTTATCAAAATAAAATAAATCGAAGTAAAATGTTACATGAAGACATTGTTGCGATATTGCCTGTTATATCAAACTGAAAATTTAGTTTTGGTTGGTGGAAATGAACATAAGTGTAAGTTAAATTTGTAACAAAGGGTGTGGCAGTGAAGCACAACCCCCGTCGATGTACCGAATTATACGGGATGACTGAACAAGGTAAATAAATTTATACTTACCTGCGTCACTGCGTCGTCCCTCGATGTCACTGTAAGATGGAAGGTAGCCTCGAATCAGACACGCACAAACGGTGTTGAGAATATAAAGATTTATTGCAAACAATTGAATAAAAGTAAATGGTAACAAAATTGTAGATAATGAAATTAAAATACAGAAAATAATCTAAACTAAAAGCACTAGCCGAACCGCGCGTTCCGGTCTTTTGCGTAACCGAATCGAGAATGGTTTTTCGTTCTCGCAAAAGACCCCAAACTTGCATCGAATCAGGTGGACGACGTTAGCACAACCCCCGTCGACGTACCGAATTATACGAAATGACTGAACAAGGAAAATAAATTTATACTTACCTGCGTCACTGCGTCGTCCCTCGATGTCACTGTAAGATGGAAGGTAGCCTCGAATCAGACACGCACAAACGGTGTTGAGCAGGGCCGTCTTAAGCATATTCTGCGCCGGGGTGCCGGGTGGTCAGTCTGCGCCCCAGCTCTTGTTAACCAAAAAAACGCAATGTAATTTTTAATGTTTCATTTATTTATTTCTCAAAATTCTTAAATTATACAAATAAAACAATAAATTATACAAATTAAAAATCAACACTTGTTTTTTCAATATAAAAGCCCGGAGAAAATACATTAGTAATGTTTTATTTTATATTATTATTTAATAGGTACCCATTTATTCTGATTATTATTATTTATAATTTATATTTTAAAAAGGATTCAATTATATAATATATTAAATAAAGAAAAGGCTCCAGAATCCAATGTTTTTATGAAATATTTATTTGTGAACGTTTCGAGCAAAAATATTAGCTCATCAGCACCTTAAAATATAAATACAATAATTATAGTATAAAACTAGCAAATTAAATAAAATAAAAATATAGGCACCAATAATTAATTATTTTATTAAACACACCTCATACCGCTTTCGGCACTTGTTATACCGCTCACAATGTACAAGTTAAAATATCTCTTCTTACTGCACACCTAACAATTACCGAAACTGCTCGTCCACGTCCCCGAAAAAGACATTTTAATTACGAGGCTACAGATGAGCCCATTTTAGACCCAATGAAAAAATTTTAAATAAATTTTTATTTTATCCACTTGACACGGCTATCTCGAAATTAAATGACAGATTCGAGTTGCTAATGGATCTCAGAATAATAATAATAATAATCTATTAAATAAAAAAAAGGCTTCAGAATCCAATGTTTTTATAAAATATTTATTTGTGGACGTTTCGAGCAAAAATATTAGCTCATCATCAGCACCTTAAAATATAAATACAATAATTGTAATATAAAACTAGCAAATTAATCAAAATGTCAACCCTTTAAAAAACGTAAAAATATAAAATAATATTTGTAAAATGTCAATAATAACAAAAAAGACAAAAGATACATATGAAAAATAAAAATAGAAAAAACAAAAAATAATAAATAATTAAAATAAAATATATAAAATTTAAATTGTTAAATTCCCTACAAAAATTTGAGCATATTTTAAATTATTATACCCATCAGTTTGATAATTAATCGAGGTATCATGGTGTAAATTTATATGTAACGTTTCTAAAATAAGTCTAAGCTTTTTATTTTCCATAACATCAATAATTTTGGTTTCAGAAAAATTAAAAATGTGTCCAGTCTCCTGATGGTGACGTGTTAAAGCATTATGATTTGGATCAAGAAGCTTGCAATAATAATTATGTTGATATATTATTTTTTCTAACGGTTGTGAAGTCTCTCCAATGTAATATTTTCCACAAGACCCACATGGAATTTTTTATACAACATTTTTATATTTAGATTTTTCAATGTTGTCCTTAGTTTGTGTATAAAGCGAATTAATATTAGTGAAGTTAGTAGTTATAATTTTAATATTGCAATTACCAATAGCTTTTCTAATTCCAGATATTAATTTGTTATCAAAAGGAATAATAGCTACAACATGCACAAAGTGTACGAAACGGTGCAATGATGTTGTTATTGAATGACTTAGGGTTTAATGAAATATCGAAATTTCTAGCGCTCAGCATGTGTGCGCCCCCTAGGACTCTGCGCTCGGGTCACCCGCACCCCTTGAACCCTCGGTAAAGATGGCCCTGGTGTTGAGAATATAAAGATTTATTGCAAACAATTGAATAAAAGTAAATGGTAACAAAATTGTAGATAATGAAATTAAAATACAGAAAATAATCTAAACTAAAAGCACTAGCAGGGTGGCGACTAACCTGGAAAACCGGGAAAAGTCAGGGAATTTTATATTTCTGGAAAAGTCAGGGAAAAGTCAGGGAATTTCATTCCATGTCAGGGAAAAAAGTTTTTTGTTCTTTAAATTTTTTAATTTAATTTTAGAAAAATAACTACAAACTTTTATTTTAAAATGTATTTAGTTATTTGTAGAAATATTTAAGGTTGTGTCTTTGCCTGTTTAGAAACACAAATTGATTTTGCTTTTACTATAAATTTAATAAAAAAAAACAATTATATTACAATATATGAAATGTAACCATAAATTCATAAATAAGTCAATATTCTAGAAGTCAGGGAATTTTTTTACTTAATCAGGGAAAAGTCAGGGAATTTATTAATGTTACTTAAATCGCCACCCTGACTAGCCGAACCGCGTGTTCCGGTCTATTGCGTAACCGAATCGAGAATGGTTTTTGTTCTCGCAAAAGACCCCAAACTTGCATCGAATCAGGTGGACGACGTCAGCAAAAGCTGGCAATATTCCGCTGCATTTTCATATTCGCAGCGGAAGACCACCAGCCCGCTGTCAGCGATTTCAACAGTCACGGTAATAATGTAAACTCATGAAAATCTAGTACTTTGAACCCGTGACTGTTACATCACCCTCCCCTTTAAACTCGACTTTAATTAAAAATCAAAGTCGAGTCCAACGGTGGTCCATCTGATTCGATCTCGGTTGGGCTGGCTTCTTACTAACTATACTGTCAACGGTGTCCGAAGAACTACGGTGAATCGGAGTCGGGTTCTCGCATCTGTAGCGGTGGCAATGATGGGTACATCGGAGGCGGGGTAGGTTCCTCACTGCTACTGCTCGGGCCTTGTTGACGCGCTAAGTTCACCAGATAGTGTGTGGTGAGGGCGTCCCAGCGGCTGGCTAGCAGAAACCATCTGCGCTGAGGTCGGTCTGGGGCGGCTTTCCTCAAACTAAACAAATTCAACATCACCGTGGCTACATACTTGATAACGTTATATAGAGTATACAGGAGCATGAATACTGAGAAGAGATTTCCCGTGTAGGATAGGAAACCCCACACTTCTTCGGCTGCATTCCATGCCATTTTAGCGAATTCTCCACTGCTGAAGACGCTTGGTAAATGGTAACCTTGGCTGTCGCCTTCGACTCCTGTAACTCGGCGTGTCATCAGGTTAATAACGGTGCGCCGTTCGTTTGGGAATAGTAGCGTATTCTAGAACGCCTCCATGCCTTGCCTGCTCCACCTCCCACCACTTCCCTCTAGATGAAACATAACCGGAAACCGACTGTTACAATCCACCTGGGTCCCGTGGTCTAAATACTTATTGGGCGGCTTTTCCATTTAAATGAGCCATCTTCTTGCGCTGCTGGAGATAGTGGGCCTTTTTCTCTCGCTTAGTCATCTTATAACCCATTAGCGGAACTAGGATCATATTATTCCGAAGGTACTCCGATGGGTTGTATGATGGTTCATCGCACGTATCCCAGCATTCAGCTGATTCAACGGTTGATAGTTGCGATTTCAATTCATCCTTGGTGCTGAATTTGGACTTAAAAAACTCGGTGGCAACGGTGACGTCGTCGTCGTCCCAATTTTCAGCACATTCGGCATAAACGGGCTGTACCTCTGGCGTGTCTTTCACTTCACCTCCGGTGCTGAACTTGGAAGTAAAACCTGGGAGGAAGCTGTGACGTCGCCGTTGTCGTCGTCATCCCAGTTTTCAGCACTCTCAACATAGTAGGGTTGTATCTCTCTCGGATCTCTCACTTCATCCCTGGTACTGGACTGAGAGTTCAAAACCTCGGCGGAAGCTGTAACGTCGGTGTTGTCGTTGTCCCAGTTTTCCGCACACTCCACGTAGTACGGCTGTACTTTCACATCCCAACCAAAACCGTCAAATTCGGAACTCATGTTAATATTATTGCAAAATATACGCTGACAGGTAGACAGTATAATACCTCAAATTTCAAACTAATTAATGTCGCAAATATTTTAATTATTACGTCAACAACAACAACTCACTAGCAACAATTTTTCCCAAAAATAGGCTGACGCCCGCTACATATACTAAAACTACCATAAATGTCTTAAAAGATAAACTCATGTCTGTATCTGTATGTTTAAATATCTTCTTCGCTGCGAACTACACACGAGAACTTCGTATCCACGAATGGTCAGGGACGGCTCCGCGACTTCTGGTTGCGTACGTCTGTGGTGGTAGAACTTCTCGTGTGGTTACAACACTTGCGTCTGACAGGCTAGTGTCGTAGTTTGAAGAACGGTTGCTACTGGCCGCCGTTGGGTTGGTACTATTCCTGGAGTGACTGGACTGATCTGAAACTGAAATATTATTATATGGATTGTTCCCAGATATTTCCAGTGGTTCCGTAGGCACTTCGGTTGGTTTTACTACAGATTCCCAAGCAGACCATGGAATGATAATATTTGTACCCATTTTCTCCGAATGATCGGCCGTCTCAGCTGTGCTAACAGGATTACTAATGGCTGCGACATTGTTAAAATCGTCCTCTGTCATGTAACAAGGTTTCAATCTATTGATATGTACCTTCATTTCTTTACGATCTCGAATTTCTTTAATTACTGCATTTACGTCGCGTATTCCAATTATGCGATACGGTCCTGTCCACTTCTTAGCTAGCTTAGCACTAGTGCCGACCTTGATAGCTGGTGTAAACAAATAAACTCGGTCACCAAGTTGAAACTTGACACCGGCAGTTTTTTTATTAAAAGTACGGTGTACACGTTCGATGTTTTTATCTAGTTGTAGGCGAGCATTAGCATGTGCGATTTTCAAGCGTTGCATGAATTCAGCCACATAATTGGAATCCGTATCGTATCTAGTTCTGAGGGGACGAATGATTCCGTCAAATGGCAACTCAATGTCGCGTCCGAACATTAAAAAAAATGGCGTTTCCCCGGTCATAGAATGAGTTGTGCTACAGAAAGCGGAAACTGCGAAAGGCAGCCACTCATCCCAGTCTGTATGATGCGGGTTAACATAATGCGAGAGAATATCTTTGAGTGTTCGGTAACTGCGCTCTAAACTCGCATTTGTTTGTGGTCGATATGCTGTCGTGTGTAAACGTTCGATGTTTAGTATTGTACATAATTCTTTCATTAGTTTTGACACGAAGTTTGTACCTAGGTCAGTGGGAAGTTGTCGGGGTGTTCCGTGTCGCAAAATGATACCTTTTACGAAAGTTTTTGCCACCGTTTCGGCGGACTGATCACGCATTGGAAAGGCTTCTAGATAACGGGTCGCCGCGTCTTGAATTGTTAGAATATATCGGTGTCCAGCTGACGTAACAACAAGAGGTCCTACTACATCCATTGCGATTCGCTCAAACGGTCGAGTAGCTAGATTGAATTTCATTAGTGGGGCAGGTCGTAAATGTGGAGATGTTTTAAGCTGCGCGCATGATACACATTGTCTGACGTAGCTTTTAACGTCATTTCTCAAATGAGGCCAAAAAAATCTCGCGTTGACTCTCTCGAACGTCTTTTCCATTCCGCCGTGTCCTGAGAGAGGGGAGTCATGGCATGCTTGTAAAATATTTTTCCGGAATTTAACGGGTACGACAAGCCGATCTTCGAAACGCTCATCGTCTGATTTTCTATAAATTAAACCACCATCATCAAAATAGAATTCACTATTTCGATCTGACTTTATTTGTTCAGCGTACATTTCCACAGATGCGTCATTTTGTTGAGCTATTTTCATTGCGTTCCGGTCCCATATCATAGGTTCGTACTGCGTATGAAATAACACCCGTACTGGTTTTATACGTGATAGCGCATCCGCGTTTGTATGTTTAGCGCCTGGCCGGTAACAGATATCGAAATCGTGCTCTAAAAGTAACAGTGACCATCGTATTAAAGGTTGATGATCTGTATAGACAGTGAATTTGTGGCCATACAGATAACACCTGAAGTGTTTAATTGCCCAGACCAATGCTAAACATTCGCGCTCTGTAGTGTGATAATTTCTTTCCGCGGGTTTAAACTGACGACTAGCGTAAGCTATTGGCATCTCATGTCCATCATACTCTTGACACAAAACTGCACCCACAACAAACTTTGATGCATCCGTACATAAGATAAATGGTTTATCAAAATCGGGATACTTTAAAATTGGGGACTTAATTAATAGTTCTCTCAACGTGTTAAGTGCGTTATTTGCTTCCTCTGACCATCTAAATCTACAATTTTTCTTTGTTAGATATATTAACGGTAACGCAATACTAGCAAAATTTGTGATAAATCTGCGATAAAAACCCGATAAACCTAGGAACGCTCGTATATCAGTGACGTCACGCGGTACTGGGAATTCCTTCACTGCGCTTATGTTTTCGGGATCAGATTTCACTCCGTTCTCACTTACTATGTGTCCAAGGTATTTTGTTTCACTTTTCATAAATGTACATTTATTAGGATTCAAAGTGAGATTAGCATCTCGTAATCGATCAAAAATTAATTTGAGTTTATTGATATGTTCATCTAAATTATCTGAACTGAAACAAATTATGTCATCAAGAAACACAAAGCAATGATAAGACCGTGTACATCAGTCGCTGCCATGTGCTTGGACTGTTGATAAGCCCAAACGGCATTCTATTACATTCATAATGGCCCCACGGAACAGAGAATGCTGTTTTCTCTCTGTCTCGTGAATCCATTTCTACTTGCCAATAACCTTTGGTCAAATCTAATGTTGTGAAACGTACAGCTTTTCCTAATTGATCTAAAGTATCTTGCAAATTTGGAATAGGTAAGTAATCTCGCTTTGTTATCTTGTTTAATTTTCTGTAATCAATGCAAAATCTAAAAGAGCTTTCACCATCAGCGGATTTCTTTTCCACTAGTACTACAGGAGCGGAATAAGGGCTTACGGACGATTTAATGATTTTATTGGCAAGCATATCATCAATTAAATCTTTCATAACTTGGCGGCGACTGAACGGTACCCGATACGGTGCTTTCGTGATAGGCATTTCAGTATTTGTATGTATACGATGTTTCACAAGTGATGTTTTACCTAATGGTTTTTCTTTAGGTTTAAATATATCCGCGTACTCATTTAGAAAGTTAAAAAATTTATTTCGTTCTTCTACGGGTAAATGATTTAATTCAAATTTGTGCATTTTAGACGTATCTATTGTATTAATGGGACGATAATTTTCTGCTTTCATTTGGGGTTGTTCCTCTGCGCGTATATCCAAACCTAAGGGTATACGATTACTTATTTTGAGTTCTTCCGGACCGACATTTAATATCTTAACAAATAATTTCGAATTTGGTTCAAGTTTTATAACAGTACGCGCCACAAGAACACCCGGTATCTCCAATTCCTTCGGTTCAAAAACATATGTAGCTTGAGGAGCGCGCTTATCAAGCATTATTTCACAGACAGCTAAGTGACGCGACGGAATTGTGAACTCTTCCGTTGCACGAGTTATAAACTTTTCTTTAGAATCACTACTTGAGCTACAATTTAGAGTGTCAGAACCCGCTACGCTACAATTTTTGTCAAAAATTTGCGTTTCTGAAATTGGCTGAGCCACGCACTCTTCGTTCGGTGCTTGATTAGTTGAATCTAGTTGCTCAGGATCCGCGCAAACATTATTTTGATTAGGGAATTGTGTCTCGACAATTTCCAAATCCGTACAACTACTATTTTGATCCTGACTTCCAACATTCAACGTATTTAAGCCTACAATTTGATCATTATTTACTTCTTGATCCGTACTAATAAAATTTTGATTCTGAAACGTGACACTGCTGTCTGCACTATTCGTGCGCATACCACTGACTGCATTATCAACGGCAATTACGTTTACGTTCAACTTAAGATCTATTTTTGTGCTGTTTGCAATATCTGACATGGATAGAACCTCCTGATTAATTTTTAAAAGATTTTTAGTAAAATCTATGACTACGTTATGCTGTACTAAAAAGTCTACTCCGATCAGTCCATCTGTAGGTTAAAACAGATCATCTGGACAAACTACAAAACGATGTATTAAAGTTCCTAAATCCGTATCAAATTTTATCTTGACTACACCGTCACTACTTAATTGATTTCCTGAAACATCTACTAATACATCGTCCGAGGGTGAGATTGACAATTTATGTTCGGCAACTACTTTTCGTTTTAAAAGAGAAACGGCGGCTCCTGAATCTACCAAAAAATTAATTTTACTGTTATTAATTTTTAGTTCTATACGTTTAGTTCTATCTATGTCGGAAGTTTCGACCCGCGGCACAATACAAATATTTTTAGCTAATTTGCTGTCCGACGTTGGGTCGTCGTCGGCACAGCTTTGGAATTTAAAGGGCAGTTTTTATCTTCAGCGCGGTGTCCAATGTCAATGCAGTTGTAACATAGCGTTTGTTTCGGGTGCGGGCATTTCTTGTATATATGGTCCGTACTACCGCAATTAAAGCAACGTCCGCGCATCTGGTGATAACGTTGATCTGTACGGAGCAAATAGTTTCGTTTGTTACTCTGTTTGCTACTTGACCAGGAAGCTTGCTTTGTCGGCGTAGTTTTCGCAGGGTTCGCCGTTAAAGCACGTACGTGCGCCTTGTGTGCATCAGCCTTAGTTTCTCTAAACAGTCGCACTAATACTTCTTCACAATATTCGGCACAAGGCAAAGCCTGCTCGACAGTTTCGAACTGTCGAACCCGACAAACTTCATTGGCAAGGCGCGTGTCAAGGCCCTCGAAAAATTGTCTCGTCATCAGCGCTTCACGTTTTATCCGATTTCGCAGGTTAGTCATAGGATCATCGGATTTTGCAAACATTTTCGCGATTTCTAGACGTAAAGCGAATTTTCGAAGCGATTCATCTTTCCTCCTATAAATTTTGAAAAAATTTCTTTCAGCCATGGCGTAGTCAACCTTTTGTCCAAACAAACTATTTAACCATTCTTTCATAGATGCCACTGTAATGGGCCGCTTATCTGCCGATAACGAATAATAACAACTTTGCGCTTCACCCCTGAGTTTTAATTTAATGGCTGTAACCGTTTGGTCATTATTCCATTGGTAACAATCAACTACGATCGCCACGTTATCCAGAAAAGCCTCGAGCTCGGGTCCGTCGGAATAGGTTTCAATAGTTTTGAGAGCGGACGTTGAATTAGGATCGTGGAAAACGTTACTTAGCGGAAGAGTGCTGCTATGCAGACCTTTTTCATGGATACTGGCACGTATTTCTTTAGTCCCATAATTTGGAAGATGGTATAAAAATGGAACGTAATAATTTCCGGGATCGGTTAAATGGTTATCTCGGGAATGACCGGGAGGTGAGTAATGATGAAAATAGTTATTCGTTCGTAAATGATCGACAGGGTTCATAGTCGATGACCCACCGGGAGGAAATGACGGATTCTCAGAAACGGTTTCGGTGATTGGTATGGTCGGTGGTACTTCTGGGATGATGGGAAGAGGTGCGTTAGGTGTTGTATTGTCTTGAGGCATTTTTACAGTTACAAATAAACCTGTTTATAATTCGATCGAAATGTTCGTACACGTAAATTAATTTTCAATTACGTTTAAATAATCCTGTCCGCAGCGCCAATTGTAACAAAGGGTGTGGCAGTGAAACACAACCCCCGTCGACGTACCGAATTATGTGGGATGACTGAACAAGGTAAATAAATTTATACTTACCTGCGTCACTGCGTCGTCCGTCGATGTCACTGTAAGATGGAAGGTAGCCTCGAATCAGACACGCACAAACGGTGTTGAGAATATAAAGATTTATTGCAAACAATTGAATAAAAGTAAATGGTAACAAAATTGTAGATAATGAAATTAAAATACAGAAAATAATTTAAACTAAAAGCACTAGCCGAACCGCGCGTTCCGGTCTATTGCGTAACCGAATCGAGAATGGTTTTTCGTTCTCGCAAAATACCCCAAACTTGCATCGAATCAGGTGGACGACGTCAGCAAAAGCTGGCAATATTCCGCTGCATTTTCATATTCGCAGCGGAAGACCACCAGCCCGCTGTCAGCGATTTCAACAGTCACGGTAATAATGTAAGCTCATGAAAATCTAGTACTTTGAACCCGTGACTGTTACAAATTTGATCCGCTCGTAGGAACATGCGTATTTTCCTCTAAAACTATACAACGACGTAAAAATGAAGCGATTAGTTATAGTAAGTGTAGCTCTCCTAGCGGACAAATCGCCAATAATTTCATCAAAAGATCGCAGTGGCAATTTCCCGGCTCAGTCGGTCACGGCCTCCTTGTTTTGCATGCGTTTGCATTACAAACGTTGCTATGGCGCCGACGTCGCGACGATACTCAAGGATGCGATGACATGATGACAAGGAGGGGTGGTAGGACGTGTGCGGGGGCGGCGTGGTTACACCCGTGCCGTAATATTGCACCAGGAAGCCCCATTAAATATTAGACGAGATGTAAGATTCAGTCAAGTGGAGAATATCATTCATGTGGCTCTCACATAAAAGCTGTTATAAAATAGTTATTTTTGTATTAAGTGCTTAAAATGAGTGATTTTATGTTGCACGTGAGAATGTTACTTTTAGTCGAAACAAAAATATCATTCGAACGCACCAAAAAACAAGAATTTTACCCACGAAATACAAACAACATTTTTTCTACAACTTTAAAATACAATAATTATTTATTTATTTAAGTAAATTGAAGGAAAACAATCAACAATAATATTAATTTGATACTAATATCTTTGGGTGCGTAATTTGACGGCTGGTAACCGCACTTTACGCGAAAAAATATATCACTTATTTATTTATTTATTACTATTACACTGCCCTACAGAACGAGCCCAATAAAAGGACAGGAACTAAAAATATACAAATACATAAGTGCCTGAAAAATGAAAATAGAAAATTAACAAAGAGTTACAGAGTATTATAATAAAAATATAACCAAAATTAATATAAATGATTTAGATTATTAATAATTTTTTTGTGTCGTAAATATGTAATTGCGACAGTACAGAGTTATAAAGTTTACATATTGGTGACTTATATAGTGAGTTTGTATGAACATTAGGTAAGTAGAAAGTGTTTGAAGACCGTGTGTTGAAGGCTGGGTAATGGAAATTAATGCAGTTTAGTAATGCTGGATCATCAATATAGTTATGTATAAATTTGAATAGGAATATCAGAGAATAAAAGGAACGTCTCATGGAAAGTGATTTAAAATTAAAAATATTTAGTAATGTATGGTAGGATACATCATAACTAGGGTAACTGTTCATTATTTTATAGTAAACGTATCTTAGGAACTTTTTCTGTGTCTTTTCAACAAATTTTTTTTGAACATCATAAACTGGATTCCATATAAGCGAACAATAGTCAAGTTTTGATCCACCAAATGAAAAATATAAGACGAAAATTGTTGATAAATCCGTAAATAATTTAGTATTTCTTATTATAAAACCAAGCATTCTATTAGCGGCTGAAGTTATATACTTGAAAGATGTGGCGAGAGGGAAATACTCCTTATATTGCTCATAATAAGATGCTGTATTTAGAAAAATTTTATAAAGTTTGAAAAAATGATTTTTGGTTTGTAATATACGTTTAATACGTGGCGTAAACCAAGGAGGAAATAGTTATTTGTATCACTAGTCCAGAAACTGCTATTTTGCGAGTGCGAGTATATTTTGAAAGGACGAGCCGCAGGCGAGGCCTTTAAATACGAGCACTCGCAAAATAGTTTCTAGACGTGTAATACACAAGATTTTTCGCGCAGACGTTTTTGTTAATTTAATAAAAAAGTATAATTTGTTACTCACATTCTAAATGTTAGGGAATTTTTTTTATTTTGGTATCATCTAATTGTCAGAACTGTACTTTTAATTTTAATTAATTATTTATTGTTCATCAATTTACATCTTCAATAGGTTTAATTACACTGTACACTTTATTTAATAAACATAAAACATAATTCATTACTTTGTCTATTTCACGACTTGTCATTCCAGTATTATAACCTAAAAAATCAACATATTTTATTTGGATTTTACGTTGCTAATTCAATTATAATTACTTACAATTTTGTTTAAAATATATGTATAAATATTCTGTTTTCTTGTATTGAAAATACTCAACTATGAATATTTTATCATAATATTTTTACGCCAATGCAATATTTTAACATTTCGTACGTTCAGGAGTTCGCTATACTAGTGATGTCAACATATAACCATAAAAAGTCACTAATTTTTGCCGGCCTCGGCCGGTAAACACATAGTTTCCGGACGATTTTGAGTTATGTAATACTGCTAATGCCGGACGGTGGCGCGAAAAGATGTTTTACGGTAGGATTTGAAAGGGACACACTCATCAAAAAATGTATATAAAATATAATATAAATAATCACATGCTGCATTAACATCAACAAAATACTTAAATATATTCCAATCAAACTCTCTAATAAATTGATAAAGTTTATGAAAATTAGCTCTGCGGAAACCATACTTTTGAAAGATAACTGGTTTTATATGAACAACACGTTCATTTACTGGAAATTTAATTGTAATGTGGAGAGTAGGATGATGTATATATTCAGGGCCGTCTTTACCCGGGGGCTCAAGGGGTGCGGGCGCACCCGGGCGCAGAGTCCTAGGGGCGCACACAAGCCGAGCGCTAGAAATTTCGATATTTCATTAAACCCTAAGTCATTCAATAACAACGTCATTGTATCGTTTCGTGCACAAAATAAAAATATAGACACCAATAATAAATTATGTCATTAAACACACCTCATACCGCTTTCGGCATTTGTTATACCGCTCACAATGTACAAATTAAAATAACTCTTATAACTACACACCTAACAATTACCGAAACTGTTCGTCCACGTCCCCGAAAAAGACATTTTAATTACGAGGCTACAGATGAGTCCATTTTAGACCCAATGAAAAAATTTTAAATAAATTTTTATTTTATTTACTTGACACGGCTATCTCGAAATTAAATGAGAGATTCCAGTTGCTAATGAATCAGAATAATAATAATAATAATCTGTTAAATAAAGAAAAGGCATCAGAATCCAATGTTTTTATAAAATATTTATTTGTGGACGTTTCAAGCAAAAATATTAGCTCATCATCAGCACCTTAAAATATAAATACAATAATTATCATATAAAACTAGCAAATTAATCAAAATGTCAAACCTTTCAAAAACGAAAAAATATAAAACAATATTTGTAAAATGTCAATAATAACAAAAAGAAAAAAGATACATATGAAAAATAAAAATAGAAAAAACAAAAAATAATAAATAATTAAAATAAAATATATAAAAATTAAATTGTTAAATTCCTTAAAAAAATTTGAGCATAATAAATTATGATACGCATCAGTTTGATAATTAATCGAGGTATCATGGTGTAAATTTATATGTAACGTTTCTAAATAAGTCTATGCTTTTTATTTTCCATACCATCAATAATTTTGGCTTCAGAAAAATTAAAAATATGTTGATATATTCTTTTTTCTAACGGTTGTGAAGTCTCTTCAATGTAACATTTTCCACAAGACCCACATGGAATTTTGTATACAACATTTTTATATTTAGATTTTTAAATTTTGTCCTTAGTTTGTAGATAAAGCGAATTAATATTAGTGAAGTTAGTAGTTATAATTTTAATATCGCAATTACCAATAGTTTTTCTAATTCCAGATATTAATTAATTAAAAGCTACAACATAATTATTATTGCAAGCTTCTTGATACAAATCATAGTGCTTTAACTCGTCATCATCAGGAGACTGGACATATTTTTCATTTTTCTGAAGCCAAAATTATTGATGTTATGGAAAATAAAAAGCATAGACTTATTTTTGAAACGTTAGATATAAATTTACACCATGATACCTCGATTAATTATCAAACTGAGGCGTATCATAATTTATTATGCTCAAATTTTTTTAGGGAATTTAACAATTTAATATATATATATTTTATTTTAATTATTTATAATTTTTTGTTTTTTCTATTTTTATTTTTCACATGTATCTTTTTTCTTTTTTGTTATTATTGACATTTTACAAATATTGTTTTATATTTTTACGTTTTTTAAAGGTTTGACGGTAAAACCGTAGTTGACGGACAAACCTGAAGTTGGCTGTGAGTCGCTAGTGACTTTTGGTGAAATCGGCACAAATCGAACATAGAAAAACCCGGCAAATTTGAATGTCAAGATAATTTAAAAACGTTTTGTTAGCAAAGTCGGATGTTTTTTTTTAAATAATAAACACCACTAACCATGCCTGACCTTGTATAGAACGTATTTTTATGGTAAAAAGTAACAAACCGCTTGCTTCTTATGTCGAACTTGTACCGTTCGAACTGCCGTTTTCCCCAGAAGTCCCTAGCGTCCTGCGGCCAACTTCAGGTTTAGTCGGTTTGACATTTTGATTAATTTCCTAGTTTTATATTATAATTATTGTATTTATATTTTAAGGTGCTGATGATGAGCTAATATTTTTGCTCGAAACGTCCACAAATAAATATTTGAATCCTTTTAAAATATATATTATAAATAATAATAATCAGAATAAAATGGTAGCTATTAAATAATAATATAAAATAAAACATTACTGATGTATTGTTTCCGAAAAAAAAATATGTTTATTTTTAATTTGTATAATTTATTGTTTTATTTGTATAATTTAAGAGTTTTGAGAAATAAATAAATGAAACATTAATAATTACATTACGTTTTTTTGGTTGACAAGAGCTGGGGCGCGGGCTGACCACCCGGCACCCCGGCGCAGAATATGCTTAAGACGGCCCTGTATATATTCTCTATCAAAAATTAAGTTAAATTCGCGCAAAACATTACATACATTGTTGCTTATAACAAGATCTAATAACTTGTTGTTATTGTTTGTAATTGAATTATATTGAGATAAGTTGAAAAATGACATAAAATCAAGAATGGATTTAACAATAATGTTATTACAATTTACTACAAATTCGGGGATATTAAAATCCTCTGCAATAGTAAAATTATGATCATACAAAAAGGGTAAAGATTCAAAAAAGTTAACAATATTAGCAAAGCATTCCAAGTTCATACCAGGTGGTATGTAAATATTAAAAATATAGTATGATATTTTCCAAAGTAGTATCTTTATACAGACAATATCAATGTTGGCAGGAATAAGATGACGATAGTTCGCAAGGTCAACGAGAGCGGATGAATATTTGTCATTTCTCACTAGAATAAGTACTCCGACACCTCGCGATACTCCACCATCTTCAAGATTACGGTCACATCGAAAAACAGAATATGAGCCATCACTAATTTCTGAATTAAATACTCTTTCACTCGGCCAGGTTTCACTAAGGCCAATAATGTCAAATTCAAGGGAAGAAAGTTTACTATAAAGTGTAGAAAGCTTCATATTGAGACCTTGAACGTTTTGGTAGTAGATACAAAATTCTGTAGGTCGAGAAGAGCAGGGCAGTGTCGAATTTAGTTTTTTTTTCTTACGAATTGTTGGTGAGCCATTGACATAGAATATAATTAAATCTTCTTCGCCATTAGAAGTACGTAAACAAAGTTCTTCTTTGACCCGCTTAAGATGTCGTAGTTGAGTAGGTGTTTTGTCATAATTAATATAAATATTATTAAACTCAGGAAAGTCACGTATTTTTTTCGCGTTACGTAGTATAGAATGAGCTTTATCAGAATCAGATGAATTAAATTTTATCTTTATCATTCGTGGAGTAGAATGGTTAATCTTACTACCAAGACGAAAGACTTGTGTATTATCTAGAGTGATTCTTGGCGAGACCTTGTGTACAACATTCGAAATATTCTGAATAAAATCTGCAGAATTAGCTTCGGTTTCTGGAACACACGATATTATTACATTATATTTACGATTAGCTCTTTCTTCGATTTCATTGACAACTTTATCTAGGAAAGTGTCATCATCGATTGGAACCTGAGAAGTTGACTTAACTTTTAAAGAATTTATGTCTAATTGAAGCTGTAAAATTTCAGCGTGCCTATAGCATCAACTTCTTCAACGCAAACTTTACAAAATATTTTAACGAATTTCGTGGAACTACGTGTAAATCGATTAATATCGTCTTGCGTGAGTTGAAAGTAAGATAAATGCGTGTGTTGTTAACATCCGTCACATTTAATTGACTTGCCGGCATCAGCTGTTTTGATCAGTTTTTTGCAGTTCGGACACAAGGTGTCGGTAGTTGGCGGCGACATGTAAATAGTAAAATAATTTGAAGGTTGGACGAGCAAGGCCGATGAGCAGAGACACCAAATTGAACGAAGTGACAAATTTAATTAAGCCGAAGTACATTAAAATTTGCGTGCGCGAGATACTCATTTTGCGCACTAGAATACGAAACAGTAAATAAGTATTTTGCGCACTAGGGTGCAAAATAATGCGCAAAATACGCATTGTCATGACAATGTGAATGATAAACAAATCACGTACTTCGCGTATTGATATTAGTGAGAAAAAATGAACATTTTTTTGACAGTTGTAAAAAAATGTCATTTAACGTCCTGGCGCTAAATAACAATCATATATTAATAAGCCGTGGCTTCGAACGTTTTAGTCATAGTTTGAGATATTACTTTTTAAATAATTCATAAAACATGTTTGTATTGTTTTAATTCGCGATCATAGAAAAAGTATAGTATATGTCTCGTCTAATATAAAAAAGTAGACTATGTACTATAATTGGAATAAAATAAAAATAAATAAATATATCATCACACCTTTTACCTATTGTAGGTTGTGGCACTCTTTGGTAGCAGATCTTGGGAAGTTATATAATGTATGTATGCACGTGAAATATGGTTACCAGCCATCAAATCACAGTCCTCGAAGATGCCAGTGGCGGCGGGGACACAGGGATAATTTTAACGTGATGAAAATAGTTTGTCGGCTGTGGAAATCGAACCCGGGTTCTCAAATCCACAGGCCGACTCGATACCTCTGAGCCACCTACTACATAAATATGTTTCAAAACAAGTAAATATATAACAACAAGCTAAACCCTTGAAACATGCATTTAGATGTATCATATAATTAGTATTTTGTAACCAAAAACGCAGCTTGAATTGTGCGGTTACCAGTCGTCAAATTATAATCTGCAAAGATGCCAAGGCAAGCTAAATTTTGGTTGATAGCTGGTTCTTATTTCTACATACGACAAGCCAGCAAAACACCATCATTTTTATGATCTGCAATTGCAATTTTAAATAAAAAATAAATAAATATATCATCACGCCTTTTACCCATTACTAGGTGTGGCACTCTGCCGAAGCAGATCTCGGTAAGTGGTATATTTCTTCGCGTGAAGTGCAATTACCAGCCGTCAAATAACGACCCCCAAAGATGTTAGTGGGGGGGGGGGGCACAGCGGTAGATTGGTTTGAGTGGTTCTGATTCCACTATAAGCTACTGTAATTAGGTTTAAGTTATGCAGAGCAAGCGAATAAATAACTAAAATGACAATAGCAAATTATTTTCACCTCCTATACTACTCGTAATTCCAACTTGAACAACATTTTTAAGTATTCTCCAGGGTGCCATCCCTTAATTCAAGCAATAAACCATTCGACTGCTAGCATACATGCATGAGAAAGTGCATTTTCATGAGTCGTTCATATAAGAACATGGAAATTATTTCAGTCGAATATTAAAATGGACCAACAAAAAACTAAATTTCAATTATAGTCCAGTACAGTACAGAAGTTAGATATATGCTAGAATTTTGCTATAAATTTCTTTAAAAAAGTTATTTCTGATTTTGGATTAATCAAACAATACTCCCAAATATATATATATCATCACGCCTTTTATCATTACTGAGGGTAGCACTCCGCCGTAGCAGATCTCGGTAATGTGAAATGCGGTTACCAGTCGGCAAATCACGGTTGCTAAACATGTTAGTGAATGGGAAGCCACAGGGGTTGTTTTAATATGTTCAATGGGGTAGATGGTGGATTTGAGAACTCGGGTTCGATTCCCACAGGCGACAAACAATTTTCACCACGTTAAAATTACCCCTGTGGCTCTCCATCCACTAACATCTTTGGGGGCCGTAATTTGACGACTGGTAACCGCATTTCTGGTATGGCAGAGTGTCACACTCAGTAATGGGTAAAAGGCGTTATGATATATATATTATATATCATACTGCTCCTCGGTGATTTTGGATTCTGTACTGTAATTGGAATTTAATTTCTAAATAAATAATTACTGACTGGGGCCCTCTAGATTTCGGTAGTAAAGTATCAGCCGTTCCCACTAATTAGATAAACGTAAACATAGCTTTAGTCTATCGAAGTAACATTCATATTAACAAAGCATAATATTCCATGTTGGAGTGAGTGTAAACCTCGCTTGTAGGCGGGTGGAATGCGGCGGCACTCCCGACTACTACACCACGCGTTGTTTGCGACCAAGGAGAGTAGACTGTATAGGATTGCTCATTCCCTATGCTGCAATGTTAGCATATCCCCACCACGTCTTGCGCTTCTGTGACGTCAGCGGCGGACCTCGGCAGTCGACATTAACTGTAAATTCAATTCGAATAATAACGAACGTTCGCCATACTTTGTAACTGAACACCTTTTATTTAATATTATTTGTTTAACGATATTAGTAAATTATGCCGGGTCGCAGATGTGCAGTGTTTGGTTGCAATAATAGTAAAATTGTAAGTAAAGCGGAGGGAAAAAACATTATTTTTCATAATTTTCCAAAAGAAAAAGATTTGGTTGGAACTACTTTACGAAATGAATGAATTCAACGGTGTAAAAGATTAGACAAATGGAATCCAAACACAAGTCAAATTTGCTCTATACATTTCGCAACAAATGATTACGAAAGAGATCTACAAAATGAACTACTAGGTATTAATTAATAAATGTTTATTATAACAATAAAAACAAATTTTATTTTAGGTTTGCCGATAAGAAAGAAATTAAAGAAAACAGCCGTACCAACAATTAATTTACCCCTTAAAAAATTAGATAGCGAATCTACGATAACTCTTAAACAACAAAGATCACAGAAGCGGCAAAGAAAAATCGATATAGAAAATATTTTGAAAAATACCACAGAGGTAGAAAATGAACCACAGCCATCAACTTCACAGATTAGCGATAAACCTCAGTTATTCCTTAAAAATATAGATGTTTCAGCAGAATTAAAATATGAAGAACTCCTACAAAAATATAACAAACTCAATAAAAATTATAATAGTTTTAAAATATGTAGTAAAAGAAAAATAAAGTTGCTAAATGATAAACTACAATATTACAGAAAAAAATGCTCAAAGAAATTCGATGAAAAAAAGCCAGATTTAAATATATTAAAGAAAATTTGAACATATAATCAAATATCGCAACTTTTGAATAAAAAGAAAAGAGTGGACGCCAGAAGAAATTGCGATAGCGTTTACAATACGTTATTATAGCAACAAATGTTATTTATATTTGAGAAATAAAGTGCATTATCCATTACCAGGTTTATCTTCATTAAGAAGATGGGCTTTTCGAATAAATTTGAGACAAGGTATATTAAAAGATATTTTTACATTACTAAATTTGGCCGGAGAAAAGTTCACTGAAATGGAAAAAATTGTGGTTTTGCTTTTTGACGAAGTAAAAATAAAAACAATTTTAGAATATGATGTAGCTGCAGATCAAATAGTTGGACCACACAATCAGATGCAAGTTGTAATGGCACGCGGTTTATTTGCGAACTGGAAACAGCCAATTTATGTTGCATTTGACCAAAAAAATGACAAAAGAAATATTATTTCGAATTATATCAGAGCTGCATAAAATTTCTTATAATGTGGTTATAATTTTTGTTCTGGTTCTGATGTATGTATTTTTTGTTACTAGATTATTAAAATTTATTTTTATTTTTACTAATTAGTTTGCAAATTGTGTGTTTGAAAATAAAATAAAAATATTATTCTTCTTTTGATAAATTCGAGACAAAATATTGGTTCCTACTGTAAGCTGAACGCTTGTCGAACGAACAGGTCCGTCGCTTACGTCACACGTCACGTGGATCGGGCGGACAAATATACGTGATTGAGCAATCCTATACAGTCTATTCTCCTTGGTTTGCGACCAGCTATGTCCCTTGTATATACGAGTATGTTCGCTCGGTGTTCGCGATACGAGAATCCCGTAGCACACACATTGTGAGCTGTGAGCTACAGTTTCAACTATCAACTAAAATCTAAACGGGCAGCAGGCTCAGTGGACCAGTTGTTTGTTTCAATCTCGCTTCAACTTCAACTTATATGCAAACAATATTATGGTGTCATTATTATAAAGCTCGCATATACTAGGCTGGTGTTTATTTTTAGTTACGTGCATTAAAACTCTATTCAAAATGGTACAAACATAAGATTCCTAAATTATTAGCTTAAAATATTCATATTAATTCGTGCTTCACGCGGGTTCAAATTTGATTTTTTTAAATGAAAATTAGCGATGTTATGCCCATTTGAAAATTGTCATTTTTCATGATTATATATATATATATATATATATATATATACCGGCTGTAACACGAAAAGTGAAACATTGGCGTTTAACATGGCAAATCAGTTTTGCCGTGCGCATTGGTTCCCTAATTATTTTAGGAAAAAATGTTTCAAATAAATGTTATAAAGCATAAAATTCTACATCCGAATCAATAAACAAAATTCATTTTGACTACTGCATAACTGCAGAAATTAAATTTGAAAATTCATGTAATTTCAATTTAATAGTAATAGCCATGGAATTAAAAACAAGAGATGAACAAATGCGTAACGTTTTATACGTCAATGTCAGAATAAATTGTCAAAATCATTTTTACGTACTAAATATGTATTTATTTTCTAAATTAAAATTTAATAATAATAAGGCAAAATATTTTTTAGATTTATTATTTAAGAATAATAAAATAATAAACTCGATAAAATATTTAAGGCAGGTTGTTATTTAACAAATTAATTAATGTAACATAAATTTAATTCAATAAAAACATCAACAAACTAAATATTCTTAAATTTTTAAATTAGATTTTCAAATAGTCCACCGTTTTGAGCTAAACGATAACCTAATCTGTTGTAGAAGCTTTCTCGAGTATTCTTTAATTGTCAATTATTTATTTTCTGGCATTCTTGTAATATAGCATTTTTAAGTTCTTCTAAATTCTGGTATCTTTTTTTATAAACATAAGATTTTAAATGGCCCCATAACAAAAAATCACGGATTTAAATCTGGCGACCGTGCTGGCCAGTTAACTGGTCCATTTCGTCCTATCAAGCTTTCAGGAAATACATGGTTTAGATATTCCACAACTTCTCTAGTGCTATGTGCAGGGCAGCCATCATGCTGGAACCACACATTTTCTTTGTTTGTTTCAACAATTTGTGGCCCAACAGCATTAATTAATAAATTCAAATATGGTGCTGAATTTATTCGTTGGATGAAGAATAGGTCAATGATTTTATCACCAAAAATTCCTGCCCACACATTGACAGAATGACGATATTGTGTCCTCGATTCTACAATATTATGTAGATTATTTTATGACCAGTAGCGATAATTATGACAGTTTGGTTCGCCATTCATGGTAAATGTGCATTCATCTGTGAATAAAATACTACTTATAAATTCTCTATTACAATTTGATTTCTCCATCATTATTTCACAGAATGAGACACGCAGTTCAAAATCTCGTTCCAAAATATTTTGGTGGTTTTGAAATTTAAAAGGAATGAATTTATGTTTTTTGAGAATTCTATGCCCTGTCATAAAATTTATATTTAGATCTCTGGAAATTTCCCGCACACTCATTGTTGGCTCCAGTTCTATTAAAGCAAGAATATTTTCTTCATTAATATAAATTCTTTTATTTATTTCTTTCTTGAAATTTAGTGTTCCTGTCTTTTCAAAATTTACTATAAACCTCTGAATAGTTGCCGTACTAGGAATATCATGATGCTGCCAAATAGCGCTAATATAGTCACGAATTAGTCGTAAACTATGGCCAGAATAATGCCATTTAATTATTTGCAACTTTTCTTCATCTGAATAATTATTCATTTTTGATAATAATAAACCCTAATATTGATTTAATATCACAGTTGGTCAAAATAAATACTAATAATTTGACGTATAAAACGTTACACATTTGTTCATCTCTTGTTTTTAATTCCATGGCTATTACTATTAAATTGAAATTACGTGAATATTCAAATTTAATTTCTGCAGTTATGAAGTAGTCAAAATGAATTTTGTTTATTGATTCGGATGTAGAATTTTATGCTTTACAACATTTATTTGATACATTTTTTCCTAAAATAATTAGGGAAGCAATGCGCACGGAAAAACTGATTTGCCATGTTAAACGCCTATGTTTCACTTTTCGTGTTACACCCGGTATATATATATATATATATATATATATATATATATATATATATATATATATATATATTTATTTATGTATTTTGCTTTATTACATTTTATTCCTATTTTTAATAATAAGACGTATCTTATCTTTGGAAGCCGTGATTTGACGGTTGGTAACCGCATATCACGCGAAGAAATATATCACTTACCGAGATCTGCATCGGCAATGTGCCACACCCAGTAATGGTAAAAGGCGAGATGTTATATTTATTTATAATGTTAGCATACTACATTTGAATATTACAAAATATAATATAAAATAAATTTAATCATATTTTACATTTTTGTTTTATACTGAGATTAAATTTTCATCATCTTCGCTAGAATGTGAGAGATTAGAATTAGAGTGAGAAACAATGAGTCAGTGCACACCATCTTCTCCCACTACATTTCGTAGCGCGCGCCCCTTTCACTGTACGAGAATAGTAAATATGATAACCACTAGGAGCGCATTAGATCAACGCATGTAATTTTTAAATTTGTTTAACAAATTACTCGTTTACTATTTGAAAATTTTATATAATAATGTGATACAAACATTTTAATTTACAATACAATTCGAGGTACGAAAAGTTTTTCTCAGAACTATAAGTTTTAATTGTTTATATACGAAACTAATAACAATTTAAAAAATTCTTGACATATAAATTAAAAATGTGCATGGTTCTTATTATGTTTCGGGCTAGTCACTTAAATAATGTAGCATTTGACTACGAAAACCGGCAGTACGGCAGTGTAAAAACTGCGGCTCGGTGTGTCCGGTAGGCCCAGGTCCGATTTGGGCTGTAGCGCCACAGATGATGATTATATTTAGAAAATAATAACAATTGACGTTTATGGCTACACGAAATTCTTATTGCTTTAGTAATCCATGGTTTAGTGGGACATAGTTTATTTCTGACTTTTCTTAGCGGAAAATATGTTTCAAAGTATTCTTTGATGCTCTCAAAGAAATATTTGAATTTCATGTTTACATCATTTGTATTGAATACACTTAACCACGTCTCTTTAGAAACTGCTACATGAAATTTATTAACTTGATCTACAAAAAAAAATCTTTTATATTTACATCCTTTATCGAATGAAAGATTGTTTAATTTATATGGAAAAGATATTAGCTGTGCAGAATGGTCAGATAGTCCAGAAAATATAACATCCGTATCTGGGATAGAAAAATTAGCAAACACAGTATCAATGCAAGTTGCTGTTTTGTCGGTGATTCTCATTGGTATGTTTATTAATGAATATATATATATATATATATATATATATATATATATATATATATATATGTACTTATAAATAATGTGTAAAATATCAACAGCAAAAATAAAAAAAAACGAAAATACAATGCAACAAAACAATAATAAATATAAACTTCAACAAAACATGAAAAATCCAAAATAAACAAATTGAACAACAATATTTAACAATAAAACACGAGCGTATGAGCAAAGAGAAATAACGAAGTAATCGAATTCACAATTCTGACAACAAATGCAGCAAGCTCGCTCCCAACATCAATTCAGGCAACGATAACCGCAAGTTAACTCCTCCCACTGTGAAAATCTCAACTTTTGCGCCTGTAAAGTAGGCAAGGTGTATTCTAAAAGCGTTCATTTTCTGGAAGAAACTACAGCCACAAGAATGAACCTATATGTTTGAAATTTGCTATAGTTATAAATAAAGGTTACCTACAGGCCGCTATCTCACTATTATATAAAAATTTTCCTTTTTTTTGTGGTTAATTTACTATCAAAAATAGGTGATTTTCCAACGCAAATACAAAAATTTTCCAGGAATGAAAAATTAAAAAATCGGAGTTAGCGCACTATTTCCATCCTTTATTTACATAATAGTGAAAAAATTAATAAAATATGTGCTGTTATACAGTCAGCATTTGTTCCAGAAAAATAGCTTATTTTTCGTACCGGATAATATCCTCTTAAAGAACTGAAACCAAAACTTGTCATCAATGAGTGAAATGCAATAACATATTTATTTATAGTTAATAAGTCTATATTGAAATCGCTAAATAGTATTATTTGTTTAAATTTATTTGTTATATGTGTGTGAATAATTGTTCAAATTGTGTTATAAATGAATCAAAGTTATCAATATATGGAGGACGGTATATTGAGATTACAGCTGTTTCAAATTCATTGATAAAACACGAGCACATTCAAAAGCAATTCTCAAGAGACAGATTAGCCGTTATTTGCAAGTTAATATAATTAGTGCCATTTTTGATGAAAATACCAGCTCCGCCATGATTGCTGGATCTGCAGAAGACACTCGCCAAGGTGAAGCCTTCCAGTAGTTCCAAAACAGTTTCAGCTTCATTTAACCAATGTTCGGTGACGCACACTACACGCACGTCTTTATTTAGTTCATCAATAATTTTTTTTAGTTCGTCTGCTTTATTTCGAATACTACGAATATTCTGATGGAATGTTCCGTAATTGCTATTTTGAAATAAAGTTTATCTTACGCTTATGTTTTTCTATTATTCTTATATATGATGGACACTCACTGCTAATTTAATATTTAGATCTAAATTGTCAACAGGTGATTTACAGTTCACACAAACAAAATGTATCTCGGCACAAGTGCATATTCGGTCAGTTTATGACTATTTGAGCAGTTAGGATAGGCAGGTGTATCCTTTTTGCAATCCTTAGAGATGTGACCGTATTTCGAGCAGTTGAAACATCTAACAACTGATAAATGATTTTTAACACTACACTTCTGCCAACCAATATTAATTTTATTCCTATTCAATAGTATATGATGTACATTCGGCTCTAATTCCAGTATAATGTCATATCTACGTCTATCTTTATTTTCTTTTTTAAATATTATTCTCGATTTATTTTTGTTTTCGGATGATGGGATATCGTTTTGAGCAAATATTTTATTTATAAATTCTGCATCACTTTCAATGTCAGATTTGTCAACATATTTAATTTTTAATCTCGGATTCTTAAGAGCAGACTCTTTTTGACATAATTATCACCGATTTGCTCTGTGATGCTGTCTTTACATTTTTGCAGATCATTACTATTTTCACAGCCCATAACTACTGCCCCTTCTTTACATTGTTTAAGAACTGAAACTTCCACGGATAAATTTGAGGGATTGACAGAATTGTGTATAACTTTTTTTGTTTCAGCACTTACTTGTTTAGATTTAGGTTGAATCACTAAAATTGAATCACTACTTGGTTTTTTAATATCCGATTTTAAAGCACATGACCACGAATTTTGAGCATTAAACAGATTTGATTGACTACATGTTTTTGCTAATTGATCTTTAAGTTGCTGATTTGCAAGTTTTATGTTTTTTAGTTCATTTAAAATATCACTAGCACAAATAACTTATCTTCTTATCTTCTTCAGTATTGTTTCGTGCTTTAGGTGCTATAGTGAAAATGTTTGAGAATCACAGCCATCACATTTAGATAATCACAAATCACGTTGATATTTGTTTGTAACTAACAGCCAAGCATTCAAATTGAAACGTTTTAACGAACTATTATTCCGCTGATACGTCGTTTGAATGAGAAAAGAGTTTTTATGTTATTATATTATATATTGAAGTGACAGTATTGATAACAGTGAAGGTATTATTAGTGTTGGTGTTACATGTGATAGTGAAAAAAATATAAGAATTAATTATTGAAGAATTTAAATGTATAATATCGGCATTGGCGTCCGTTGGATATTGAGTCCGGTTGACATTTCCTTCTGCTAACAAAGGAAATAGTTCTTCCGGACTTTTAATTCGGTGCATTTTAATTCCAGAGACGCATACTCCAAACTTTCCGCCTTCGCGTAAATGCAGTGGAGCTCCTAGATTCAGCGAATCTTTTACTGTTTCGTTGTAAACTTCTAAATACGTGATTGCTAATTCAAATTCACGTTCGCTCTTATAGGTTTCCATATGCTTGAACAGTTCTTTCATTGTTAGGAATTTAATTCCAGGATTGCCAGTATGGCCAAGCATAGTGTGAGTTTTGCCGGCACCAGTTGCTCCATAAACAAATACGGAACAATTATAACCATCCATTAATGATGGGATTAAATTCTTTGTGCTTTAGTTAAAAACTTCTGTATTATCGGCTTCATAGTCAAATACTCTATCAAACGTGAATTGTAAGATCTTGTTGGCCTTTTTTAATCAATCACGGCCCCTTTGTTGTACACCATGGTCCTTCGGATCGAAAATGACAACATTGTCATCTGCTACTTTCACAACAGTTCTGCAAACGATAGCTCTTGTAACAAAGGTTCGACTCATAATACTAATGATGGGAAAACTATTGATAATTTATTATTTATGTGAATTCGTGCATTATTTATAAATATATCTCCAATGACATTCATTATGATAACGCGAAATTGATATCAAATTACTCAAACAAGAATTTACTGGTTAATAATAAAATCTACTTACCGGTTGTTATTTCCAAGCTCCTTAGTGTGAAGAGGCCTGACTCTTACAACAACTTTAACATTTGCACAAGATGAAGATGCAGAATCAGGTGGTTTTGAACCAATTCGGGGTATAGGACGACTTCGATGAGGAGAAAACTTTAAATCTCGTTTATTTCTAACCATTTTTCGAGATGACATACGACTATTATACGGGTAAGAATAAAACGCCGAACAGCGCTGATCGCAAAAACGTTGACCGAAGTTCAAGAGCGCTGAAACCCGCTAGCCCATGGTGAATATACGCTGACCAATACTAAATAATATCAAATAGAGCCAAGTAATATTTAGTATATCTTATCCCGGCATCGCGACGCCGACCGACGCTGACCGGCATTAATACACGCTGATTCCGGTAAAAAATTATAAATTTTCGCTGACCAATTTTTTAGTGATATCTAACAGAGACTTACAAGTAATATTAAGTAGGTATATTTTATGATGATTTTTAATTTATGGAATATCATTTTTTATCAGGGCCAGCTTGTATTAATGCCGGTCAGCGTCGGTCGGCGTCGCGATGCCGGAATAATATATACTAAATAATATTTGTAAGGCTCTATTTGATATTCTTTAATATTGGTCAGCGGATATATACCATTAGTTAGCGGGTTTCAGCGCTGTTTAACGTCGTTCAGTGTCTTTGCGATCAGTACTGTTCAGCGTTTTATTCTTACCCGTTTGAAATTATTGAAAATCCTAGAAAATAAAATAATTGAAAATGTCACGACATAAATCGAGTAATTGTCCAAGATTATTTTTTCAAACATTTAGTAAAAATTAGATTATCTGAAAATTACAATAGAAGACTTTTTCCAATTTTATCTTCTTGTAGGTTTACGTAAACATGCAATTCCGTATAACTGAACAACGACTTATAACCAAACTCTCCATGATCGATTTAGCAGGAAGTGAACGAGGTGTAGCTACCGGATGTTCCGGTTTGCGGTTCACTGAAGATGCTAACATCAACAAATCACTTCTTGCGCTTGGTAACTGTATCAATAGCTTGGCTGATGGTCAAAGACACATCCCGTATCGAGATTCCAAACTCACGCGTCTTTTGCAAGATTCGTTAGGGGGAAACTGCCAGACTTTTATGATAGCAAATATTAGTCCTTCTAGTTTGAATTATGAGGATACTTATAATACCCTGAAATATGCTACAAGAGCTAAGAAGATTCAGTCTAATGTAAGACTAAAAATGTATTTTGTTTTGGATTAATAATATTGCTCGTGTACTACATGAAATACAAAATTCAAGAATGAGAGTAATTTTTATGTACGTTAAATTATTTTGCAGATGACAAAGAATGTGGTAAATTGCACATTAACAATTCCTCAATATGAGAACGAAGAAAACGAATCTCTTAAAGAAGAATTAAACAAGCTCAAATTGCATACTGCAACTAAGTCTGCATCTGAAACCTGTTCGTGCAATGAAAATATAGAAAATGACGAAGAAATCGTATCGATTACTAAAAAAGAAGCTGTTTGGAAAAAGCAATTGCAATCTCTATTGAAAGAAAAAGTTAATATTGTAAAACAGATTGAAATATTATTACATTCTGAAGATATTTTAAAACATCGGATTAAATTCAAAGAATTTTCAGAGATTTTAATTGCAGATAGTTGTGTAAATGCTGAGCAACTAGAAACGGTATAATTTGACTTAAATATAGTACATCAAATTTTAATTTATATGATCCTTTTAGGGTCTCAATAAAATACAAACTGCAGTTGGTTCATAGCAGCGACAATTAAATTCAATACAAGCTCAGATTCAAGATTTACAATCTCAGCAACGGGCGATTGAGACTAAATTGCAAAATCTCATCGAAGAAGAAAAAATACCTGCAGATGGTACTGACTTATTACAAAGTGAAATTGATCTGAAGACTAATCAAATCAACTTACAGGTAAATAAACTTTAAAATATATACCGGAAGTTTTTTGATTAGTATACATAGAGCATGTGTCATTACCATACTTATGACAGCAGAGAGTAATCTCGGCAACAAACTATTTCAATATTGGTGATGTGTTGTTTAGTTTCAACTTTTCTTACATTATAACTGACTGCTATCATAATCTATGTTAATTATTCCTATATATTATATTATAAAAAACCCCGCTGCTGTCAGTCATTTTAACTGTAACTACGCTAATGACGCATACTCCATGTGTATATTTTTTTATTTTCAGCGAGAACATACAAATAAAATTCTACACGTCTGTGAAGCGGAAAGGGAGCAAAACGAAAAAACGATGACAAAAATGAGTGACATATTAAACACTTATTATCAAGCTTTAAGAATTCACGGACACGTAAATGATAATATGACTGATGAATTCTACAAAGTTATGCGAATGGTTCAGGGTATCTGATCAGTTACTTGGCAAGATAATAACAAAGTTGTTTCTGATGTTAATCAACAATTTCCTTTACGAAAAACTGCACAAGAAACAGGTCAAGGACAAAAATGAGACTATTTCTGCTTGTTTGCCCTATTTTATTTATTAAATTTTAAAATGTTTTATTTATATAATTTTATCTTATATTTTATGTTAGTGTTTTATTTGCGATAGTTATTAACATGTCATAAATTTTTGTAATTTGTTTATTAATAAATATAATTTTTGCGCATGTGTTTTATTCTGCAATTTAATTTTTTTATATGTTCGACAGTCTCTTCAAATCGTGCCTTTTATCTCTACGTACATTTAAATTTAGTTAGTTTAGTTTCTGCCTTATTAGAAGGCCTTCGTAACAATTTTGTAGTTCTTTTCGTGGTGTTGATTTATTACTATAAATCAATTTTACGAATCGAAATTGGTTAGAACGATATCTATCGTGGGGTTGATTTATTACTATAAATCAATATTACGAATTGATATTGTGTCTATCGTGGGTTTGATGTGTAATAAACCTCACGAGTCGATATCGGATGTTTTGTATTGTCCACCACAAAACGCTGGCCCTCCGTGGGGCGCAACATACATACTGTAAGCGTTTCGCGGCGGGTTTGTTTTGCTAACTTGACAAGCACCCTTCGGTTGCTTTATCGTAGATTCTTAGCTAGTCTTTGACAAAAACTTAGGTAAGATAGGGTAGGTAGGGAGAAGAAGGACACCATCATTGAAAACTTATTGTTTTTCAAGTAGTATTTGTAATTGTTTCTAATAATATTTTGTTGTATTTGTTAGTTGCGGCGGTGATGAAAGCCAAGGTTTCCATTTGGTGATTACATCAAAATTCTGGAAAGATTCATCGGCGTCAGAATCAACAGCTTCTCTTCAAACATATCAGAAGATGACTGCAAAACCAACGCAGAATGTCGTCAAGCTTACTGCTCGTTTAATGTAAGAAAATTATTATTTTTAAATGGATTCTATTTAACCGAGCACCAAAATTTCAGCTCTAAATAATTCATAATTTATATTCAAAATACTAGAGTTTGCTAATCTGTGTATCAATTTAAATATTAACCCTTTGCACTCCGTTGTCGCCGTAATTGCGACATTTTTACATTACATGCATGTACTTGTATACTATGTATGTATGTAACTAATATAGTGTTGGAGTTATTGGTATGCTCTATAAGTGTTTATGCTGGAGTGCAAAGGGTTAAATATTTATTTTTGCTCTTGTCATATTACCAGGGAAACTTATTTACTATTTCGAGATATTAAAAATTAAATTTAAAGATTGTTTAGTGTATTTCAGGCTATCAAAATATAAATTTGTTGGAGTTAAAATAGTATATTATACATCTAGGGAGAGAAATGCATGAGTTTTCATGACAAAACTCTGAGGGAAAAATAGCATACTCTCCCGAGGTGTATACACTAGATTTTCAAGACCTAAGTAAGATTAAAAACGAAAAAAGTAATTTTGAAATAGAATTGATTTATATTTTTTTGATATTGATTAATTTTAAAACTATTAGTAGTCATAAAAATAAATGTTTTTGTTAAATGTGAAAATACGTATATTCAAGCATATTTTTGGTGATTAGTAAATATATATATATATATATATATCTAGTAAGAGCAACACAGTTCTTATTTATTATTTATGATACGATGATTTCGGTGTTCATTTAAATTATTCCGTTTCTAATTTATTCAGGTAAAAGTCTGTTAAGAACAATAAACGTAATATAATGGAGAATGAATGGGTGAAATAGTATGAATGTAAGTTTAAAACGTAGAATGTTTGGTATATAAATGGTAAAGAAAATGAATTGGTTAATGTAATGCGTGTATATAATATACAGGCTGTTAATTAAAAAACGAGCAAACGGCCTTATATAAATAAATATTGTCGAGAATTCAATTATACCGGGTGGAACATCATACCTGTGTACATAGGCCATTAACATGAAAAAACAGTTTTTCTGTGCGCATTGCTCCCCAAATTATTTTCGCCAAAAATGCTTCAAATAAATGTTGTAGAGCATAAAATTCTGCATCTAAATCAATAAACAGAATTACATTTACATGCGTTATAACGACAAAAATTAAATAAAAAAATATTAAAAATAACGTTGAAAATATCAAATAGCCATGGAAGTGAAACAAAAATAGATAGATGCTTGACGTTTGACAGATCTCCTGATTTAACACCTAGCGATTTTTTTTATGGGGTCATCTTAAATGTAAAATTTATAAGCAACGCCACCCAAATATTAATTCTTTGAGACAAGCTATAGTGGATAAGTGCGCCTTAATCACAAATAGGCAGCTCGCTAATGTACGACATTCCTTCTACAATAGACTTGGTTATTGCTTGGCTGAAAATGGAGGTTTATTTGAATATTTATTGTAATAATAAATTGTAGTGATTATTTTATTGAGAGAATTATTGTTTGATATTTGAATTATAATAGATAGGTTATAATTTTTAAATGACCAACTCTATAAGAAATAAACGTTTCTTTGAAATGTACAATTGTTTATTTATTATTAAATTGTAATCATAGGTATGGAGTTTTTTGTGTGAATTTTATTGAATGGTTAATTTGTCGGGGGTAAAATATCAAATAGACAGAAAAACGTCAAGAAGTTATCTATTTTTGTTTCACTTCCATGGCTAATTGATATTTTGAACGTAATTTTTAATATTTTATTATTTAATTTCTGTCGTTACAACGCATGTAAATGTAATTCTGTTTATTGATTTAGATGCAGAATTTTATGCTCTACAACATTTATTTGAAGCATTTTTGGCTAAAATAATTTGGGGAGCAATGCGCACGGAAAAACTGTTTTTTTCATGTTAATGGCCTATGTACACAGGTATGATGTTCCACCCGGTACATCTAAGTTAGTTACTAGATTATATTTTTCACATGTCATAATCGAGATAATCAAGATTAATGTTTTTTCCAAATTATAATTTTATAGCGATAGCTATGGACCTCAGACAAAATAATTATTTTACGATATCACTTCAATAACAAATATTAATTAATGAATAAAAGAAATAAAGACAATAATCTAGAATTTATTGAATGATTCAATAATAACAAAACTAAAGAAATAAACCGAAACGATTTCTCTTAAACTTAAAGTTGAGTTTGCTTCAATTCATGATTATAGGAAGAAACGTTTCTATTTTCTTTGTTTCATAAAAAATTAAACATACCAGTCTGTTGTAAATTTATTTGGAATTCGACGATATGGCCAAAAAATACTCGTATTAATTAAATCTTAACTTCTTCTTAAGCCTTGTCCATTTTATAATTTGTAGATTTTCTTCATGAATGTTTGATGTTGAAGTGATATTGTAAAATAATAAACTTAGATGTCATACAATTGCTTGTAATTCTGTTTGACTAATTAACATCCTGCAGATGTTTTATGTGTGAGCAAGACTTTGAGAAAATGCTGTAATGAGAAAAACATAGATGGAATGTTTTGCTTGTGGTCGAGTGTTGCTGAGAATGAACGGGCGAAGCATGGTGTGGATGTGATCCAGTAATCGTATGTAGTGATGTGAGCAATGGCTGGGTGGGAGTCAAGTCAATGTATGAGTGATGAAAACGATAGCAGGATTAGTATCTTTCTGCTGCATAATTAAGGATAAATGAATCTTTGCCCGTATGTAAGCCAAAGCTCATTAAAATGCAGCTTAATGTACTGGTAGAGTACGGTATAAATGTTGAGAGTGAATGAAGACAGTGAGACTGCGGTAAGAGTGATTAGTTTTGTATAAATGTTGGCGTGGTTGTTGAATTTGTATATGAATGTGTTGCTACGAAAGGCGCTGAATGAGGTAAATGCTGATTATGTTGTTGGAATGGATCAATGAATCTGACGAGCAATTCATAAGACTAATTGAAAAATATGAATAAAGTAGGAAATGGTTTAAAACTGTTATTGAATGTTGATAAGTGTAAGTGTTTGGTCAGATGATATAGTTTGAGTATGTGAAATGTATTTATTTATTTATTTATTTATTTATTAACAATCAATCCAACAGGATCCAAGATCCCAATTACTCTCATTTCACGATTGATTAAATAGGAAGAGAGAAACTGAAGAAGATTAGAAGAAAAATTAAAATTTTTATTCAGTTTATTCAAGATCACTGCATGATCTATAGTATCGAATGCTTTCGAAAAATCAGTATATACAACATTGACTTGATTATTATCATATAATGAATTAAGAGTGAATTCGGTAAAGTTCATAAGATTAGTTGTGGTAGATTTACCTTTAATGAAGCCATGTTGATGAATGGAAATATGGTTATGAACTGAGCTATATATGTATTTGTAAAGTATAGATTCAAAAATTTTAGAGATGTTAGACAAGATAGCAATAGGGCGATAGTTAGAAATATTAGTGTTGTCACCGGATTTAAAGATAGGACAAATAAAGGAGGATTTGAGAGTAGAAGGAAAGCAATTTTTGTTAAGAGAAAGATGTATGACGTATGGATGACCTATGAATAAATATGATTAATGCCCAGTTATTTAGTAGCGGTTTAAACTCAAGAATCGGTTCAACCGTTGCTTACATTAATATTATAAAACATCGACTGTTTACAGTATATTTTGACATTTATATGTCATAATTATTTGTTACAATTTTGTAAAAATGGAATCATTGGATGACGAAGATATTATTAATTTTGTAAAGCGACTTGGTCGTGTTAAAATACTTTCAATAATTAGAAATAGAGTAAATCACTTTGAAAATTTGGACGACTACGAGTTTGTCGTTAGGTTTAAACTCAGTAGAGAAACCATCAGAAGAGTATCATTAGATATATATATATATATATATATATATATATATATATATATATATATATATATATATATATATATATATATATATATATATATATATATATATATATATATATATATATATATATATATATATATATATATATATATATATATATAAATTATAACGTTAAACAAATTAACTTTGTTTTTAAAAAGTATTTATTTTACTTTAGACGTTCCTACTTGTACAAATTCTGAGCTAAGACTAACTTAAAACATACAATAATATTTCATGGCTAAACTACAACTACGTATAATGTAATATGATAATTCTACATAAAGTCACGTTCTTAAATATTAACTGTCTATGTCAGCACTATTCCACCCTATAACTCCTCCCTTATCAGAAAGGAGCACCTCCTGGTAGCTCAATTTGTTCTTCTTCCGGTTTTGAGTTGATGGTTGGTTTCCTTAGTTTCCTGGTTTTTATCCATTTTATTAGGAAGTACAGTCCAATTATTATTATTAACAAATATAACAAAACAGTCCATACACTTGGCATATGGATGTTGATGGCTTCTTCTTGAATAGTTACTACAGGATTTAATGAAATGTCTTCTAGTTTCACAGGGTTTAGGTTTATTGAAAAGTTTGTTAATGTCGAAGTTTTAAGTGCGAAATTTAGTTTTGGTAAAATTATTGGTTGTCCTTGTTCTTTATTCAAAAATATTAAATTTTGTTGGTTGTATATTATTTCACAATTTTTATCATTTTTTATTAAATAGATTCCGCGCAAAGTTTTGATATTTATTTCATCTAAACACTTAAGCGTTATTTTATCTTCGTGAAGGAATATTAACAAATATTTATTAATTTCCGGAATTACTTCGATATGGTTTTCTTTTATGTTAATTTTAGAATAGTGACACTGGGTAGAGGACTGTTGTTGTAAGATTTCTTGTTCACATGATGACTGATGGTGGTTGTAGAATTTATTGGGGCACTGATAAACTTTGGTTGCAGTACATATGTCATTTAGAGGCATTATTTCAGTATTAGATTTTAGAAAATATCTTGCACTAGGGATAATCGTTACAAATTCTGAATCGTATATTGTTGGTATAGGGTACAAGTAAAACAGTTCAAAGTCCTTTTCAAAGTTAATGGGAATTGATATTAAGTAAATTATTTGGGATAGTTCAACTTTACAGTCTACTTTTAGTAGTGATTCAAATTCTAAAATATTCTCGGAGTTTGGTTCAAAAGGTAATTGGGATTTATAATGTTTAGAGATTTTTTGTAATTCAGATAATAATTCATTTGGATGTATTATACTGGGGTGTAATGTTCTCAATTTACAAAAGGTAATGAATTTTCGATATCTTGTAGGATATCTAGGATCGAGTTGTATAGGATTATTAATTGATCGTATATAGTTTTTGCAAAAAGAATATCTTGAATATGCATGTTATTTATTATTTCACTGAGTTGTAGTATTTTGGATTTCAGAATAGATTCATTATGTTGTATGTCCAAAATGGTATTATTAAAATTTGTTATAATTTGGTGGTTTACCGAGTATGCCAGTTTTAATTGGTTTTCTAAATTGTGTTCATTCTTTTGCATGTGATTTAATATTTTATCATATCTCTTACCGTCTTCTGCATCTAAGTTGCCAGTAACGGCTTTGAAAACTGATCCCAATCCATCTATTAAGCCTCTTTTATTTCTATTTTTATTTGTATGAAATTCTATATTATCAATTTTGTTATTAATGTTCGTACGAATAAATTGTATTATTTTCACATAATTGTCAAGTTCATGTAAATATTTAGAGTTATTAGATATCGTTGTCTTTAGGTCATTATATTGGTTGTTTAGGTTGTCATATTGTTCGAAAAGGGGTTTGAGGTTGTAGTAGTGGATGAGTGTGTGTGTTGTTTTTTCTAATTTAGCCGGTCCCAGTCTAATAGGTAGTAATCCAATATTTTCGGTTATGTTTTTGATGATCGATCCTTGTCCAAATGTGAACAGCCTGGAAGAGTATTAAATTTATAAGTCTTTTGTCTAGGACGTTTTATATTAGAGAGATGGATTTTTTCCATTGTGTTCCCGTGTTTAGTTTCTAATTTGGCAGTTTTTAAATTTTTATTAATTGATTTTAATTTTTCGGATTTAAATTTATTTTTTGTTTTCTGTTGTTTTTGTTTATTTTTTACGAAAATTTCTTTAGGAATTTTTGATAATTCTTCTCTGGTTTCATTACGTTTACTAATTATTTTTTCTTTATTGTGCAAAATTTTGTTATTAATAGTTTGATATAAAATTTTTGTTTTATTTCTATGATTTTCCATGTAGTTATTAACAAGCTGTTTATCAATATCTATATTGAAGGGGGAATTTATTTCTAGGTGATCGGATATGATTTCTGATGGTTTTATTTTCGTAACAGAGTGAATTGTATTATTGTATGCTAACAGAGCATAGTTTACTTTAGCTTCAATTGTTTCTTTCGAAAATTCTGCCTGATTGTTGAACAATCTAATGTGTTCTATGAGAGTCGAGTGGAAACGTTCTATTATTCCGTTAGATTGAGGATTTTGTGAACTAATGAAGTGGGTGTGAATTTTGTGTATGTCTAAAAGTTCTTTAACTACTGAGTTTCTAAATTCTAGTCCGTTATCAGAAATTATTTGCTCCGGTATTCCATGGTGCGTGAAATGTTTTATTAAGTTATTAGCTACTTCGATACCTTGTCCGGAATTAAGTTTATATGCTTGTGCGAATTTGGAAAATGAGTCAACTACTGTTAAAAATTTAGAGTTTTCTAGTGTTATCGTATCTACATGCACAATTTCAAAGGGTTTTGTTGCTGTCGGTGTTATATTAAATTTTAAATTTAGGGGTTTTCTGTCATATTTCGTAAGTTGACATATTTCACAGTTATTAATATACGTTTGAACCGTTTTTCTTAATTTTGGCCAGTAATACCTCTGTTTAATGCGTGCCTCTGTATCGTCAATACCTCTGTGGTTTGTTTTTCCCGTGTGGTAGTTATTTATGATTTCTAGTATTTCTTCTTCGTTAGTGACGTCTGTAAGATATTGTGTGCATTTAACCATGTGTATTTGTGAATGTGTGAAATATTTTTGGAGAACTAGAGATAATTTTTCATATAATTCGTCTTCAAAATATAAATAATATTTAACTTTTGGTACTATATACTCTTTAAGGAATTGAATCATTTCTTTTTCGTAGTTTGATTTTGAAAATTGTACCAGCATTCTTTGTTTTGTGTTCTCGAAAAGTTTCAGAATTTTTGGTGGATTAGGGTTGAACTCTACTTCAGATATGATTATCTGATTTTTTCCGAAATTAACAGGGTATTCAGCAATAGGTATGTCGATTACTGGGTTCTCTTGATTAGAATGAACAGTGACGTCACTATCGTTATCGTTGTGATGTTCGTTGTTTACATTTACAGTTTGAATATCATCCCCCACTTCGACAACTAAAGATTGATTATCATCTTGATTATTAGAGTTTTTATTACTTAATTCTTTATTAAAATTATCCATGAATTTTTGAAAATGGTTAATGTTTTCGTCTGAATCGTTTGTATTAATTTCTATGCGTGGGAGTGTACTATCTGGTAAGGTAAAGATTGTAGTTAGTATATTTGTTTTGTCGAAGATATATTCGAGCATTGATTTAACATCGTTCCAGTTTAGTTGGTCGCGTCCGCAAGCAATTCTGGGTAAACTTAGGTTTTGTATTTTATTTTTTAAGCAAAAGCTTCTTAATTGTAGTAGTGTATAAAAAATGTCTTGTTTTGTTGGTTTATTGTAGTAATTTTCTTTTGTTATTAGATATATTATAAAACGGTTATTTTCTTTAAGATGAATTAAATTATGATGTTGAGGGTTCTGAGATTTTAGTTTGTCAATATTTTGAAATTTGTTTTTAAATTGTTTAGCAATTCCTTTTGACATTTGTAAGTCCTTGCTGACGCAATGTGCGAGACTGTTGTCTGATGGTGCATTAAATAAGTTCCCAACTACTTCGATGATATTTGTGTGGGTCGGTTTGTCTGTTTGTTTTTTCGTTAGGTAGTCTTGGTATTGTGCTAGGACAGATTCGCTTTCGTACTGTTTTAATAAATTTTGAATTTTGTCATCGGGTTCTCGCGGAATTCGGCTTAGGGCGTCTGCATTTGCATTTAATTTTCCTTTTTTGTAAATAATATCGTAATCATATTCTTCGAGTTTCAATCTCCAACGTATTAATTTTTGGCTACAATCCTTAAGGGAAAACAGCCACTGTAATGGTCTGTGATCAGTGCAAATTGAAAACTTTCTTCCAAAAAGATACGGCCGAAAATATTTTGTTGCCCAGTGTATTGCTAAAAGTTCCTTCTCGATCGTGGAGTAATTAATTTCTGTTTCGTTAAGCGTTCTGCTAGCGTAAGCGATTGGAAGGTCACTGCCTATCTTACCTTGTGATAAGACGGCACCGAGTGCTACATTGCTCGCATCGCATGTCAGGATAAATTCTTTGACAAAGTCTGGGTATTGTAATATCGGTTCGTTAGTTAGTAATAGTTTACATGTCTCAAAGCATTGTTTATATTCTGAATTATTAATGTCAATGATCGCGTCTTTTTTTAGAAATTTTGTCATGGGTTTGGTAATTTTTGCGAAGTCTTTTATGAACTTCCTATAATATCCAATAAGTCCTAAAAATCCCTTAATTTGTTTTGTCGTGGTAGGTAATGGGTAATTTAGAATAGCCGAAATTTTATCTGGGTTTGGTTTAACGCCATGAGGGGTTACAATGTGTCCGAGATACGCAACTTCTTTTTTTTTAAATTCCGACTTGTCTAATTGAATTTTTAAGTTGTCTTCTTTTAATCGGTCGAATACTAGTTTTAAATTGATTATATGTTCGTCTAGGCTTGTGCTAAAAATAATTATATCGTCGAGATATACTAAGCAAATTTTGTTTTTGAAATGGTTTTTGATTAGGCATTACATTTTTAGATGGTCTGGAATGATTTTCGAATTGAAAGTCATTAGTAAGCATACTCAGAGCAGCGTTTAGGTCAGCAGGTTTCTTTGCTTTCATGAGTTGCCCTATTGGCTCTTTTAAGCCTTTTAATAAAATTCTGAGGGCGTAATTTCTAAAGAAATCGGTCATTATTGCTGCAGTAGCCGGGTGGTTTGTTACTACATACGATACTTGTAAATTTAGAATATGTTGTATCTTATTGTAAAATTCAAATACCGTATCGTTCGCGCCTTGTTTTAGTTCGGTCATTTCTATTGTTAATGTGAAACAATCTCTTTTGTCTGCATACGTATCTATTAGTGAAGTTTTTAAGTTTTCCCATGTTTTGACGGTACAACTAGAAATATTTATCGCTGCTTCACCTTTTATTTTAGCTAATATTGTACTCATTAAATATTCATTTTGGAAATCTTGTGGATCTGCTTGATTATAAAATCGTTTTACTAATTTTTCACAGATTTCGATAAATCTTGGTAAAAGTTCTCTTTCACCGAAGAATTCTGGCACCATATCCAGATATTCTTTTTTTAAGACTGGGGTTGCTATGTTTAATATAGGTTGTCTTAGTATAATTGAAGGATTATTTAAGGTATTTGGATTTAAATTAAGATCGTCAAGATCTGAGTCAGATTCAGAATTTGAGCTTTCGCTTGAGTTTATTATTACGTTTAGACCTCTAAATGACATGTGGTACTTACAGTAGCAGTATCAGTGACGGTTTCATATTCGTTGAAATCGCTTGATGAGTTCCTGGAACTGTAGACTTGTCTAGGTCGGGTGCAGGTGCCTCTGGAATCGGAGATGCCGTCCAGCTGATCGACGCTGCAAGGTTGACGTTCTCGTTGACTGATTTGCACTCAGCACAGTGAGGACGCTCAGGAACTTTAGTTAATTTGTTTTATGTTAGTCTTTTAAGATGCGTGTTAGTTAGTTATATACGTTAACTCACTACGCGCACGAAGTGTTATTTTCGTTAACACAAAAAGACTGTTCGTTGACCAAATAAATCACAAAGGTGAACCAAATTATTTTCACTAATTTGTTAAGGCCAATTCTACTGACTGCGCCAATTATAACGTTAAACAAATTAACTTTGTTTTTAAAAAGTATTTATTTTACTTTAGACGTTCCTACTTGTACAAATTCTGAGCTAAGACTAACTTAAAACATACAATAATATTTCATGTTTAAACTACAACTACGTATAATGTAATATGATAATTCTACATAAAGTCACGTTCTTAAATATTAACTCTCTATGTCAGCACTATTCCACCCTATAACTTATATATATATATATATATATATATATATATATATATATATATGCTCTACAAAAGTTATTTAAAATAATTTCTTCAAAACTAATTTAGGAGCAATGCGCACGGAAATCTGTTTGTCCATGTTAACTGGTTATGTACACATGTATGCTATATCATCTGGTATAAAACGTAGTTGGAGAAAACCAAATTAAATTACTATTTATAAAATATTATTTGTACTTGTGTTTCTAATTACTTTTTGTTGCTAGTTGCGGCGGTGAAGAAAACCAACGTTTCCTGTTGGTGATTACATCAAAATTCTGGAAAGATTCATCAGCAACAGAATCAACAGCTTCTCTTCAAACATATCAGAAGATGACTGCAAAGTCAACGCAGAATGTCGTCAAGACCGCTGCCTACAACATCAATATAAGATAATTATTAGTTTTAAATAGGTTGTATTTAATCGAGCACCAAAATATCAGCTCTAAGTAATTCATATTCGATATCCAAAATACTAGACTTTGCTAATCTGTTTATCAATTTAAATATCAAATATTTGTATTTGCTATTGCCATATTAGCATTTAATTTTCCATGAAGCTTATTTACTATTATATTTAAAGATCAGTTAGTATTTTTTATGCCTAATTATTATTTTTAGTATTCATTTATAATTATTTCAGACTATCAAAATATAATTTAACTAGGGATAAAAATATATATTTTTGGTGTTTAATAAATATATATCTGGCAAGAGCAACACAGTTCTTATTGATTATTTATGATACAATGATTTCGGTGCTCATTTAAATTATTCCCTTTTTAAATTATTTGGGTAAAAGTCGGTTAAAAACAGTAATAAATATGTTGTTTTAAATTAATATAAAACAGCGCAATTGTATACAAGGGAGAATGTAAGTGAAAATGAACAGAGAGTGATTGACTAAAGTTAATTTATATTATGACAGAAAAATTCTGATGACGCCTGGATTCGAACCAGGGACCTTCCGCATACCGGGCAGAGATGCTAACCGCTACACCACGTCACCTGTGTTCGAAATATGGCATCAACTGAATTTTTCTGTCACAGTGTCTAAGCGTAGCTTCGTTCCGAGAGGCTCCTATATAGGCATTGACAACCGGGTTCGTCTACAGTGACACAGTTTTTGATTATGAGGGAATCATACCCAAGCTTAAAGCTAATATTATTAAGTTGTGTGATTATTAAAGGTAATCATACCTGTAGTTTTTGACTAAAGTTAATTTATATTATGACAGAAAAATTCTGATGACGCCTGGATTGATTTTATTATGTGTGATGAACGATTGATGCACAGTTTTTCAGTGGAGATTTAAACTTGAAAATCGGTTCAAGTTCAAACATAATTGACTGTGTTTCAGTACATTCTGACATTTATATGTCATAATTATTTGTCACAATTTTGTTGAGCGACTTGGTCGTGTTGGAAGACCTAAAATAATTTGAAATATAGTAAAACACTTACTCAGTAAAGAAACCGTCAGAAGGGTATCATTAGAAATATATTACAATATACACTGTTCTATTTACTATTTGATATACAATTTAATTCTTTTATAATTATCTTCATTTATTATTGAGTTAATTTGTAATTTTACGTATCCCTCTTTTTTTGCCAATTTGCACCAATTTTTAATTGTCTGCCCCCATTATTTTTCTCTTTTTAAAATTATTTAAATTTGTGCTATAATTTTAATGAACGCGTACCTGACATAGAACTTAAATTTAATCTTGTGCATTATTAATATTTTTATCTTTTTCTTTTTAAAATAATTTTATACTTAATCTAATAGTGAAAATCGCATGTCTCTATTTATTTAAAGTGTTGAGATATTGTAGTTTAAACATAAAAATATTAAATTAATGTGGCTCTGCAATTGTAGATTCATCTCAAACTAACTTGAAAAAACAGGCAATTGCATTTCTAATACAACGTTGAAAACCGCATGTCTCTATCTTCTTTCAAAAAATGTTAATCTACAAAATAAAAAAAGTTATACGTGGCGGTTACCCATCCAAACTGTACCCTCTGTCAATGTTGGTTTAAGGCGACGCCTTTAACCGCTCGTTCACCGACTTTATGTAGCCGTGGCCCATTACTGTGCTGTTATAGATCTCAATATTTTATTTCATCTGCTATATAATCAATTCAAATATTGGAACAAATACTAAATATTGTAAAAATAACAAATGTTTGGATAAAAATAGTGACTCCATTTCAAATCAACAACAGCGGCAAAATTTAAAAAGTGATCAAACATTTATATCAACCTTGTGTGCTGTGACATATTTGACTACAAACCATATATCATTGTATAAATATATCACTCGTACTTCTCGAGAGTTGATAAACAGTAAAATTGTTATGTCCGCTACGCAAAAGAATTCTTTAATTCCGTACAAATTACTGAGTGTGACACTCGGCCATAGCAGATTTCGGTAAATGATATATTGACACGCGTGAAACCTTCAAATCACGGCCCACAAAAATGTTAGTGGGAGGGAAGCCATAGGGGTAATTTTACTGTGATGAAAGTTCTTTGTCGGCTGTGGGAATCGAATCCGGGTTCTCGAACACATAATCCGAGTTAATACCTTTGAGCCTCCTACCCCATAAAGTATGTACATTAATTATTGAAGAAAACTATCCCTAACTGACAAAATGAATGAAATAATTTATATAAATAAATAAATTTGTAGCAACAACTATGGCAAAGTATGTTTCTTCGATAACGCAAATCAAACAGCCCTTGGTGCGGGTAGTATATGGATGAGTGATCACATAGCGACATTCCCCAGGTCTTTGAACACCGCGTACTCTTGCCATACCATCGACAAAGAGCAACCAAAGCGGAATATGAAGTTAGAAGTTGTCGCCGAAAGTTGATCTTTCTTTATGCGCCGAGATATTCTTCTTTTATTTTTTAATAAAAGGCTAATAAATGATTTGTTAAATTAATGAAAAATGTTTTATAAAACAAAATAACGATCTCTGTTAATCTGACAAGGATTTAATTACATATTTAATTTAATTCACTACCTATGTTTAATTTATTTGACGAATACGTTATTACGTACTACGCACTTTATTATTATTACAAAAAAGAAATATGAATGAGCCTCTTACTTTCATTTGTTGGTAATAATGTAAATATACTCAATGCTGTAAATATATTCTGCAAATAGCTTTGTGATAACGGCTCGGATTGTGTAAATGTAAACACAAGTTCCATTTCCACAATCAACAACTGATGTTCACCACATTACAATTACTCCAGTGGCGCCTCCTCTAATATCTTTGGGGATCGTGATTGTTGGTACTATACTTCACGCAAATGTACACAAAATAATATAAATATATCATCACGTCGCAGGTGCGTACCAAGGGAGGAAATTATCATCGGGCGCCGAATTTATATATTACAAAATATACATATTTATTTGATGGCAACGCGTCGGACTATGGATTTGAGAACCTTGGTTCGATTCCTACAGCCGACAAATAATTTTTACTAAATTAAAACTACCCTTGTGGGTCCCCCTCCACTAATATCTTTGGGGGTCGTGATTTGGCGGCTGGTAACCGCACTCCACTCGAATAAATATATCACTTACCGAGATCTGCTACGGCAGAGTGCCACACCCAGTAATGGGTAAAAGTCGTGATGATATATTTATTTTATTTATTTAAATTTACTTCTTTCGATCCCCCGCTACTAACATCTTTGGGTGCTATCTTTTGTTGACCGTTAACCGCACTTCACGCGCATAAATATGTTACTTACCGATATCTGGCTTACAATTCCTCATTTAAATTAATAAACTAATATCATTTACTGTGTTTTGTAATGGCACAAATTAAATATATGAGGATTTACAAAATTACAATTTAATAATGTTGGATACGGAATTAAAACAAAATAATATACAAAGTCATCAAGTTTTTCTGTCAAATATTTTGATATTTAATTATTTAAATATTTTATTAACTATTAATAGCAACAACTAAATAAATGTCTTAATAATAGGCTTACAATTTTTACAATAAAATAATTTGGAAAGTAATGCGTACGGAAAAACTATTTTGCCATGTTAACCGTCTATAACCAGCTTTTCGTGATACAACCGGTATATACAGAATGTTGAAAAAATCGTTTTTCTAATTTTAAAAGTAGAGGAGAACTTTCTGTTATATAACATAGTCCATTATGTTTTTAAACGCCTGAAAACCTAAAATGATTATTAAACACAACAAATGTGGAAATCATCACTTGATTTTTCCATTGTCTTAAAACTTCACAAATCAAATTATTTGACAAAAAAAAAATCAAGTGAATGAGTAACTTTCCACATACTAGATTTGTCGAGTTTAATAAACATATATATATAGTCCGATACTCAAAAATACCCACAAGGGTGTCGAGCAGTGTATTAAATTATTTGTGGTATTTAGTTATTGCACGCAATAAACATACCGGAAGTAATCACATCAGGTTTTTAAGAACATAACCGATCCTATGTTATTTATTTATTTATTTATATAACAAAAAGTTCTTATTTTGATTTCCTCTAATTATCCTAAAAATGTGTAAAACGAATTTTTGAACTTCATTTATATTGTCGACAATGAAATATTCTCGTTTCTAAAAACATTATTAATTTTTTTATTTTTTAACATTTTACCAATTTAAAAATGCTTTATTTCAACTCTAATTTATAAGACATAATGCAAATAGATATCACAAAACTAAAATTTTAAATAAATAAGCAATGTATCCATGCAGTTGTTTTTCCATTGAAGACTAGTTGAGTTGATTTTAAAATAAAATGAAATGCAAATGATTTTTGCCCAGAAACTTTTGTGACACATGTTGACTGCTATTCAGCTGAGACAGATCTTGGTACATGATATACATATTTTATATGTGAAGATCGCAACAAAGATGCTATGTTATTGACTTGCTGATATTTGTTTTAGCAGCATGTCATGTTCCAAAATTGATGAAATAACATAATGGTATATTTATTTTAATTTTACATCCTGTTTCACTATCGCACATTGTTGGGAAATGACAATATAAAATTGTAGACAGAGAAAAGACGTCATATTTTAGGGTAAATTGAATATAAAATTTCAGTCAATTTCTAGTAGCACTTAACTCTATCACTTTCCATTAGAAAATCTCGTCTCAACGAGATAATCCAGCGGGACGAGAAATCAATATCTCGTCACAAAAACGCGAATAAATATTTCGTTATCGACGCCCTCGATATCGTTAAAAGATGTTTTCACTGGTTATCGACACTCGTGAGGGTTGAGAGGGCATTTCATACTGTAAGAGGGATTACGATGACAGATTGAGGGCCGGAGCGTCAAATTGTGGCCACGTTGAGGAAAAAGGGTAATGTCTAGGTCGCGGATAGGATATCTGTGTTTACTGTTTACTGATATTGTATACGGTGACAGTATTGTGATTTGTATAGAGCGGCACATGTATCAGCTGCTCTACAGATATCACAAAATTTATGGTTGAATTATTGATTTATGTAACTCTGTTACAGTAAACTATAAATAAAACTCATATCATGCAGGAATTTATTATAGATACAGGAAAAAATAAAAAATGGTATTAATGAATAACAAATACGAAAGCACAATCAAAATTAAATATTTCAAAACTGAGCTCGTAGCTATCATTGCAAAATATAAACAGTTGATTGTTTCCGATAAATTGGAAAATCGAATACGTTTCATATTAAACCTTTGAATTTTCAGCAGTTTTAAATTTTTGCTGATATGGAAAAAAAACAACGGTCATTAAAAACAAATAAAACATTATGTTATATCCCATCAAATGGAGCAGTAGAAGCCCTTGAAACATTTACAGATTTAAACCACAATCAATTTTCGCCAGACATTCTTATCCCCCTCTACTAACATATTTGTTTTTTATTACTCTGAGATTCTACGACAATTAAATCTTCTCTATATTCAGTTTTAGTCTACTTAGTTCTGCTATAAGTTCGACGACACATTCCAAAAGTCTAGGAATTCACTTGCATTGAAGAACCGAATAACCTGTTCTTAGTTGGAATGTTGTGCAAAATCATCCTTTTGTTGTGAGCTAAAAAATAGATACATCTGTCATTTTGAAATGTTAAATGAACAATCTTTTTCATATTTCATTAAAATTGGTGGTAAAATATGGCCAGGAAAACGAATTGGAAAATGTCTTATTTGACACCTAAGTTCACATCAAATTCCCACTGATATCAATCTTTGTTCCAGTTTACAGCGATCAATTCAATACTCTATCATAAATCAGTGCAGAAATAACCTCTTCAGATTTATCTTTCTTTGAGATAACCAGCAAATGACAATCCAATAAAGGGACAGTTGTTACCAACAAGGAGAAATAGATTGGTTTGTAAGATGTCAAATAATATACAAGCTTGATTCGATCACATTATTACATTTAATTCAACTTTATCTTACGTATAATTACATTACAAAGCACAGATAGTTAGTAACCTCATAGGTAAAATTGGAAACGCCTTTGCTGCTTCTCAATGTTGAATAGTAAAATGTTCATTGGAGTTGAACATTCGCCACAGCAGGTAGCAACAGATTCTCCGGTTCCTAACACTGATGGAACAATTGGAAAGCCTAATCTCGTAGTACATTGTGTACAAATTAAAGTACCTCCTAATACAATAGAAATAACAGTTTTATACAAGATAAGTTATGTTACATTATATTTACTTGATATTCATAAACATTTGCTACATTGTAGGAAGGATCTTCCAAAGAGCTAGAGCACTTTAAACTTCTCCGATTCTTCCGCATAACAACCACAATCATCTTTTACAACGAAAGCATATTGACTATACTAATTTGCAATTTGCTAATGCAACCGGCTAACTACCATTAATTACAGATTAAAAGAATGACTTATAAACAAGATAAAATTCTATCTGTTTGTCTGTGTTTTATCTAATATATTTTTATCAATTTTATGCAGACTATTTATAAAAATTTGTGTAAATTTTAGACACATTAATATTAATTAGAAAGGTCATCAGGAACTAAAACTCTTCAAGATACTTGTCATCTTAAATTATATTCAAAACAACATTCTACTAAGAAAATAGACAGGTAAGATATTGATTTTAACTAAATTCAGACCATAATTAATAATAGTACTCGGCAAAAATATTTGCTATACTTACATATTATCACCCTGTGTCCCACTTATTGGAGTAGCGCGAACCCATTACAACCAATTCTATCATTTATATTGCAGAATTGTCCTGCAATCAATACGTTTTTCCTACCAAATCACTCTTCAACAACGCTCATAATTCCCTTCATACAAACTCGTCTCATTTTTCGTTTATACAACATACCTTCAATCATATCCATACATTTATTCCTAGGGATTCTAGGTCGCTTATGTATTCTGTTATCCTCAATTTCACGAACATATAGTTCTCGTTATATACCTAAAACATTCTTCTCAATCATACACAACATTAACATATTCTGGAAATGATCCCTTTGGAATAGCAATCAAGTTTTTAAACATTTCAGGGACATTAATTTTAATTACAAGAATTTGTATGTACAATTTTTCAAGTTAAAACGTTTTAATCAGTTAAAAAATTAAGAACAATCAGTAAATACAAAGTGTATGAATTGTAATTCACATTCAAGTAAGTAAGTAGGGTCTTTAGTAGTTTTCAGTTTAGTATGCGAAGAAATAATCTCCATTTTCCAGGTTGCCACGGCACCGCGGCTGACTCACAAATGTCCTCTCGAAGTGGGTGCGACTTACAGTAGCTCCTCCTCTTGCTCTGTGAATCCCTGGGTGCCATGTACGTCAACAATGTCTTCCGGTACCAGCTAGCTAGATTGCTGATTATACTCAGCCAACATCCGATTTAAATTTGTGATTTAGATTTGTTGAAATATCACACCCTGAAATTTTACTATTTTAATAACTAAACGGTTAAAGATTTTATTTACAATAGAATTTAATACTACTTACGGATCTGCAATTGTAGAGCTGTCTTATCATGATATGTGGTTAGAATCTGCAATAACAGAAATCTCACACCCCGAAATCGTCGAAAGGCATTCATGGAGTACAGTCTTGTGTTTTTGGCTGCTGAAACATAAATGATTGTATTTATTAAATATGACATCTCCAGGTTAAATATGTATCTCACAGGCTACAAGAAAGTTTAAACTTACGGGTTGTCCACAATTTGGGAATCGTTTAATACTATCTCACCCAAAAACAGCAACAAAACACCCAAATGTCAAAGAACGACATTGTACTTGTCCTATCTACTTTTATTTATTTTAAAACATTTTTAATGTAAAATATTATTTCAAAACTACGAAACACTTTTCAAAATGAGGTTTTATACTGATGTTATGCCAATTTACACAATTTTTAACTAATTACATGCAAAATTTAATATGGAAATGTCATCCGAATAACCAAAATATGCAACTAGATTTTCAAACAAAGTTTATGTAAAAAATATGACAATTCTAGGTTAAATATCTGTCTCACAGACTACAAGAAGGTTTAATCTTACGGTTTACCCATATTCTGGGTATTATTTAACATTATTTCACCCAAAAACAATAATAAAACACTTAAATAGCAACGGACACACTGCGCAGGTGCGCGCATAGCACTGATATTTGTTCAAAATCTGCAATTGCAGAGCTGCTGCACCCAAAAATAAGAGTGCAGGTGCTTTATTTAATAATAAAACTACATTTATTTACTTTTTATATTTTTTACATACATATTATTATTTATTTATTACATATTAATTAGTACAATAAACAATATTTTTCATCGGCTCTGCTGCAGCTGTACAGGGCCTCCTAGTGCCTGCTGATTCTTCTTGGCTCACCTGGAGGTCGTTGATGGATTCTTTGGTTTCTTCTTCTTATTTGCTAGTGAAAAAAATACAAAGAAATACGACAGGTAAAAATATAAAATAAATTGTATTGTGAAGCTAGTTGGTCCCCAGTCGAACCTGGTACTGGGTTAAGCTCTTCCACCACGTCAAGGTTGCTTCACCTAGGCAGAGAGCGGTTATCGGGCCAGCCCCCTGGCTAAGAACCGATCCGTAACCTAACCAGGGTATGAAATGAAATAATCGAAAGGGATTAACAACAATAACGAACATTTAGTTAGTACGATTGCAGTTTTCTTCCTAGCTGATGATGTCCGTCGAAGGTACACACACACACATCCACACACACGCAAACACACACTACATTGAATAATACGTATAAAAACAAACAAACCCCGATTTTTTACCATAAAAATGCGTTCTGTACTAGGTTAGGCATGGTTATTGGTGTTTTTTTCGATTTCAAGATCAAATAATTTCGACCGCCAATTGTTAGTATTTTTCCTAAATTCTGCTCGCTGAGATTTATTATTTATTTAATTTTATTATCAGAATACAAAATTTATAACAAAATTAAATTATAATGGACATAATAAATACATATTCTAGTCTAGAGCATATGGTCAAACACATCTCCATCGTTCGCTAAGCAAAACCCAAGTCTTTCGTAAAAATTACGGCGCATATTTGATACCTACCGGACTGTAATATTCTTGCATTCCTCTGCAATTCTTTGTTGTAAAGAATCCACATTTGGGTGCCTACTTTTGTAAATTATATTTTTTAAATGACCCCACAGAAAGAAGTCATTAGGTGACAAATCCGGTGATCGAGCTGGCCATTTTATCTGTCACAACGTCAAACGTTGCTGTTTTGACAGATAAAACGTCAAGAATTTATTTATTTTTTTGTTATCAATATTTTCAACGTAATTTTCGACATTTTCATATTTCATTTCTATCGATTCAAAGCACGTAAAAGCAATTCTGTTTACTGATGTAGATGCAGAATTTGATGCCCTAAAACTTTTATTTGACGCGTTTTTGCTTAAAACAATTAGGGAAGCAGGAAATTGCAAAAAACTGATTTCCTATGTTAAAGTCCTATGACCGGCTGAGCGAGTCACCACCCTGTACGATCTACTTTATCAATTGAAAAACGGTTTAAATAAGTTTCGTGGCAAATGCATTGCTATCAGTTATTTCAGAAAGAAAAATAAATCAACTGTCAGATTATGTTTTTTACTAGTCTCTACACCATTCAACTTGACTTTCCCTTTACTGTGTGTACAACATAATCCAATTTCAAATGCAGTGAATCCTTTGTGCAAGATCAGCTCAACTCACACGAGATCACTTCAAACCAGAGCTGTTAGTGAGGATTGAAACCACAACATACACTAGGACGCTACTGTCGTTGCATGCAAATCGAATTAGTGCTCCAAGTTGTCCGGTGCAGGGGTTCATCCTCGTTTGAGGGTCCCCTCTCAGCGCTGCAGGAGAAGTTTAGTCATTCGTCGCGACAACCAACTAAGTCTGATTATAGTGCAGGAGACATTTCAATATTAAGAATAAATAAAATAAATATATCATCACGCCTTTTACCCATTACTAGGTGTGGCACTTTGTCTAAGCAGATCTCGGTAAGTGATATATTTCTTCGCATGAAGTGCGGTTACCAGCTGTCAAATCACAGCCCCAAATATATTAGTGGAGGAGGAGCCACAGGGGTAGATTTTTTAAATTGGTGAAAATTGTTTGTCGGCTGTGGGGATCGAACCAGGGTTCTCAAGATCCACAGGCCGACTCGATTTTTCTAAAATTTTTCTTTAATATTGATTACTTCACAACTTGGATTTTATACTTTTTTCTACGATTGCTATGAAAAGTTGACAATTACGCTCTCATTTGTCATCGTAAAGTTGACGTTTTCTGTGAAACAATCGAAAAATATCTTTTTTGCGCGCCTCCAATGGCAACGCGCGAAGAAGATAATATTTCCTCCATACGAACTCTCTCTGTCCTCACAACCAAAATCCATCATCACGCAACAAACATTCATCCATTCGTTCCTGTACACCTGTTTCGTAAATCTTCACTTACGCCCACTTCTCTAACAACGAATCTATAAGAAATAAAGGCAGCATCGCCTGCGCTTGTTTAAAAATACATTTAACACAATTGCAGTTACACACTGTATAGTAAAAACTGAAAATGAAGTAAAAAAAAATGAGGAAGGAAGGGAGTATCTTATTTCAATAGTTTATTTATTTATTTATGTTACGCTGTACAACAGGAACTTCATCCCAATTACAGTACAGGGTCCGTACTCACCGAACCGCAGTGTGGTAGTTCATATAATTTTTAGCTTGAGTGAAATACGAACTCGGGATCTCCGGATTCGAATTCCATATCGCTATGCACACCACCGTATTGACCAGAGATACAAACAAAACAGAAACTTGTCATATTGACAGTTGACAGAACGAATTTATTTTCAGTACGTATACGTTTTGAATAATTTTAAGATGCAATCGTAGAAAAAATTATTTGTGTATCACGAGCGTAAAGTGTCTCGCCTTTGGCTCGCGCTGCAATTACCGTGCTCGAGTAATAAAGAATCACTTTACGCTCTTAATACACAAATAACTATTTTGGGGAGGATTTTGTTTAATTTTCTGTTAATTTTTGAGCGAAGCTTGTTTTTACCGATATAATAATAATAATAATTTTTGAGTGTAAATGCAAGTGTATAAAATAACAGATCTGTCATAATATCCTGGAATAACACAACCCCAATTCAACATAAAAGTCATCGTGACAGCAGCACAGCGAACAATAACCATCCATGCAACAAACAATATAAAGATATTTAAAAGCTAGATTAACAGAACATAAAAGAAATTGTGAAAACATAAATAAAACTATAAAATGTGCCTTAGTGGAACACTCAAAAAGTAACAACCATCAGTTTGACTTCGACAACACAAAAATATTAAATAATGAGAAAATTTTAAATAAAAGATTAACATTAGAGATGCTGTATATAAAGTCGGTCAAAAACAACATTAATGTACAGACAGACATAGAAAACTTAAGCAATATTTATTTCAATTTAATAAAGAATCAGTGTGTCTAATTATGGTTCCCACAATACATTTTTGTATTTTATTTTGCCTAACTACATTTTATCATTCTCTTTTAATTCGTTATTTTTCCATTTCATGCTTGATTCGTTGGTTTAATTTGGTGGTAAAAATTAATTTAATTTTTTTGTTCTCATTCTTGTACTAAATTTAAAACTGTGATAATGAGTTTTTGTAAATAAATAAATATATCATCGCGCCTTTTACCCATTACTGGGTGTGGCACTATGCCTAAGCAGATCTCGGTAAGTGATATATTTTTTCGCGTAAAGTGCGGTTACCAGATGTCAACTGACGGCCCCCAAAGATATTAGTGGAGGGGGAGCCACAGGGGTAGATTTTAAATTGGTGAAAATTGTTTGTCGGCTTTGGGGATCGAACCAGAGTTCTCAAGATCCACAGGCCGACTCGATACCACTGAGCCACCTACCCCATGAGTTTTTGAAATGTTCTTTTTAATGTGTTTTATAGTTAATTGTTGTAATTTTTAAACATTTTTGACTATTTAATCTTTTAAATTGGGACTAATTATGTTAAGTTTTTTTAAACAATTTGGTTATGTCAATTATTAGACGTTATATGTAAGTTTTTTGTTTCTGTGTTTTTTAAAAAAATTCAGTCTTTTTGTTATTTACTTTGTAGATCCCTGAAGAAGGCGATGGTTATCACCGAAACGTCGGAATTGTAACATTTTTAAAATAAATTAGACTGATATTCCAATTATCTAAGTTTCTTCATTATTTAAACAGTCGATCATCGTATTTACTCTAAATAACCATCAAATTAGCGAGTTACACCCGTTTAAGTCTTTCATTAGAAAAACTATAATTTCCCTTCTGCGACATGAATTAATGACATTCCGCATTCTTTTCACATTAAAAACATTTTTGAATTGTTCCACAACATTCCTAACTACTTCCATAAACGTTGAGTCGAGCGCCATTTATAAAAGTTGAACACGTGATAGTTGAATGTGAAGAAGGTGTAAAAGAACAACGTCTTGTCGTGAGAGAGGCGGCGGGGCGCTCTCTGTCGATGGCAGGCGGTAATTGGCGACTGTCGAGTGTTTCACGGAGACCGCAACAGGGGCGGATCCAGTGGAGGGGTCATGGGGGTCATAACCCCTCTAAGTATGGACTTTTTTAAAATGTTGGCCCTAATACATAATAATGATGTCATAATTTACTCTATTTGTTAAATAAATTAAATAAAAAATATTATCTAAGAACTTAAAATTGTAAGATAATTAAGAACTATTGTTTAATTTATTATTCTAATAAATAGCCAAAAACCAATATTTTGTGAGGATATTATCTCGATCCGCAGATGGGAGAGGTATTCTATTTAAGACCTAGTCAAGGATGTCATCAACTTCTAATTCAATAATTTTTGTATTCTATCGAAGAACCGTTTAGATATTGAAACTTTATGATTTAAAAAGTGTTGTCGTGCTTAGAGGAAATTTTTGAGGTGAAAAAAAAATCACTGTTCCTCACCACGTTTGTAATTGTTTATAGAAAAGTAATTTTGCTTAAAGCTACACATTCTCCTACACCTAAAACATATTGTTAGTTAACAGCAGACAGTCGATACCGCCTTCATGATTCTGAGTTCAGCCAATTCCGTTAGCACTGTGTTTCAGCGGATGTGAGCCTATTGCCACATTCAGAGATTTCATAAATTGTTGCATTGCAGCAACGTTTATCCGAATGTTTATAAAAATCTCCCAAAATAGAAACTATGGTGAGTATGCAATTTATGTTGGAATTTTAAAGTTGATAGGCAATTTGAACTTATGGTGCGGCCAAATAATACTGATTAAAACACGTATTCTTAGAAAACTTTCACCAGAATAATTCCACTTAATAATTTGTAACTTTTCTTCATGTGAATAGTTCTCCATTTACAATAATAATATAACGACAATCACCTGTATTGTCACTTAAATAAATCACAAATCCATTTCAAACTAAACTTTTCTGATAGTTAAACCGTCATACATTTGTTTATCATTTTGTCTGAATTCCATGGCTATCACTATAAGTAGAAATTCTTCTAAAATATTAATGCGATTATTTCGCTTACAAAACGTGCAAAATTAAATCTAAAAACTGATTTAGATCCATAATTTCAAGCACTACAACTTTTATTTGAAGCATTTTTGTCTAAAATCAATTGGCCACTTTTGCGCAAGAAAAACTAATTTCCCATGTTAAAAGCCTATGTCCAGGTTTTCATGTTTCACCCGGTATATATATATATATACCGGGTGTAACACGAAAAGTGAAACAGGCGTTTAACATGGCAAATCAGTTTTTCTGTGCGCATTGCTTCCCTAATTATTTTAGGAAAAAATGTTTCAAATAAATGTTGTAAAGCATAAAATTCTACATCCGAATCAATAAACAAAATTCATTTTGACTACTTCATAACTGCAGAAATTAAATTTGAATATTCACGTAATTTCAATTTAATAGTAATAGCCATGGAATTAAAAACAAGAGATGAACAAATGCGTAACGTTTTATACGTCAAATTATTAGTATTTATTTTGACCAACTGTGATATTAAATCAATATTAGGGTTTATTATTATCAAAAATGAATAATAATTCAGATGAAGAAAAGTTGCAAATAATTAAATGGCATTATTCCGGCCATAGTTTACGACTAATTCGTGACTATATTAGCGCTATTTGGCAGCATCATGATATTCCTAGTACGGCAACTATTCAGAGGTTTATAGTAAAGTTTGAAAAGACAGGAACACTAAATTTCAAGAAAGAAATAAATGAAAGAATTTATAACAATGAAGAAAATATTCTAACTTTAATAGAACTGGAGCCAACAATGAGTGTGCGGGAAATTTCCAGAGAACTAAATATAAATTTTATGACAGTGCATAGAATTCTCAAAAGACATAAATACATTCTTTTTAAATTTCAAAACCACCAAAATATTTTGGAACGAGATTTTGAACTGCGTGCCTCATTCTGTGAAATAATGATGGAGAAATCAAATTGTAATAGAGAATTTTTAAGTAGTATTTTATTCACAGATGAATGCACATTTACCATGAATGGCGAACCAAACTGTCATAATTATCGGTACTGGTCACAAAATAATCCACATAATATTGTAGAATCGAGGACACAATATCGTCATTCTGTCAATGTGTGGGCAGGAATTTTTGGTGATAAAATCATTGGCCCATTCTTCATCCAACGAATAAATTCAGCATCATATTTGAATTAATTAATTAATGCTGTTGGACCACAAATTGTTGAAACAAACAAAGAAAATGTGTGGTACCAGCATGATGGCTGCCCTGCACATAGCACTAGAGAAGTTGTGGAATATCTAAACCATGTATTTCATGAAAGCTGGATAGGACGAAATGGACCAGTTAACTGGCCAGGACGGTCGCCAGATTTAAATCCGTGCGATTTTTTTTATGGGGCCATTTAAAATCTTATGTTTATAAAAAAAGATACCAGAATTTAGAAGAACTTAAAAATGCTATATTACAAGAATGCCAGAAAATAAATAATCGACAATTAAAGAATACCCGAGAAAGCTTCTACAACAGATTAGGTTATTGTTTAGCTCAAAACGGTGGACTATTTGAACATCTAATTTAACAATTTAAGAATATTTAGTTTGTTGATGTTTTTATTGAATTAAATTTATGTTACATTAATTAATTTGTTAAATAACAACCTACCTTAAATATTTTATCGAGTTTATTATTTTATTATTCTTAAATAATAAATCTAAAAAATATTTTGCCATATTATTATTAAATTTTTATTTAGAAAATAAATATTTAGTACGTAAAAATGATTTTGACAATTTATTCTGATATTGACGTATAAAACGTTACGCATTTGTTCATCTCTTGTTTTTAATTCCATGGCTATTACTATAAAATTGAAATTATGTGAATTTTCAAATTTAATTTCTGCAGTTATGAAGTAGTCAAAATGAATTTTGTTTATTGATTCGGATGTAGAATTTTATGCTTTACAACATTTATTTGAAACATTTTTTCCTAAAATAATTAGGGAAGCAATGCGCACGGAAAAACTGATTTGCCATGTTAAACGCCTATGTTTCACTTTTCGTGTTACACCCGGTATATACCGAGAGTTTTTCTTATCAGTAAACATAGGGATATATCATTACCATAGTTACAGTTAATAAGTTTCACAGCAATACATTAGAGCGTTTATTTAAAAAGTAAACATAGGGAAAATAATATTTTCAGCAATGCATTGAAGTGTAATAGTCTATTATAATAAAAGAAACATTTTAAGTTTAAACAAATTACATGAATTTTAATTAATTTAAATTACATTACTTTAAATAGGAATTTAAATTTAATAACTGTTCAAAATTACCCTCATTACCTTCCAAACAATTATAAAATGAATTTATAGAATTATTTATTTGCTCTGGAGGAATCTCATGCGATGCAACACTAATTCTACGTTTTAATTGTTATACACTCATTTTATCACCATTATAAATTTGATTTTTAAGTGGCCCCAAAGAAAAAAATCGTTTGGCGCAAGATCTGGTGACCTTGCAGGCCACTCCACTTCTGCACCTCGACCTATTCATCTTTGGGGAAATATCCGGTGCAGATAATTTCGTATATTTTGTTGGAACCACATTTCCTCAATATTTACTCAATATTACTCTCTCTTGTAACAACTCTAAATAATGTTCCCCATTTAAATTTCCATTTATATAAAACGCCCCACTATTTGATCCCCTATTAACCCGGTCTGATTTTGAAAGAGGACAGTTTTATTACTTTGACAACTATAGATGACAGCAATGTTATTTTCCTTATGTTTACTTTTAAAATAAATGCTCTAATGCATTGCTGTCAAGCTTTTTAACTGTAACTATGGTAATGACATATCCCTATGTTTACTGATAAAAAAAACTCCCGGTATATATATTATATATAGGAAGAACAAATATGGATGATGGTAAAGTGATGTGTCAAATCACGGATAATCGTGTGAGAACCACAGGGTTAATTTTAATGTAGTAAAAATGATTTATCCTCCGTGTTACTGCCACCGAGTAACGTACTCCACAATAAAGGGATGAGACTTCTGTTCGAAATAAATATTTTTGCGATTCGTATTTAAGTTCCAGTATCAGAACCAATTGTTATAACTCGTCAATAATTGTTTCAGAAACAAGATCGCAACCATTATGCTACAACTGCTTATTTATAGATGTATTAACAAATTAAATCTACCCCTGTGGCTCCCCCTCCACTGACATCTTTAGGGGCCGTGATTTGATGGCTGGTAACCGCACTTCACGCGTAGAAATATATCACTTATCGAGATCTGCTTCAGTAGAGTGCCACACCCAGTTATAGGTAAAAGGCGTGATGATATATACATTTTTTTTATTACCATAATTTTAAATTAGTATTCAGTAGCTCTGCAGATCTTTGGAAATTTATGAACTTTTTAAAAAACAAGAATGAACTTTAGAGGAAATGTTGCATATTAATATAAATCGATCATTAATCAATTAACGAAAAACATTTGAAAGCTCTGTCCAATCACAATGTATCAAATGCTAGTTTAGACAAATTAGAGTTTTTAATTTGAAATTCCAGTAGGCTCTGATTATAAAAAGAGCAGTGTTGAATATTCCGCTAGTATTTCTATTTTGATGCATTTTTACTGCAAATATAAACATTGAAAAACAGAAATATTACAACCAGCGTATCAGTAATTTATACAATACAATGAGAGAAAATTATATTGACACTTAATAAATATTTATGCAAGATTAATGCATATTTCATCATTCATTAGATTAAAAAGAAATACAGGCCATGTCAGAAAAAATCATCACAGCTATGAATACATCAGCGTTCATCTGACAACAGAGAATCAGTGTAATCTAATTATAGTCCCGAAAATCAAGACGGTTGTATGTATGCTTCCATTTGCCTCTTACGAACGCAGATGTGCATTTGTTTAAATCAATTTTACAAAGGAGGGAAAAGCTTCTTGTGATCCATGCAATTTTGCGATTTTTCTTTGTTTTGTCTAGGAAATATATGCAACTTGAAAATTGATAGCAGGAACTTACTACCAAAGCAGATCTCGGTAATTGATATATTTTTTCGCGTGTAGTGCGATTACTAGCCGTCAAATCACGTCCTCCAAAGATATTAGTGGAGTATTTTCGTCTTTGTTATGAATTAGTCTGTTCACATCAAGTGTGCCTACGTTGACGTAGGGGGTGTGAACAAAAGAATAAAGTAGAAACAAACGCAATAACAATATTTGAAAGGCGGCAAGTGAGTTTTTTGGCAAGCGCGAGTTTTTCTCGACGTTAGCGGTGGCGGCGATGGCGGCGAACAATGGTTGCAGCCAAGCGTTCTCATCATCCCCGTCTCCAGCACCGGCCAGCCACAGTAGGTTATATTGGAACTAAAACTACTTAGAATCATAATTTTAAGCAATAGTAAATAATATTCTGTTAGATAGTCAAAATGTTGTTTCTTAATTAACAGAAGAAAATAATACTGTTCATTCCAAGGTAAAAAGTAATGATCATGCATTCCATTAAATTTTGTTATAAACTTTAAAAGTAAATAAATATATCATCACGCCTTTTACCCATTACTAAGTGTGGCACTCTATCGTAGCAGATCTTGGTAAGTAATATAATTTGCGTGCTAGTACCATCCGTCAAATCACGGCTCCCAAAGATGTTAATGGTGGGGGAGCCACATGGGTAACAAAAGTTAAATTTTAACTTGATTTAAATAAATAAAAGAATGTGTGATGGTATCAACAATTTGACATATAATTCTGGTTTGAATTAGTTGTGTCTCACTTTAAGTTTAATTTTTTTTAAACATATTTTTTACAGATGCTATAGAAAGTAGGCATTGGCTCTCGCATTTGGCAACGTAAAATGTCACTTTGTCATAATAGAAAAATGTCCCCTCTCTGAATTTTAAACTCTAAATCAAATATTCATTGAACGTTGTGATAACAATCAATAACAGCAAGTAAACAATTTTCATTTTGTCCTATAACTTGTAAAATTAAATTCTTAAAAGTTATGAAGAAAAAACTGATTGTGGCGACTGTACAAAATACCTCGTGTATACTATTTCATTTTAAACCGGAGGGATCGGCATAAAACGATTAAACGTCCCTGTCCCATATAACTACAATGAAATTTATTAGTGCGGCTACCACAAATCGCTTAACGATGGTCACAACTGGAGGTTGATTCTGTATCTTGCGTAAGCAGTTGCGTGATTAAATTTGCGTTAGTACAATGTATGACGTCACCGATTCTTTTCTGTTGTCGTGCATAGGGAATTCCGTGCTTTACGTTTTCGCGCCAAGTTTAGTGTTGGTAATGGTTTTGAAACTATAACTGTCAGTTGCAATTGTCATTGTTTGTCAACATCGTTTTGTAGTTTTTTTAAACGATTTCATTATGGCAGAAGATAGAAAACGTGATATGAACGCTACAGAGGAGCAAAGACAAATTTTAATAAACTTTATTGCAGATATGGCGTTGATAACGCAAAATGACAAGAAAGTAAAAGACAAACATAATGTTAGAATGAGACAGGTAGTGTCGCAAGTAAGAAACAGGACCTACGGAGGTCACGCATCTATATTTGCGTGTCTCGCAAGAAGTGACGTCATACCCATTAGTTGTTTAAATGTCCGATAGATGGTTTACTATATGCATGTGACATATCTGTGTTAGTGTGGGTGCCGCAAGTAGTCACGCAAGATACAGAATCAGGCTCCAGGTACATTTTTAAGGGTCGTATTCAGCTTAAAATTATTCTTGCTTTTTCCTATGATTGACCATTTAAAAATACCGGCGAATGGGGCTGTACAACCCTGTGCGAGCCTTGTGACACCAGTTATAACGGGTCATATTTGTAAACGTAATTGCGGTGCATTTAATCGTTTTATACCGATCCCTCTAGTTTAAAATGAAAATAGTAGATATTTGTTTCGAGCGCAAATAGCAATAGTCCGGACCTGTAGGTCTCTCAGTACGAACCGAAGTGCGAATGGCAGTTACCCGGAGCCGGGTGCGAAACCAGCCGACAATCTCAAACTACAGCCCTGTCGCTTCAATCAACTCAGCCCCGCACACTTTAACCCCTGATCCGCCCTCGACCACCACACAAACGTAAATATACGTTTATTTAGCGATCACAGAGATGCCCAAAAGTTTTACTTAATTCAACATCGCTGGCTTTATAACTAATTATAATGCGCTTACCATTGACGACAAGATTAACAGTTGCAGGATTCAGGATCACTTACCTGGAACAAAAGAAATAATACATTAATCAAGTGGATGACATACATTTTTTTTTAGTTATACAGGGTGTTATATTTTAGATGAACCAACAATTGATGACGGATGTATACGCTCATGGTATCATTTCCGGTGTATTAGTAAATAATATTAACTTTGAAATTTCTAATGTAATATTTCTTAATAATCATATAAAATTATTCAAAAATAAAATGGTGGGCGCTAATATTAATTAGTTGATTATCCGTCATAATTGACAACATCTTTGCGGGCCATGATTTGACGGCTGGTAAACGCACTTCATGCGAAAAAATATATCACTTACCAAGATCTGCTACGGCAGAGTGTTACCCCAGTAATGGGTAAAAGGCGTGATGATATATTTATTTATTGACAACGAAAAATGTAACCGATTGTTCAATTTAAAAAAAACTTTTTAAAATGAAGTAGCAGATCTCGATAAGTGATATATTTCTTCGCGTGAAGTGCGGTTATCAGTCGTTAAATTAGAGATGTAGGTAATAGGGAGCATCAGGGGTAGATTTAATATGGTGAAAATTTTCATATAGTGTTAAATTCTGCCATATTAATTTTATAATAAAAACAGGTGTAGAAAAACTGCGTTTAAAGACTTCAATATTAATGATAATTTAGTTATTTTTCCAATAAAAATTGGAGCATTCAAATATCGCTGCAAGCATTCCAGGAAGTACGTCGCATTTTAAGATACAAAAAATTCAGCCGCCATATTGATTTCAGTAGAAATTTATAGACGTTCAGATATTTCACGTTGGTGTCGTTTCGCAAAATGAAAAATGGTTAGTTTGAATGGTCTTCCACGGCGTCGCGGCGCCAAGCGAGCATTGCCGAACAGTCAAACAGTTTTGCTATTTGTGCAGAAGCCCCTTTCTATACATTTGTTTTATGCAGATATGTTTAACGTCAACGCAAAACTGTCGCCGTACCACACAACGCCAACTTTACTGTGTACACTCACACTCAAATTTATTTTATTATCCATTTTACACAAATTTACACGGGCATACTGCTCAGCAATTGCAAATCAGTTTATATATTGCAAATAAATAAATAAATATAAATATATAATCACGCCTATTACCCATTACTGGATGTGGCACTCTGCCGTAAGCAGTTCTCGGTAAGTGATATATTTCTTCGCGTGAAGTGCGGTTACCCCGGCCCCCAAAGATGTTAGTGGAGAGGGAACCACAGGAGTAGATTTTTAAATTGGTGAAAATTGTTTGTCGGCTATGGGGATCGAATCAGGGTTCTCAAGATCCACAGGCCGACTCGATACCACTGAGCCATCTACCCCATAGTTTATATATTGCAATAATAGTATATTATTCAATGTGTAAGGAATATAAACCTTCGGCTTGTGTTGCAAACTACATTCTCTTGAGTAATAGCTATTACTTGCGAATAAAATACTATACTTTATCTACGACTATATGTTAATATGTAATAAGATTTTACAATTATTTTTACATTATTAATAAGTCAGATTGCTTACATTTTTTGTTTTTATTTTTATTTAATAAATATTAACACTACTTAACATGGAATAAGTAGCCCATAATGACGATGATTTATATTTATCAGAAAGTTCGCCAAAATATACCATAAGAACATTTTCCGAAAAGAAATTTACATTTTTGCGTATTCGCCAATCCTTAAAAGATTTATACACTTGTTTATAGTTTTTGTTTGTTTTTTCGGGCAGTAAATTTAAGAAACGTACGTGTGCGGCTTCTACAATATCTGGTGGAGTACAAATTTCACTTTGTTCGCTTTCAGAATCCATAACTCACATCTATAATCACACAAATTACAGTATTATTGTAAACAAAAACGTTTTAAACTAATTTTGACAGATAATTAACAATAGCGCGCTTCACTGTTTCATAGCATACTTAACGCGCGGCCATTATCGTTATTTTTGATTGGCTATTGAAGTGTTAAGTAATGAAAATTCAGACATGTGATTGGTCATGAAGTGTTGAGTAATGAATTATTACTTAACACTGTCAATAATAATTAGTATTACTTATCATAAATTTCATAAGTAATGAATACATTATTTAATAAGAGTAGATAAATAAATATTCCTTTTCCCCAACCCACATGCACTCTTGGATCATAAACCCAGGATGATACGTTAATAACATGAGAAGACGGCGTCATACACACTGCGTAGCTCACCTATCTAATGTAGCTCACTGTTGCTAATCAAATTCTGTCGAGAGATTTACGATTCGCTCGCAGTGCAAGGACGACGAGTTTATTGCACGTTATTCCGTCACGTGATTCTATAAGCCGCTTTGTAACTTTGTAGTTGGTGAAGTGATGAGGAGTGAATGGATTGCTTTGAGGATGTTAGGTACAGGTGTAGATAATATTTATCATTACCATTGCTTCCTTGATTACTTTATACAAACATATTTTTCATATAAATCGTACAAAACTAGATTCCTGACAAAATAAAAACTATTTCATCAATATTTTTAATCAGTAATTTCAATTTTAACTTTGACCTCCCAAAATCTCTAAAACTAAACTAGATAGAGATCAAATTAAAAAATCAACACTAGGTTAGTTTCAAATAATGTAAAGTTTATTTTACAATACGTATTTCGGTCGAGTAGTCCATCATCAGGTGAACAAGATAAGAATGAATTTGTAATAAGTAAGACTTATAAATAGTATACACAAGAATTCTAACACAAGAAGTGGGAGATACATGATTGAAAACAGATGTTATAAGTACAATTTGTTTGGGAAAAATACATTTATGACCATAGTTGAAAGAAAATAATAGAAAATAATATCAAACAGAAGAGGTACCTACAATTATTTGGATGGAAATTACATTTTAAACCTAGTGGTAAAGAGATTAAAGCGGACGTATTAAAGGTGAACGGTACAAATCTATTTGTTTATTCATAACTGTTAACTGGTCCTTAATGGCAATCTGAATTTCCAAGGATTCTAAGAAATCCAACTTTAATCCCTTTTTACAAATATGTTTGATTGACAAACTCTTATCATGTAACTTATGGTTATTGTCAAGACAATGTTTAGCAACATTTGAAGACACATTATACCTATGTAAATTGCTTGGCATACACTACAGCTAATTTGATAAACTCCACTATTTTGAAAAATGTCTTTCTTAATTATTTTGTTATTTAATAGCAAATTTTTTAAAGTGTATGTGTTATAGAAGGATGAAACAATATTCTCTGAATGAAGTATTTTTTTAATTTTGAGGCTTGTATTGTATGATGGTCTCCCGATGGGCTCACCCTTATCACCTCTTTTAGCGGACATTTTTATGGATCATTTAGAAAAGTTATTATTTAAGTCTTCAGATCCTTTAATTAAATTAATATTCTGCTGGTATAGATATGTAGATGACGACTTCTGTATATGGACGGGCTCAGATAGACAGTTAGACATTTTTCTAAAAATTTTAAATAGTTTAAACGTTAATATCCAGTTTACTTTAGAAAAAGAAACCCTTAAGTCGTTAAATTTTCTAGATATTACAATTTCGCACAATAACGGTGAATTAGATTATCAAATTTACCGCAAAAATGACTTAATCGTGTGGCTGAAACTATAAGATTGCAGTTCATGTTAGTAAAAATTAATAAAACGTGGCAAACATATATTTGTTAAAGCTCTATTAAGGGTAGATATGTTTAGAGATAGATTGCAAAATACCCCATTACCCCCGGAACCAGCTCTAACAAGATGGGGACAATTTTTAAAAATTAGTCAATGAATTTCCAGCAACAGCTAGTAAAGCAATTAAAGATTGCCAGGCCGTATTAAAAGAAGTAGAATTACAAAATAATTTGGCATTTATTAAAACCAAAAAGCTAAGTATAAGAATAGCATCGGCTTAACTTTGATAAATAAAAGGGAATTTTATTTAAAATATGGAGCATACACGAACTGCAGTATCAGTTCTTTAATACGACTCTGTAGTGATAGAAAAACACAATTACAATTGGAATTGTTTAACAATCACAATTAATAATAATGTTAGTTTCCTTGGAAACTTTACGAAATACGTACGTTCATTACCTATTTGTATCTTTCTATTTAATAAAATGAACAATTTTATTCATTTTCTAATCTAAATGCAAGTGCAATAATAACAAAGCTTTAATATTGACACAAAATTCTATGTTTTATACATATACATGTGCAGATCATGGCATACCGGCTGCGGAAGAAAGTAACATATATAACTTTAGTTATTTGAACAAAATTATAGTTTCTCTGAATGTTTAGTAATAATAATATTTAAAGTTCAATTTATGACAGAAAAATTCTGATGACGCCTGGATTAGCACCAGGGACTCTCCGCTTGCCGGGCAGAGATAAGATAGGTAAAGGAACGAGTATTATTTAATTTGTGGAGGAGAGTGAGGAGGAGTAGGAGTGGCAGAAGAGGGAGGAGAGGGAAGAGGAGTAGGAGAGGCAGAAGAGGGAGGAGAGAGAGGAGGAGTAGGAGAGGGAGGAGAGGGAGGAGAGAGAGGAGGAGTAGGAGAGGGAGGAGAGGGCAAAGAGGGAGGAGAGGGAGGAGAGAGAGGAGTAGGAGAGGGAGGAGAGGGCGAAGAGGGAGGAGAGAGAGGAGGAGTTGGAGAGGGAGAAGAGGGAGGTGTGAGAGGAGGAGGAGGAATCAGAAGAGTCAGACTCTTTTTTATCTATTGTATAAGCTATATTTTTATTTCAAAATATTTGTATAATATTATCAAAACTTTTACAATCTATATTTACATTTTTATATATAACTATCATATTTATTTAAATAAATTAAATGGTGAAATGCATATATTATTGGTTCAGACATTTTCTTAAAACATCAGATGCAGAGTCGTCAATGGTAATATTCCCATTAGAAGTGAACGCTTTAAACAATTATTCACAACTAATAACAAATTTTTAATGTAGTCTCATTTAAATACTCATTACGTCATTACTATACTAGCACCATCTATATATTTTAAAAATAATAATAATAATAACACTACTAATATAACTAAAAGTTAGCGTTTGTTGTAAATATTTTATCTAAAGAATTATTAACTACACCATACTTTTGATATTCTCCAACTTTTCTTTCAAACAAATTTGTTTTTCCCTCTAATGATATATTATGCATAAAACTGAATGGATTTGTACTCATAAAAAACTATTCACAACCTAACTCTAGCAAAAGCCTATCAACAATAAATTCAATATATTGTTGCATTAAATTGCAATTCATTCCTAAAAGATTAACATGTAAAGCATCTGCTAAAAATTCTTTTTCTATGCTACAGCATCCGTTGTTATTTCAAGAATTTTTTCTTTTAAAGATTTTTGTACCACATATTTAAACAATAAACATGCAAAATCACAATGTAAACCTTCATCACGTAATATTAATTTATTACTAAACGTTAATCCTGGGATCAATCCACAGGTTTTTAACCAAAATATTGCAGCAAAACATCCTGAGACAAGTATTCCTTCTATAGCAGCAAAAGCAATAATTATTAACATAGAATCACTTGAATTCCAATTTAATGTTCAATTAGCTTTCTTCTTTACACAGAAAAGCGTTTCAATTGCATTAAATAAACGTTTTTTCTCATCTGCATTCTCAATATAAGTATCTATAAGTAAACTATACATTTCCGAATGAATAGTTTCTATAGTTATCTGTACTGCATAAAATGCACGAGCTTCACATACTTGTACTTCTTGGCTAAACCGTTCAACAAGGTTTTCATTTACAAGTACATCAGAAGCAGCAAAAAATGCCAATAGATACGGAAAGAAATGTCTTTCTTTATCGTTTAATTTATTTTTACAATCATCTAAATCATTGGATAAATTTACTTCATCCACAACTCAAATAGAAGCTAAAGCCTTTTTATACATACACCATAAATCGGAGTATTTAATAGGAAACATAATAAATCGTTTCAATTTTTATCTGTAATAATGGTTCTAAATCAGAATTAAAATTGTTTTCAGCCATATTTATCACGTTCACGTTATACAGGATGGAACATCATACCTGTGTACATAGGCGATTAACATGAAAAAACAGTTTTTCTGTGCGCATTGCTCCCCAAATTATTTTAGGCAAAAATGCTTCAAATAAATGTTGTAGAGCATAAAATTCTGCATCAAATTCAATAAATAGAATTACATTTACATGCGTTATAACGACAGAAATTAAATAAAAAAATATTAAAAATTACTTTGAAAAAATGAAATAGCCATGGAAGTGAAACAAAAATAGATAGATGCTTGACGTTTGACAGATCTCCTGATTTGGCACCTAGCGATTTTATGGGATCATCTTAAATGTAAAATTTATAAGCAACGCCAACCAAATATTAATTCTTTGAGAGAAGCTATCGTGGGTAAGTGCGCTTTAATCACAAATAGGCAGCTCGCTAATGTACGACATTCCTTCTACAATAGACTTTTGTTATTGCTTGGCTGAAAATGGAGGTTTATTAGAATATTTATTGTAATAATAAATTGTAGTGATTATCTTAATGAGAGAATTATTGTTTGATATTTGAATTATAATAGATAAGTTATAATTTTTACATGACCAACCCTATAAGAAATAAACGTTTCATTGAAATGTACAATTGTTTATTTATTATTAAATTGTAATCATAGGTATGGAGTTTTTTGTATGAATTTTATTGAATGATTAATTTGTCGGGGGTAAAATATCAAATAAACAGGAAAACGTCAAGCATTTATCTATTTTTGTTTCACTTCCATGGCTATTTGATATTTTGAACGTAATTTTTAATATTTTTTTATTTAATTTCATGAAACTAATAAAAATAACATTAAACAATCCATCTGCAACATGTAAAATTAATATAAACCATATATTTTAATAAATGGCGGTATACAAAGAAGTTGTACATGTATATGGCCACCAAAAGTCAGCTTTGATTTCAACGATTTAAGTGAAATTTATAAATTTGATCATTCTTATGCGACCAATTCTATAATTAGTACAATAGATAACAAATATAAATATTTACTTGACATGGCGCCGAACGCAAGTATTTCCAGCATCAATAACACTGAAAATACTCATTCTGATTCTATAGCAGTAAACATAATTAATAAAAAAACTGACATTAATATGATATTTAACTTAACGGAAACAATGTATCTTTGGAGTCCAAATAATAATGTTATTTTTTGTGAAAAAAAATATTTTTGTCACTTTCTTCCCATGTGTACAGGTGCTAACCTACAAATTGAAACACTTGAAATTAATAATATTTGTAATTTTTTTATTTAAATACTGTTATTATATATGTTCATAAATTTACGTATATATTTGAAAATAATAAATATTTTATAATATTTAAAATGCTTTATTTTATTTATTTTTTTTACAGAATGTTCCCAATAAAATATGAAACATGTCCGATAGATCCAAGCCATGCTATTAGTAACAAAAAATATCAGTTTCATAGTTTGCGCTGTTTAAGACAGCATCCAAGTTTAAAAATGTGTAACTATAGCAGCAGACACTTTTTTAATAAAGAAAATGAAGAACGTCATTATCAACATTGTTGTGACGCAATGCAATGGTGATAACAATGTGGCAAGTTTAACTTGCTTTTTATTAAATTATTTTTAATATGTATTTTATGTTTAAGAATAGTGCGCATTTTGTATAAAACCTCAGTGGAAAGGTCTACCAAAAAAATGGCCAGGATGTGGCGGAGAGTTCTGCACGTCATATATACCTCCAACTACTATAAACAATGGAACATTTTCCTGTTACAAAACATCAAGCCTTTACTGGACTGGGACAGGATAAGTACATATTTTTCATGAACAATTGTAATTGTATTACATAGTATTTTCGACAATAAATATTATTAAAATGTTCTGCTCTATTTTCTACAAATTTCCATGGAAAACCCTAACCTCAATTTCCACCTTCAAACACACTAACCATCTGACAGTATATTTCAAAACTAAAAAACAAACATAGTTTTAATTTGGTACCACTAAAATAAAAAAACACACTAGCCATCCAGCGACAACTTTCAAAACTAAATTTTTTAACCTAGAACAACCCCAAACGGTGATGGCATCCATCATGAGGTTCGCAATAACCTAGAAATTTATGGAGTTCGTGATGACGTCACACACAATTTCGTGGACGTCATCACCAACGAAGTTAGCCTTGAACTAGGTTACGTAAAGGCAAGTGACTTTGAAGTGGTCTCGGAGTGATCCTGTTCACCTACTAAAAACGACACATAGCACCAAAAACTCACAACACTCAATCTTCATGCCAACTCCTTGTGGAGAATGTCAAAAACCCTTCGCAAACCTTCCAAACCTATCCCTACGCTATCGCACAACAATAGCATCCTTTTCACCGATGAGCTCATCACATTGAGGCCGATTCCACTCCTGAACAAACACACATCACACAAACAGTACACGATTTTATAAACACAATACATGACACAAACACGCACACTAGCTAAACTCATGACGTCACCCTCCGAGTTAGCTAGCATTATTAAATTCCTACCCAACCAGAAAGCGCCAGCTCCTGACACAATTCCAAACATTGTCCTGAAAAACCTATCACGTAAAGCCTTTGTCCAGCTCACCTACCTAATCAATTCCATCATTAAATTCCACTACTTCTCTGCGTCCTGGAAAACTGCTACAGTTATCCCCATCCCAAAAACAAATAGAAACCATAAACTTCCCATCAGCTATCGCCCTATCAGCCTCCTTAATATCCTATCCAAGGTAGCTGAGAAGGTGATAGTTTCCCGCATCCATTTCTTTGACACCAAACATAAAATAACCCCACCTTTCCAGTTTGGTTTCCGTCCCAAACATAGCATCGTCCAGCAAGTAGCGAGAATTGTGACTGACATAACTACAAACTTTAACAAAAAGAAAGTCGCAGTAATGGCCCTAGTAGACGTCGAAAAGGCTTTCGACAAAGTATGGCTAGAGGGGGTCATTTACAAATTAATTCTCGTGAAATTCCCTCCTAATTTAATTAAACTCATCCATTCCTATCTATCCAACCGACATCTCCGGGTGAAAGTTAACAACAAGGCAGGGTCCTAGGTCCTAAACTTTTTACACTCTACCTGCATGATTTCCCGACATTCCCTCAAACTTACACAGCACTCTACGCGGACGATACGGCACTCTATTCGCATTCGTTCAGCGCAGAGGTCGCAAATAAACAGATCCAGATCCACCTCAATATCCTACAACCATACTGGCGACCCTGGAAAATATCCATAAACCACGAGAAGACCGAATCCATTGTCTTCACACGTAAAAAATCAAACAACACTGTTTACACTCCACTTACACTTCATGGACATAAAACAAAACCACAAAATACCTCGGCGTCACCCTAGATCCTCGTCTATATTACAAACCCCACTTCAATACCATAATTTTAAAAGTCACAATAGATATTAAATCCCGTTATCCTTTCCTAAATAAAAATAGTTCCATGTCCCAGTCAAACAAAAAACTGTTGTACACGTATATCATTTTTTTTTTCGGGAGGAGAGGAAATCTTCAAAAAGACACCCCAGTCGCCAGGTTACCGGGGTAGTGTGGGATTTCTACCCACTAAAACCTCTCCTCGTTAGACTCCAAGCCAATCACCGGAACCGCTTTTTCGCATTGCATCAGTGACTGGTTATTCCAGGCTTAATCGCCTTCTACTATCTCCTCTTGTAGAGTGGCTTGTCTACGTCGTTCTTCTTCTTCCTTCGTTGCCATAACTGTCCTTATAAAGCTATTTATCGTATCCCAGTTCTTTTCGTCTCGGAGCATAATGTCCACGAAGTCGATGTCTATCGTGCCACCCAGCTGCGCTTCTGCTGCCATCCTCATCTCCTCCCACCGTTTGCAGTGAAGAAGTGTATGTTCCGGGCTATCTATCCCGTCTTCACAGTATTCACAGGCGTCTGAATGTCTCTTGCCAATCTTCAGCAGGTAGGTACCGAAGTTGCCATGACCACTCAGCGCCTGTGTCAGATGATAGCCGAGTTCTCCGTGCTCACGGTTTATCCACTTCTCTAGGTTAGGGATTAGTTTCCTAGTCCAGCCGCCCTTGCTTCCATTTCTCCATCTCTCTTGCCAGGCCAAGAGGAGTGTGTTCCGTTCTCTTTTCCTGATCGCATCAGTCCTTTCATTTGCCTTTAAGCACCCTAACCTTTCCCTTTCCTCCGTAAGCAGGTCTATCGGTGGTACTGAGGCCAAAACGAGTATAGCCTCCTCCGACGCCGTTCGGTAGGCACAACAGATCCGGAGGGCCATTTTTCTTTACACCTTTATCATGTGCGCGCGATAGCTTGCTCTGTTCAGACCATCTTTCCATATTTATGATGCGTAGAGCATAATGGAGTGAGCCACGCATCCCATAACTCGCTTTTTGCTACTCTTGGGGCCGCCAATATTCGGCATTAGCTTGCTGATGGCTGTTACCGCTATCGTCGCTCTGCGTGCCTTTTCTCTGATGTGGCTAGCAAAGGTGAGCCCTTGGTCCAGAGTTACCCCCAGGTATTTTACCGTACTGGTCGGCAATATTTCCTGTTCCATCACTGTGAAAGACACCGGATCGATTTTCCTCCTGCCCGTGAAGACAATTGCCTCAGTTTTGTGGGAAGCTATCTCCAACCCCCTCTCCTGCATCCAGGTACAGATTAGCTCCACTGCCGCATTAGATGTGGTTTGGAGATCTGCTTCGTTCTTGGCTATCGTCATTACTGCTAGGTCGTCAGCATATGGGATGATTGTAGCTCCTGTTGGTAGTTCTAGCCGCAATACCCCATCGTACAAGATATTCCAGAGTGTCGGACCCAGAACCGAGCCTTGGGGAACTCCGGCTGTAACCTCGAAGCAGTCTGGGCCTTCCTCACTCTGGGCAACGATTTGTCGATTGCACAGGTAGCTTCTCAACATTCGCCTCAGGTAGAGAGCAATGCCTCTTATTCTGCACTCCTCGTCTATCTGCCTCCAAGAAGCTGAGTTGAAAGCATTTTTAACGTCTAGAGTCAGTAGGGAGCACATCCGTCTAATGCTCCATGTACCTTGTCTAGCTTCTCTAGCAGTCCGTACCACTTCAGTAATAGCACATACCGTGCTGCGACCCTCTCTGAATCCAAATTGATTAGGAGAAAGTCCTCCCGTCCTGTCTAGTTCGGCTTTCAGTCTTATTAGAAAGAGGTGCTCGAGGAGCTTACCTAGTGTGTCCAGTAGGCACAAGGGCCTATAAGACGAAGGGTCCTCCACGGGTTTATTCCCCTTCCTGATGAGCACCAGCCTGCCTTTCTGCCAGTTGTCAGGAAAGAGTCCCTCCCCAAGAGCCTCATTCATTGTCTCTAGCATCAGTCCCGGGATCTCTCTCGCAGCCAGCTTCACCGCCTCAGGAGGTATTCCATCAGGGCCTGTGGCTCGATTAGACTTGATTCTGGTCCAGGCAGTCTCCAGTTCTGTCTCCAGGAAGGGAGGCACATCCTCGGTGGCCACTGTTAGGGGAATCCAATTGGTTCTTCTATGCGGCGGGAAAAGGTGAGCGATTACTCTCTGTGTTCGTTCCCTTGTCATAGTTGCAAGGGGAGCTTGCCCCTTGATTTTTCTCATGGCTATTTTATACCCTTCTCCCCAGACTCGTTGCAGAGGTTCATCCAGCAGGCTTTTTGAGTCTTGTTGATGGCCTGTCTGAGCGCTTTCTTTGCCTTTCTGGCAGCGTTGTGCTCTTCATTGCAAAGTGTTGCCCCGTCTCTTCTCTTACGGAGATAGGTACGTCTAGCCCGGAGCGATGCACGGCGGAGGGCAGCTATACCCTCGTTCCACCAATACACTGGCCGTCTGCCAGGGTTCCTCCTTCTTGGCATGGCAACATCACAGGCTTTGGCCAGAATCCTCCCGAGGGTGTCTCTATTTACTGGCCCAGTAATCCTAGCTGCTTGTGCTTTGAGACACTTCGCCATGCGTTCTGGGTTCATTTTTGCCACCACCCAACCGCCTGGGATCTGCGGGTTGTATTTTCTGTGGCTAGAGTCCGTCACCGTGAATGTAATGTAGTTATGAGGGCTGAGGGTTTCTTCCTCCTTCACTCTCCAGTGCTTTATTAGCGGGGCCATAGCAGGCGTCGCTCAGGTGAGGTCTATGATGGAATGCGACTCGTGTCTTTCAAAAGTCGGGGCGCTGCCCTCGTTCATAATGACAAGGTTCTGGCCAGCGGCCCATTCTGTAACCAGGCCTCCTCTATTATCCATGAAGGGGGATCCCCATTCAGGTGCTTTAGCATTAAAGTCTCCAGATATTATAGTTCTTTGTCCCTGGCTCATCACGCTCCTATGGAGGTTTGTCAGGAAAACTTGATATTCCGGCAAGCTCCTATTGGGTGAGAAGTAGCAGCTGTATAATGTACAGCTTGTCATTTTCACCCATACGAACCCTTCACCTGATCCTGTTTGATCTATAGTCTGCTGTTGGAAACTTTAATGGCGGCGTCCTTCCTGGGGTCAGAGATCCATCCCGCACTGGCTTTGATATTCGGTTCGCTGGCCAAGAGAACATCAGCCCCCATCTCGTTTGCTGTCGCATACAGTGCAACATAGGCTGCTTTGCTTTTATTTAAGTTTGCCTGGATGATTAACATTAATTAAGCTTGGCTTTACGAGCCTCCTCCAAGGCCGTTCTGTATTTAGGGCACTTGGCCCCGCCCTTGCTGTGTCCTGATGTATTACACAAAATACAGAAACGGTCATTCGTGCATTCCCTGGCCTTGTTCCTCCGCACCTGTAACAGAGAGCGGCTCGGTTAGCGTTCTTACAGTTCGCCATTGTATGGTCTAACCCGTGGCATTTGAAGCATTGGGTGACGTTGACGTGCTCCCTGAGTCTGCATCTGACCCAACCCACTGTGAGGCTCCCCGATTCGAGGAGCTGCCTTGCCCCTGCTTGAGGTACCTTGATTGTCACTGCCTGCGTGCCGGCATATGCAGGCCGCATCAGGTTCACCTGGCACCTCTTTCCAATCTCCTCTCCCAGCTCTCTTATCAGAGCAAGGGAGATGTCGTCCTGGGTGGCGGTTACATCTAGATCTCTGAGGTGTAAGGTGATCATGCTTGATAAGACCTTTGCCTCTCGGCCCTTTTCTGCCATGGCTTTTCTTAGAGTCTCCGCTTTTGCGTTGCCCCCTTCTACTGTTAGTAGTAGGTCACCGTCTCTTGTGCTCCTCATGGAGGTTATGTCTACGCCAACTTTAGTGCGGTCTATGGTGGTTTTTAGAGTCCTCACTAGGTCGGCATATGTACTACCTCTTGCCTTGACCACTACTGCGTCAGGGATGTACTTGTCTCCTCTTGCAGCTTTACGTCTTTCAGCTGTTTTCGAACGGAAGGCATCAGCTTTTCCCCTTCTTACTGTTTTTCCCTTTCTTTTCTTCTTAGCATCTACCAGCGTCCACTCTTCAGCAATATCTTTCTGCTGAAGCTGGTTTTCTTCTAGTTTCTCCTTGTTGCTTCTCTTTCCTTTCTCTTTACAATAGAAGTCAATCACGACGCCGGTATTGTAAAAAACAGTCTCCACAATTTTCCTGGTTCTTCCCCACTTTGTTCTGACTCTTCTCCCCTCAAGGTTTCCCATTGCCAGTTTTTTGTGCCCATTATCTTCCATTTGTCTCCTTAGGTCTTTTAGACCATCAAAGAGTGATTCTGTAGTTGGGGCTCCTTTCTCGTATTGTAAGCTGAAGCAGTATACATGCCTACCTTTTTCTTCTGAGTCCAGTTGGGCAGAGTTACTTGTGATATGTACCACCTTCTGCTCTTCGCCGTTCTGTGATAAGTATCCCAGTATTCCTCTCTTTCCTTTGGCTGCGTGTAACAGGGCCCTGTCCGGTTTGGCCAATAGAATATCACCCCCGGCCAGGTTGGTGCAGGTGTATGCTTCTTTCGGCCATATCAATTCAAGCATTTTGTTACAGTCCTCAGGTGATTTACAATTCTCCTTCCCCTGGTCTACTTCATCCACAGTGGCCGCTGCAGATATGTTCAAAATGTCGGCCTGGGTCTCCTTATCACAGAAATTTAGCGGTTCCGTTTGTGTACTCATTTCTGACGTGTCCGGGTTAACGCTGTAGAGAGCGGCGTCCACCTTTTCCCTTTCCGCCAAAATACACCTCATAATTCTTGACTTCTATTTTGATCGCTTTGGAGTTGTTTTTAATCAGGTGTTCTAGTTCGTCAGCATCATTTCCTCCCCTTCGAATCTGTTCGTCAAAGGACTCCCAGGTCTCGTTGTAGGTGGGCTTTCCTTTCCGGATATCCTCCCGTAACTTGGTTTTAGTTGCATACATGCGTATACGCCGTTCGTTTTCTCTTGGCCTCCCTTTCTTCTTCATGACTGTTCGGTAGAGGTGTACTTTGCATACTCTCTCTGCTGGAGCTACCATCAGTTCCGCGTTGCCCTGGAGGCGGAGTACGTACGAGCGTCCTTCCTCGCGGTACAGCATTACCTTCCGTCTTCAACCCCGAAGGGTTTTCCCGCCTGCCTCGATTTATTGTGTCTCCACAGTCGTCGCCGTCATCGTTTGGAGGTTTGTAAGTATCCATGGTTGCTCCTTTCGTTCGCCCTCTGATCTCCCCACCCACCACGGAGCCACAATTGGGACGCTACACCGGCGAAGGGTGCAGTCGCCAGGGCTAATCAGAAGGTATAGCTCCCTCACACACCTTCGATACGCGAATTGCCTGGAAGGAATGGCTAGGCCAAGTACCCCCAGGAGAATACTTGCCTACCTAACCCCCACCTAGTCAAACACTTGCCGTTCTCCATCGCGGCAAGGCCGTCCAGGGTCTCCTGCACCTCCAGCATGCACTGGAACTCGCCCGCTGTGCTATACAGCAGCCGATTGATAGGAACTGAACTGGGTTCCTACCTCCCGTCTATCCGAAGCTGAGGCCAAAGTGGTGAGTTGGGGCTTCCTCAACCATCAGGATCCTTTTTTCCGGCATACGGGCCGCCATGCACGGCAAACGCATGGGTGCGACCACCACATCCTTGGACATAGCAAGTCGTTGACCGTTGAGACCATCCTGGGTTTGATTTTGGAGTTTTCCTTCTCCTAGACGGGTTGCCTTCGCCACGGCTAACGAGCCCCGTCCGCCCTTGCACGTATATCATTTGCCTCATTTTAACATACGCAGCTCCAGTATGGTGGTCGGCGTCGAAAACAGCACTTCAACCGCTGCAGCGACTATAGAATAAATGTCTGCGCTTAGTTAATAACGCAGACCGCTATTCTAGAATCGTAGATCTACACGATAGCACAAACATACAATACACACATGAATACATAAACAAATTGTCACAAACATTCCACAAGTCACAATTACATAACAATCCACTTACACGCACGATCACAAACATCAGAGTGTGCAATGCACCCTTTCAACTCAAACACCTGTTACCTTACCAAACCATTCCTATTTTCTCCCTTCAACCTGTTCCAGTGCAATAAATGCACAAACATATTAACAAAACCATTTATCACATATTTGCAATGTAGTCATCATCACCGCATTGTATATATCATTTTCATTCACCTAGGTTTAAGTTAGGATAGTTTTCAATTTTCTAAAATGGGGTTTTTGTATTTTTTCCTATATGTAAATTATATGATCATGGCCGATATATAATAAAAAAAAACAATATTTGATTTCAACACAGACTTTATTTAGCAGTTGTAACTTAGAGTTTTCACAGTAAAAAGGATAACATGTCTTTGTTTCACACGTATTTATAATGTGTCTTATCAGAAAGGTTCTTATTGCAGCGTGAGAGATTCCGTTAGACATTCATCACATATTTGTTATGTCAGCATCTAATAGGGTTACATAACACCTCCCCTTCTAGATGATGGCTAAGAAATAGTGGATGGAAAAGAAATCTGATGTTCTACTTTATTAGTTGAAAGTGGTAATTGAATGATTTTTGTTTCATCAGATGTCTTTCCTTTACATATTTTATTCTTATATTTATTAATTAATTTATAACATATGAGGGTTAAAATAATAATAATTAGTAATACATACAATATAATAAAATGTGTTTCATGTTTAGTGTCTAATTCTTGCAGTGAGCTTATAGTAGGAGTAGCTTTTGTAAATTCTTCTATATTTTACAAAATTTTATTTTTGTTTGGTTTAATTTCTAACATCAATGGTTGTGGAAACTGAAGTTTTATTTCTTTATATTTATTTACAAAAGGTTTGAAAACATAGTCATTAATTTTACATTGGCTTGTACTCGGAAATCTGAAATATTCCTTTTATACTTTTATTTCTTTAGTATTTTTGCAATTAATTTTAACGTTCTGTTTATCAGGACTAAATATAATTAATTCATTAGAATTTGGAATACGAATTATATTATTATGGGATGTTATTTGTTTAATTTCACATTTACTATTATTGCTGTACAATAATTGGTTAGTACATTTACTTATTTTTATATTGTTAGTTTTACAGTAATATTGCTTATTATTAATTAAACAATCATCAACCTTAACATTATTGTCAATATACATTGTTGTATCTTGGTCATATAAATAGTACATGTCGTTCTGTTTAAAGGGAATCATTGTCATTTGGTACAAATCGTGAGTTTTCTCTGACATAACAGGAATGGTTATTATAAAGTATATTTAATTTTCCTCATGATTACAATTAACAGTTCATAATTTTGAGATTTCAACTATATCATACATGGGTAACATTTGTTTTAAATTTTCAAAAGATATTAAACTTACATCGAAAGTGTGCAGAGAACAAAAATTTATACTTTCGTTTATTTGAGATATAATCATTTGAATATGATTTAGCATAGAGATTATTAGCAGCAGTTTTGAATTGAGTAGGAATAGTGCATCTTTATATTCCCGTTTGTTAATTTGTTCTTTTATTAAATTTATTTTGTCAAAAAGTTCTTTTTCGTAATATTTACTTTATTAATTTGTTCATTAAAATGTTTAGTAAAATCTTCCAAATAATATAAATTATTTTTTATTTCTGTTTGTAAATTTTGTTCATTTCTTTAATTTGGTTGAATAATTGTTCATAATGTTCTGCGTCATTTTGATCTAAATTTCCGGAAATAGATTTTATGACTGTACCTAGTCTATTTATTAGACCTCGTTTATTTCTTTTGTGAATCTTTAATTTGTAGATTTGATTTTCTGTATATTCATAAATCATATTCATTACATTAAATGCGTCAAGGTTTAGTTTTTACAATGGTTTAGAATTATTGTTAAAAGTGTTTACTATGTCGGTCATAGTTTGAAAATTGGAAAATAGGGGTTGTAAGTCATAGTTAAAATAGGCGTATATGTCGTATTCGTTAATATGGGTTTTACCTAATTCAAGTAATGTGTATCCGTTGTTAATAGAAATATCTTGAAGGAATTGATCGTGAGATAAGGATATTAATCTGTAACAAATTATAATTTTAGTTTATCGATTTTCACTTTTCTTTTATGAATTTTCCCTTTTACTTCAATAGTATGGTTTTTATCATTATAATTATCAATTTTTACTTTTTCAGTCTACGATTTTGTTTAAGAAAAGCTTGAGAGGCGTTTTGAAATTTTGTGTGGGTATTATCTGGTTTAAAGAGTTTTAATTTTTCGTTCGCGATTTTATTTCGTAATTTATCATGTTCAATTTGTTTATTTTTTTGAAATCATTCTATTTGTTGTTCGTCTGTTAAGGTCGTTCTTGGTCGGATGTGTGAGTAATCTCTACCGTATAGTATTTCATTCGGTGATAATTTCGTGACAGAATGTATGGTGTCATTGTAGGCTATAGTCTATTTATTGAACAGATAGAGTAATAAAATTAATGGGCGTGGTCTAAACAGCGCAGTACGATGTACGCAGAAACCAGGTTTACACGCTTCAAATTAAAAAACGCGTAAGATTTATTAGAAATGAATTTAGTAAAGAAATTTACAGTTACAATAATAAAACATTATATTTATTTATTTGTACGTAACATAATTGCATAAATTACGTATTTATTTCAGAAATACGAGTTTTTAAAAACAATTTATTTCTTTAACAAAGGATTACATGAATTATACAATGGAACTTAAGAGTGTTGAACTATCTGTAGCAACTGTAGAACTACGTGACAAAGCTATGATCTACCTTTTTATATGAGGAGATATGATATCTAGTTACATGAGAATTTAGATAGCACTTTCTGATGCAATATGGGCGATGTCTCTATATAACTCCTCCCGTGCTAGATGAAAATATATCTCTGTGAGAATTATTATCATTATTAGGTTTCGTAGTTTGTTTATCATATTTCCTCTTACAATTTCTTAACAGTACTATTACTATTCCAATAATTATTAATAACAATATAATAGTTACACAATGATTAGCTACTTCAGAATGCGAATAAGATTTAATATTTATAGTTTTATTTACTGTCTTAATAGGAACATTACTATTCAAATTAAATTCAATAACTTTTCCATAAGATTTTTGAATTTTAAAGTTTTCATCATTTATTTTACAATTATTAACTGAATATAAGCCTTTAAGTTGCTTTTGCATAATATCCTGTTCGCACTCTATTTTTATATCTTCTTCTATAGGTAGATACAAGTATTTTATATTAGTATTGGGTATTTGGAATATTTCATTTTTATTATTAACTTTTATATAACTACAACTATTAGTATGATGATTACAATATAAATTAGTCAGACAGGTTTCTATTACATTACTCTCTTTTTGGCTAAAATACATTAACGAGTCTAACTTAACACATTCTGTTAATCTTTTTAACTGGTTATTTTGTTCTTCGTAATATCCGGGTATGATATCTAACGTATAATAGTTATCTTCGTTTAAAGTGGGTATAGGGGTAAACTGGATAAGTGGGCTTTTATATTCGGGAATGGGAATGGAGACTAACATTTTTATTTCAAAGTTTTCATATTTACAATATGTTTTAATTAAATGATTATTTTCCCAATTTTTTATAATTACTTTATTTAAGGGCTCCTCGACTTTAAATTTAATTATATTCATTATTTCATCACGAGATAACAGTCCAAAATGTAAAGTATTTAAACTACAAAAAGTGAAGGTTTCCTCAATTTGATTCAATGTTATAAAAATATCATTTGCTATAAAGTTTAGATCGTGAAAAACATTTCTTATTCTATAAACTTCATGTTCTTCCAAATATTTTCCTATTTGTTCTTTTAACAATAATATATTTTCTCTAATATTTTCATTATTTAAGTTAATGCTTTCAATTTGATTATTAAATTGTTGAGTTATATTTATATTATTCGAAATTAATTCATTCATTTTATCTCCAAGAGTATTTTGTTTATCAGATAACTCTGTTATGAGTTTATCATATTTTTCAGCATCTGACGCATCAAGATTTCCACTAATACTTTTAATTATTGACCCTAATCCGTTAATTAATCCTCTACGGAATCGTTTCGTAAATATATGACTTTTTAGTTCAATTTTGTTCCATATATTTTCTAATATATTTTTATTCATTACTATTTCATTTAAATTGTAACCATTTTGTTCTAATTCTTTATAAAACTTATTTCTATTTTCTTTAAGATTATTAATTTGATTAAATACCTCTAATATACTAATATTTACATAAATATATTTTTCGTGTGTTTGTACGTAAGTATGACCTAGTCTTACTATGTTTACTCTGGGGTTTATGGTTTCATTTTTAAACAACTGGGTTGCTCCGATGGCTGTGTATCTGTAACAATACGAGGTCTTTTAATTTGGTCGAGTTTATGTTTTTTCTCTTTACTGTCTATGATTTGACATTTTCCGGGACTATGTTCTTTATGTCAATGATTTTAAATTTTGGTATTTCACATTTTCCAACATGTCTTTTATGTTGTTTTAAATATACTTGTTCGGTTAAATTAACGTCTTTATTATATTCCTCACTATATTTTACTTTATTTACTTCTATATTTTTCTTAATTTCATTATATATTTCGTTCATTATTTCTTTATGACTTTGAATATATGAATCTACAATAATTTCTTCAGTTATTTTAAAGTTGTCTAATTTCAAGTGTCCTAACAATATATTTAATGGAGTTTCTTTCGTTGCTGAGTGTATCGAATTATTATAAGCGATGAGGGCATAATTTACTCTTTCCTTTAACTTTAATTCTTTGAATAATTTGTTGTGATTAAGAATTCTGATGTGTTAGATTAATGTACTATGGAATCTTTCGACAATTCCATTTGATTTTGGATTATCTATACTTATGAAATTTATCTTAATTTTTCTAAAACTTAGGTAATTCATTAATAATTTATTATTAAATTCTTTGCCGTTATCAGTAATTATTTCTACGGGTATTCTGTAATGAGAGAAGTATTTCATTAATTTATTTACAATAGTTATCGCATTTTGATTCTTTATTTCATAAGCTTGGGCGAATTTTGAAAAACTATCTACTATTGTGAGATATTTAATTTTTTCAAGGGATAACAAGTCTATATGAATTTTTTCCAACGGTTTGTTAGCAGTAGGTGTCAAAATATTCGGAATTTGAATTGGGTTTCTTTCATACTTGTTTAATAAACAAGTTTCACATTGATTAATAGAATTTTGGATATCCTTTTGCATATTCGGCCAATACATCATTTGTTTTAGTTTTTGATACGTTTCTGTGATACCGCGGTGGTTCGTTTTTCCTTCGTGGTAATTACGCGTTTGATTCAATTTATGGGGTAGATGGCTCAGTGGTATCGAGTCGGCCTGTGGATCTTGAGAACCCTGGTTCGATCCCCACAGCCGACAAACAATTTTCACCAATTTAAAAATTTACCCCTGTGGCTCCCTCTCCACTAATATCTTTGAGGGTCGTGATTTGACGGCTGGTAACCGCATTTCACGCAACAAAATATATCACTTACCGAGATCTGCTTAGGCAGAGTGCCATACCCAGTAATGGGTAAAAGGCGTGATGATATATATATTTATTTATTTATATTCAATTGTTCTTCTTTATCCTGAATATCTATTAATAAATTTTTACACGAAATTAATTTATAACTATTAGCGCGAAACATTGTTTGCATGACTATATTAAATGGGTTTATATATTTTTCAGGTATTAAACAATAATAATTTATTCCTGGTTGCAAGTATTCTTTAATAAATGTTAGAATTGTTTTATTACAATTAATTCGGTTTAAATATAAATAAATTCTCTGTGTCTTTTGTTCAAAAAGTTTTTCGATTTTTACTTGATTATTATTATTCGTTTCTTTTACTATAATTTGATTTCTGCCAACATTGATGGGGGATTCGATATAAGTTAAACCATTTATAGGTTGTTCGTCGTCTGTATGAGCAATGAGTGTACTAGAAGAATCTTTATTGTCTAATTCTACTACTACTGAACTAGTTTGCTCGATGTTAAATTGAGCAGTGTCGTGCTAGAGGAGTCTTTATTATTTGCAGTTATTTCAACGGAGTTAGCATAATTTTGTATTAAATTATCTGGTAACTTTTTATAAACGTTAAACTTAATAGAGGAGTTTTAGAAAATTTCTTCAATTAGATTTACTATTTTGGGCCATTTTTGTTTATCTAACCCAGAACATATTTTTGGAAGATCAATTTCATATATATCATTTTGAATTAAATATTCTAATAATTTATACAAACAGTTTTTTATATTTTGTTGGGTTGGTTTTTCCTTAAATGTATTTTTTTGTTAATAAATGAATTATGGTTCGTTCGTTCTCAACTTGTACTGCTATTTTATCTGAAATTATTTTAATCTTACTCCGTTTACTTTTCGTTTGATAATTATTATCTACTTGTTCGGCGAAGCCCTGACTCATTTCGAAGTCTTTTGAGATGCAATGTACGAGTGGATTTCCGCTTTCCAATATATTATCATTTCTATATTCTATATTAAATGCAGGTCTGATCCTGGATAAACAATCAGCTACATAATTTTGATTTCCTTTTTTATTTAAATTATCGGTTGGGATGTTTAATTTATTTATAGTTTCGGTGTTAAATACAGTGTGTTTCGAATTTTGGTCGAAATATTGAAATTTGTGTTCATATTTGGATAACATAGTAATATTTGATTTTTTTAAATTTATCTGAGCGTCTAATATTTTTAAACCATTAAATCCAAGTAGTATGTGAAAGCTAGAATGAAAGTTATATAAATAACATTTTAGACTCTTATCTTTATATTTAATAAAAGTATATTCTTCACCCTTTGATTCGCCATTCATAGTATTAATAATAAAATCTTCTTTAAATATCCTAAATTTTGATCTATTTTTATAAACGTGATCTTTACTAATAAAATTTTGAGATGAGCCAGTGTCGATTAAAATGAATAGGTCTTGTAATTTTATATATGGTAGATTACTTATCATATTTATCGTTAGGGATTCAAATTCGTTCCTGTATCCATGGGAAAATTTTCATTTTCGTTTTCATAATTTTCATTATCATTTTCGTTATTTTCTGAGTTATTACTAGCTAATGTTTCTTCATTTTCGAAATAATTCTCTGAATTTTGTTCAACATTATATAATTCTTCTGCTACAAATGTCGGTCTCGATTGGGATTGGAAATTATTAAATGGTTTATATGTTCTGGTACTTGTGGACATTGGAGTCGGTTTGTATGCAGGTTTGACATGCACTGGTTGTCTCGAGAATTGTGAGTGTTGTGTGTTAGGATTTCTTGTCATGGGTGACTGGTGTTGGTTAAAATATTTTGTTTGTGTTTGGTATGGTTTTTGTGCTTGATTCGGATTTGGTTGGAATGAAGGTTTTGGTACATTCTGAGTTTTTACATATAGGTCGTTAGTTCTTAGAATCGATATGTCACTTAAAGTGCCTGGGTGTCTTGCACTTAATTGTGATCTATATGGTTCTTTACAGTTTTTTTATAAAGCATTGTGTTGCATATTGTTGACCAAATGCGATCATATTTTTAAGTTCATTATCTTCTAAGCTTAATTCTACCTTACTTTTATACAATAAAAATTTTTCGGAGTTACGGGACGAATCTCGTACCGCTCTGTGAGTTGAGGCTGGATTAAGGCTTTTGTTAGGACAGCTGCGCTGATCTCGTTCAACCACGGTGTAGAGATGAATTTCGGCACCTTCCGAAGTTGATGGCACGGCTCTTATGTTGACACCAGGAGTTTACAGCTTCTGTCGATGTTCCACTGATTCACCTTTTTTACTTTGTTTTAGATTCGTTTGCAAATTAACAATTAAAATTGACGATTTCGAGTTTTTAACGGATTTAACACTTTTATGCGTTTCCGAACTACGAAACCTTTTGCTTTTATCCTACCGACTGCGCCAATTACGTATTTATTTCAGAAATACGAGTTTTTAAAAACAATTTATTTCTTTAACAAAGGATTACATGAATTATACAATGGAACTTAAGAGTGTTGAACTATCTGTAGTAACTGTAGAACTACGTGACAAAGCTATGATCTACCTTTTTATATGAGGAGATATGATATCTAGTTACATGAGAATTTAGATAGCACTTTCTGATGCAATATGACTTATATAATTTTAAAAGAAATTTAAAGTAAAAATAAACACAAACGACAACCCAAATGTTATGGCAGACTTAGTATAGTTTCCGTTATTACCGATCTCTGTACTCGAGTTCAGCGTACTGTGTAAAACTGACTTACGAATAGCAACACTGTATTTAAATTTAGCGCTCATTTGTGGGAGGAGTTTCTACTCTATCTGTTCAGTAAACAGAGTATAGTATAGTTATCGTCAATATTTCGTCTAAATTTGTATTTGGATATTTTTGGAATAAAATTCGCAAATGTTCTATTAGGGTAGAATGTAGTCTTTCTATTGCGTTTGATTTTGGATTACCAACGGATGTAATATGTAAATTTATTTGATTATTGTGACAGAAAGTTTTGAACGCTAAATTATCGAATTCTTTCCCTGAGTCGCAAATGATTGTTTGTGGTTGTAATCTTTCTCTAATGATATTTGAAACTATATTTATGACATTGTGACAAGTTTTATTTTTTATAAAATATATTTGAGCATATTTTGAAAACTGGTCAAATATTGTCAAATAGTATTTTGAATCGAGGGTTAATATACCTAGATTTATAATTTCGAAAGGTCGTTGGGGAGTTGGTGTAAGTTGATCTTCTAATTTTGGAGGTTGTCTATCATATTTGCATTTCTTACAAGTTTCGCATTTATTTATGAATGTTGTTATTGTTTCTGACATTTTTGGCCAATAGTACGTTGTTTTTAATTTATTATAAGTTTCTAGTATACCACGGTGGTTTGTCTTTCCGTGATGGTAGTTAAATATTATTTCGTCCTGTTCATTCTCGTTTTCTACGTCTTCAACTTGTTGGTTAACTCTTATTAAATTTACTGTTCCGAATTCAAACTTACTCTGTGTTATTTTATTTAAAGTGTTAGCGATTTCGTCCGTGCAAATACAATAATATCGTATTTTAGGAACTATGTAATTTTGAATAAATTCAAATAGTTGTGTTTCTTTATTTTCTGGTTTTAATGAAAATATAATTCTTAATTTTTTATGATTAAATAATCTTTTTGTTTCTACCTTATTTTCTGTATGTTCCTGTATTATTATTTGATTGTTAGCAACGTTAATTCGGTTTTCTAAAAATTTTAAACCATTTATAGGTTCTTCTGGTGAGGAATGAACTTTCTAGTTTTCTCTCTATATCTTCGACGTTATTTAATAAACTATCTACCGATTCGTTTGAATGATTTTTTAAGAAATTATCGATTTCTTGTGAATTTGCAAGATTATGAGGTAATTCATAAATATTAATTTGGATATTTGTATCTTTAAAATTGTTATTTAATAAAAGAATTAATTAAGATTCTTCTAAGTTGTCTAATCCACATGATAAATATGGCATGTTGATTTCAAATAAATAATTTTTGATTAAATAATCTATTAGAGAGATAAGACAAGATTTTAATTGTTTTAAGTTTACATTTTCTTTATAGGTGTCTTTTGTATACAAATGTAAGATTACTTTATTTTCAAAATTTTGAATAATTATATTTTGGTTTTTGAAGTTATTCTCGCAATACTTTTTCCTAGCAAATTGTTCATCTATTTGTAAGGCTAATCCTTTACCAAAACGATTATCTTTAGAAACGCAATGACAAAATATATCTGTTTCAGTTACATCTCCGGTTACATAATTAATTTTGAAAGGTTCTCTTATTCGTGATCAGCAATTTTGTTTATTCTACCTGATAAATACTCTACTTCGAAGTTGTATTCACTTAACTCAATTTTCCATCTCATCAATTTTTGATTTCCATTTTTCATTTTAAATAGCCAAATTAAGGGTCTATGGTCCAATCGAATAATGAATTTTCTACCGTATAAGTAGGGTCTAAAGTTTTGCACTGACCAGACTATGGATTTTAACTCTTTTTCTACTGTAGAGTAATTTTGTTCATGATTATTAAAAGTTTTCGAAGGGTATGCTAAAGGTTTCTCTACGTTATCTTGTACTTGCGAGAGTACTGAACCCATGGCGTAATTTGATGCGTCAGTTGTTAAGATAAATGGTTTAGAGAAGTCGGGGAAGCTTAGTATAGGGGGGTTACTAATTAGTTCTTCAGATTTTTGAAATGCTTCTTGATAGTCTTTATTTTTTATATTATTTGTTTTATTTTTCTTTAAACATTCGGTAAAAGGTTTTGTTAATTTTGAAAAGTTAGGTATGAAACGTCTATACCATGATAATTTTCCCAAGAATGATTTGATATCATTTTGCGTTTTCGGAATTGTAATTTTATTAATTGCTTCTATTTTTGTATATTAGGTTTAAGACCTTGTTTTGATATGACAAATCCTAAATATTCTATATCTGTTTTCATGAATTCACTCTTATCAATTTGTATTTGTAAATTTGCATTTTTTAATTTTTCGAAAACAAGTTTTAAATTATGTAAATGTTCTTCTTCCGTTTTGCTAAAGATTATGATATCGTCCATATAAACACGACAAATTTTGTTAATTAAACCACCTAAAACTTCGTTCATCATTCTCTGGAACGTCGCTGGTGCATTGATAAGTCCAAACGGCATTCTGATGAATTCGTAATGGCCTGATGGGGTGCTAAAGGCAGTTTTTTCTATGTCATCTTTTTCTACCGAAATTTGGTGAAATCCCGAATGTAAATCAAGGGCTGTGAAAAATTTTGGTTTGCCAATTTTGTCTAATGGTGTATCAATATTAGGGAGGGGATATTTATCTTCTCTAGTATTTGCATTTAATTTTCTAAAATCTATTACGAGGCGTGTTTTTCGCTTTCCTGATGCGTCTGTTTTCTTTGGGACGATCCAAATAGGGGAATTATAAGGGCTGTTTGATTTTCTAATTACACCGGTTTTTAATAAATTTTGTACGTGGTCTTCAATGTCATTCTCGTATATCTGTGGAAGTCGTTAGTTTTTCGTATGTATAGGAGTATTGTCTTTAGTCAGAATTTTGTGTTTAGTGTGAGTAGTACATGATAAATTTTCGCCACCTTTTGGGAAGAGTTTAGGATATTGTACTAATAATTTGTTAATTTTTTATTTTGGGGTGTTATTTAAATGTTCTGACCGAAAATTTAATTTACAAAAATTTGATTCTGACATTGGAATAAATGGAAATTCTATATTTTGTATTTTAATTTTTTCAGTAGCAAAATTTATTTCGCATGTTAAGTCTTTTAATATATTTATACTAAATAATAAGTCGCAATCTTTAATGAAAGTATGAATAAAAAATTTATGAGGTTGATTAAATTTGTTTAAAGTTATGGAATTTTTGCAATGTACTTTTGAATTGGCTGTTTTAAAGGTCAAATTATCACTTACAATTTTTGATTTATATAATTTTGACATATTTTCGCTAATAAGATTTACATCTGATCCTGAGTCTATTAATACTTTATAATTTGATAATTTAATAACAGGAATATTATTTGTGATTGAAGTCATAACTATGTTTCTTGGCTCTATGGAGTAATTTTCAGAATCTGGATTTTCGTCAAGATTTTGATTTTCTTGAGAATATGTTTCAAAATTTTCGGGTACGTATTCGATATTTTCTTGTAAATAATTTTGTTTTATTGTTTGTGTACTCATAGGAATTGTGGTTTATGTTATTCCGGACATAGGTCGAGGTTTAAATTGTTGTCTAGTTCTAACAACATTGTAAGCGTTTTGTCTAGGAGCAAAAGACGTGCTTGGTTTATTAGAATCCTGTTGAACATTTACGGGTTTGGAAGGGAAATGTTGCCCTGGGAATTTTTGTGGAGGTATATTATTGTGAAATGTTTTTTTGTGATTGCTGAGGATAGTCTGATCTTAACAATGGACTTTTAAAAGTTTGAAGTGCATAATTATAATCGTTTGTTAGTAAATTTTCACACATTTCTAATGTAGTAGGGTTGTTAGTAATAAAAGATCCCCGGACGTGAATTGGTAATAATGTAATGAAATGTTTTACGACTAATTCTTGTATTTCATTTATTAATATAGTTTTCTGAGCTGTATTATAAGAAAAACTGAACTTTTGATTTATATTTTGCAAAATCATTTTTAAATTGTATTAAAGTGTCATATATTTTATTCGTATTTTTAGTATTTAAATTTTTTAATAAAATAGTTTCTTTAGTGAGTTTATCTTCGAAATTTTCGGATAAATATCTTTTTAAATCTGTCCAGTCTTTAAAAATATTTTCGTTAATCAGATTTACAGCTTTATCTGTTAATTTACTTAAAATTAATGAAAATGCATATTTTGTTTGCAATGCATTTATAATTGTTGATTGTAAAATTTCGTAGAACAAATCTAGGTACTTGTATTATAAAATTTGGTAATCTATTTACATCACCATTATATTCAGGAATGACACTAGCAAGATTTTTGATATCTGTATAAGTAGTCATTTTGATTTCTGAATTATTTGTAATAGTTATACTATGAATTTCAGAATTATTCAACCTGTTTGGTTGTAAAGTAATTTTATTTAATAAGATACTTAGTAATTCAAGATCTTGATTTGTATCAGATGACTGTGATTCGTTATCTGACATGTGATTGGTAAATCGGAAAAGAAACAATGAGACTTACAGACTTATTGTGAGTATCTGTATTGTTGACATCTCTGTTGTTGCGAGGGGCTGATGACGTTCAGTTGACGGATGCCTCTTTCTGCGAACTGCTTGGCCTGGTGAACTCGATGGGTCGTATGAATAGACCTCTGGTGCAACCACTGTTTAGGTTGATTGCTGGTTAAAGCGAAAAAAAAACAATATTTTGATTTCAACACAGACTTTATTTAGCAGTTGTAACTTAGAGTTTTCACAGTAAAAAGGATAACATGTCTTTGTTTCACACGTATTTATAGTGTGTCTTATCAGAAAGGTTCTTACTACAGCGTGAGAGATTCCGTTAGACATTCATCACATATTTGTTATGTCGTCATCTAATAGGGTTACATAATATATATATATATATATATATACAGGGTGTTTCACAACTATATTCTGTATGACGTGCTGATCATGAAACAAAAAGAATTGTCATTACTTTTGATTCGTTATTTTTTAAATACGCGGTCCTTAAAATTTAAGTGAAGGTCTAAAAGTGTCAGATAACTAATGTAATAAAACCTGCAGTTGCAGAGCTACCATTCTTAAAAATGAGTAAATGGTGACATGATAATAATCCTTTGATGCTATAATAACTTGCAAAATATTTTTATGCTTCTAAATAAATAAAAACTACAAGTATTGAAGCGCTATCGTACTCAGAAGTGGGCAAATGACATGGTTATATTACCATACTAACTTAGATTATGATTTTATGGTGTTATATAATGGCAGATAGTTACCTCAAACTTTACAATCAGTTATTAAAGTAACTATGAATGTCTGTTACTATGTTCTTTGAAAGTTGCTACTCCCAGAATTGGGTAATATATAAACATATATATAACTTTATTTCGGTGTAATTTTGAGACCAAACATGTTTGAATGAGTGTAATTTTGAGACACCATTTTGCACGTCGAAGCCTGGCCCGAAATGCAATTTTAAAACAGTAATAATTTTCTAATCTGTGAACTATTGAATAATTAAATTACGAATCTTTACATTTCAAGGTGCTCTTTAAGAGATTATAATAAAATTTTAGAATTATTTCTTATACTTCTTTAGTTATAATAGTGTAATATTTTATGTAATTTTGAAACCTCAATTTGGTTCGGAATTCCATATAAATTGGCGCTAGTATCACAGAACTACTTTCGTGTGGTATTAACGATAGATGGCTGATCTTGTCCTACAAAAATACAATTCCCAGTATTATTTATTATTTATTATTTCATGTATTATTTATATCACAGTGTGCGGAGTGAGACAGTGCATCGGGCGCACAAATTTGAATAACGCTAACGTTTAATTTCGTTACGTTCCTTTAATAAACAAATTAGAAAAGATATTTTTGTAACGCTTACTTTGCTCGCAAATTTAACAATTTAAATATTATTTGAAAAACTATAATCAATTATCAATCATTAGTAAAATAAATAAATAAATATATCATTACGCCTTTTATCCATTACTGGGTGTGGCACTCCGCCTTAGCAGGTCTCGGTACGTGATATATTTTTTCGCGTGAAGTGCGGCTACCGGCCGTCAAATCATGGCCCCCAAAAATGTTAGTGGTGGGGGTGCCACAAGGGTAGATTTAATTTGGTGAAAATTGTTTGTCGACTGTGGGGATCGAACCAGGGTTCTCAAGACCCACAGGCCGACTCGATACCACTGAGCCACCTATCCCATAATAATATTTGGTCTAGTTGCGTATTGTTTTAAATGTAGGAGGGGGAGCAAGTATATTCTTACCTCGGGCTCAAAAATATCTAGTTTCGGCACTGAAACGCTAGAAATTTCAAAAAGTTAATATATTTCACAAATAAATTTAATTTACAATTAAATTTTAGTACAAATCAAGAATTTATATTTTTGTCTTAATTTTTTATTATTATTTATATCGAACCAACTACTACGCTCATATGCCGATATATATCCTTTTTTAAATGGCCGTCACGTGCGGAATCCGAACCCACGACCTTACGGTCGTGAGTCAGACCCCAACCCACGCGGCCATCACGCGGGACATTTTTTCTTATTATTGTTTATGAACATGAGAATTCGACTGTACATGACAACTTAAAAATATAATTTCAGATTCATTTAGATCTTTTTCCTTGCTCAGAAAATGTACAACATTTTAAATAATATTCTTCTCGATTTTGCGCGAAGATTATTATAAAAATGTTATTAAAATAGTTACACTTGTTAATCTATCGAACAACATTTATGTCGATTCTATAAAAAGTTAGCAAAGTTGTTAACAGGTCATATACGAAAAACAGCGACACAAATAAATTTGTTGTAAATCTTTATCTGAAAAGCAAGGAACCGGTAATACTAATTTTAGCTCCGTCAACAATTGCTATGTTTAATTATTGGCGATTATTTTTAGTCCAGTGAATGTTAAAAATACTGACAGGTTTATTGTTTGCATGGGACTAACGCAAAGGCGGACTATGGAAGAATGGATTTGGAGTTTAGTGGTATTTTTTTTTTATTAGTAGCTGATTCCTTGGCATTTTAAAAGAATGCTATACATTACTTTGTTTTATTGAGATTTTTTCGACAACTAATAAACAAATATGATTGTCTTTAGTGTCATATTGTGTAGTTTTTAATTCTGAACAAGGTTTCTATATCCAACATTCATCTAAAATTAATATTTAAGTAAATACAGCGAAATAAAATAATTAACATTATTTTTCCTATATAACAGAAGTACATACCCGATGGTATAACGGTGATTTAAGGATAGACTTTTTACGGTACTGCGGATAATTGATTCATCTGGTTTAGCAATGTATAATTACTTAAAAATGTTTCGATGACTATAATTTAATATTTAATAATGTAATTGGTAAATTTTTAGACTGACCGACAAACCTGAAAAACGAATTTATAGAACGAAAAAATTTTTGCATAAAATTCAGTTATATAACAACTATGATTTTACGGCTGTAACGGCACTTTACGCGCAAAAATATATCACTTACCGAGATCAATGTCGGCAGAGTGCCACACCCAGTGAAGGGTAAAATGCGTGGTTATATATTTATTTTTTATATGTGTATATTTTCAAATATAATATAACAAGTAGTATGAAAATTGCTGAAAATATTTTGACATAAATTATGAGTTGTGTTTCCTATTTCCGTAACAACGAATGTATATTTATGTCAAAATATTATCTGTCAATTTTCATACTACAAATTGTATTCGGCTTGAGAATTTACCAAACAAGAATAGTTAGGTATTTATTTGCACATTATTAATTAGGTATTACAGTGATTATTTCACATATGTCAATTATACTGACAAATTTTACATAGTTTCATAAACAATTACAGTAACAAATGGCTTGCCAACGGGGGTTTGTCGCGCGGTAAATGCCCAAGACCATTTGTCCCCGACAAATCGCCGTTGCCTAAGAGAAACAAACACCACATTTTCAAAATAAACAATCAGTTTTCTAAAATGTCAGAAGTGAATCGTTTTGGAGATGCGTCTTTGGCGGCAATTTGTACCGCAATAGAAAATAAGAAATCAGAAAATACAAAAAAGTGTCAAGGTAGTATCTGGAGAATATTTACTGCATTTTGTAATGAAAGAAGATATGAGTTGAAACGAACAACTAGCAAAACCGAATTGGCTGATATATTATGTGACTTTGGATTCAACATGAAAAAGGTAAATGGAGAAAACTATAAAGATTTTACGGTGAAGACAATTTGGAATACTACCGCCAAATTATTACAAATCAAATATTTTGAGGAATACGGAATTAAATTTAATCCATTTGAAGACATTGAATTTAAAAAGGTACGCGATGCAAAAAATACATTACGTAAAAAGTTACAAGTAATCCCAGAAAAAAGGAAAATAAGTTCGGAGACTTTGAAGGTAAACGAAATTAATAAAATTATTGACATCTATGATGAAGACACACCGGAGGGCCTCCAGAAAAAAATTTTTCATATCGCATCGTACGAACTAGCGTGGAGAGGTGGAGAAGGAGTAAATTGCAAAATTTATTTTTTTAAAGAAGAACTTGATAATGAAGGACATTTGTCAAATCGAATTATCTATAATCCTCTTTTTACAAAAACATGTCAAGGTGGTGAAAAAAGGTGTGCCGAAAATAAATGGCTTACAGAAAATATTAATGACCCCAGCAAATGTCCTGTAAGAATTTTCCGTAAATTATTAAATAAAAGGTTGCCCCACTTAAATAAAAGGTTGCCCCACATAACAACAGACAGATTATTTCTTACGCCAAATGCATATTGGAATAATTCCGAAAACGCAGCGTGGTACAAAAATTCTCCGGTAGGAAAAAATGAATTTTCAAAATGGACCAAAGATGCAGCCAAAAAATTGGATTAGACACTAAAAACCGGAAAATTACAAACCATTCCAAAAGGTACATATGTAGTTTTAGTTTATGTTTTTGTATTGTGAAAATAAACGTTTTCTTTTCTTTCAGATCATCAGCAGTCTCTGAATTAGCAAAAAAAGGGATAGGTGAACAAGAACTTATAAAAATTACAGGGTATTCCAGCGCATCTTCTATAAAACCCTATTTACAATTAGATGCGGAACATCATTTAAACATAATACAAAACCTACGATCAACAAGCTGCATTACTACAAATGAAATAGCTCCTGAAGAACCTAGCACAAGTAGTGGCGATGTTATTTCCAAAAAATCTAATATTCCAAATAATATTGTATTTAATAATTGCACAATAAATTGTAACAACTTTAATACCTAATTAAAATAATCACATTTAAAATAAATTTTTAATTTAATACAAAAATATAGAGATATCATTCGAGAAATATTCTTCACAAATACCACTCGCGACTCTTATTTTATCAGTAAACTTTTCTTTCAAAAATTGTTTACCTTTAAGCAACATCCTTCGAGTCATCTGCTCAGAATAAATCCCTCGAGCTACGCTCTCGTGATTTATTCGAACAGATGACTCTCACGATGTTGCTAGGTAAACAATGTTTTCAAGAAAAGTTTACTGATAAAACTTGAGTCCCTTGTGATATTATATACGATGAAAATTTTGAATATTAAATGTACACTGAAAAAATTAAGAATTGACGTTTATGAAAATATTGAAAATATCATTTATTTTATTCGTAACCAAGGATATTATTAACAGTGGTATTTCCGATATCAATTTCACTATTGATGAATTTCCGACGAAATGTACATTTCATTGGTTCATTTTCAAACAAATTCGTGATCCTATTGGTTGACAGTGACGTGTGGTGAATTCTCTTTTAAATACTCACAAGTAGTTGAGCGATGCTTGTGTTTTAACAGCCGTGATTAACTATTTTGTTCATGCTTTACTGAGGAATTCGTGTCTAATGAAAATATCATTTTACAAACTGAAAGCATTAAAATAAACGTTAATTTTATCCATAGTCGTGTAATAATAAGTATTAATATAAAAATTACTAACGTTGCAAAATTTATTTTGAGATTTGTCATTATTATTCAGAGACGGATCTAGGTTATATTAGGAATCTTTAAATTGGGATTTAAAATTAATTTTTAATGACATCAGAAATATTGTTGCCATAAACGTTTAAACAAACAAAATGTCTCATAAAATAAAATAAAACTAAACACGTCATTTATCCATAGCTGAGTGCTGTATGTGGCATACTGCCAGTCATTATGTATAATTAAATTTTTCTACATTTTTTCCTGGCGTAGACTTTTATATCGTCGTCGGTTCGATTATGATTTTAAATAATCATAAATTTGTTGTAAATCAAATAATCGATTAATCAAATTATCGATTAATCAATTAACCGATTAATCAAATAATCGATTAATCTAATGAACGATTAATCAAATCACTAAATAGTCAGCTCGGTCCTCATTATAAGTTCGGTCTTTGTCTTTATATACTTTTTCACGTCAAAATGTGTCACAACAATTAATAACAAAATATAATAATCCTTATCATTAAAGCCCGGATTTTTAGGCAATTGCCTAGATTCAAATTTTAATATACTTTAGGCAATTTAGTGTTTCTATACATAGGTAATATGTTTACGTGTAATGGAAGGTTTTTTTTTCGTGCCTTAGAGCCTATTTTTTCAATATTTTGGTTATTGTGCCTATTTTACCTTACACAGCCTATTTTGCCTATTTTTGTTGCCTATTCTAAATTTTATTGAGCAGACAAGGTTTATTTATCATCTACTTCGTTGACTAATTCAGCACTCGACAAAGTGTTTCAACCTAACCTATAATATTTAAAGTACTTACATTAATCAAGTTTTTGTGTGTGAATTTAAAATGCCGAAAGAAAAAACGTTTTTTGGTCAAAATTTTACGTCTTTGCCATTAATCAATGGAGCTGAGGTAACTTTAGACGATATGGCTAAATATAAGAACGCTCCTGTCACATTTTGTGATGTCGAGTGAAGTTTTCAACTTACAAGCAAGTTCTGACAGACCGAAGACAGTCCCTTCACTAAATTTCATAGAGCAATTGTTCGTAATATTTTGTGAATTAAAGTATACTACATAATTTGAATTTACATAATAGTTAATAAAATGATAACCCTACATTTATATTTTTCAGATTGTGTTAATTTTTGCTTAAAATTATTATTTTTTCTAGCGAAGAGTAGATACGAGTACCAATATTAGAAAAAAATTCGTTTATTTTTTTAAACAAATTATTTACATTTAGGCTGCTTAAAATCCCGCCTATTTTAGAGTAATTACCGGCCTATATGCCTGCTTATTTGGGTGTTTTTAAGAGCCTAAATATCCGGGCTTTACTTATCATAGATTATATCGTATCTACAAATTAAATATGAAGAATTGAATCGTCATCATCAGTGCTAAAATGTTCATTAGTAGTAGTAGTCAATAAGTATCCGAAACGTTTGCATTAGGAGTATTTTATTTCGATTCTTTACTATCCAACTCCGTCGATCCAATTCTTCATATTTATTATTATTATTATTATCGGATATTAAATAATATATTTGTTTTACAGTTGATCCTAAGAATGTTTAATATTCTGTTAAATAAACACATAACATAAATTATTCTATATCCAGGTATCCAGGAGCATCACTCAGTTTTATGAACAAAGAGACGCAACGAGATGAATTATGATAGTAAAAAAATAATAACTACGTCATAAAAACAATCACTGCCATTGTTTTTCATAAATTAATGTACATATTTTTAACCTACTTTTACAAATTTCTCTGATGTCGAGAATTACACAGAACTAAAATGTATTAATTAAGATGCATAAATAGATGTGTTAATATTAAAGGCAATATTTAACATTATTAAATGATAATACGAGTACAAATGCTCTGAAATAGTTATTTATGGTACCCATATCCATTACTATAAATTGTAGGATCTGTAATTGTTAAGAAAATAGACTTAATTGTATTTATTTATAATATAGTATTTACAGTATTGAGATTTGAGAATACAATGGGCAAATGACAATTTGGAAACATTTAAGTAACAATTAATGCCTATTTGATATTTTGATTCTATAAAAACTGTTAAAAATGTATATTATGTTTAAAGAATACATTTTTTAATAAGTCTCTTCGCATCGAATAGCATTTACTTTAGGTACCTATATTAAATAGATGCATCAGTGTCTCTATTTATACCTATTGTAACGAGTACGGCCCTGTTCTCTCTGGAACAGTCGATATGACGTATTACATCGCGCATCAGAAGTGGAATGACTCACCGTAATGTGTTGAAATAATTCTACAACATACCCGTGATATGCGTCTACAATGTTTCAGAAATTGTGGAATATTGTAGAAGTAACTTAATTCAGTATAAAAGGAAGAATTTGGGCTGGCAAGAAAAGTTTGTAATTGAAGTTTGAACAGTGCAAGTCATTGCTTAGTACTTTAATGTGAATTTAAATACGTGTTGTAAATAAATACATATCTTAATGGTTGTACTACATTATTTTTGTTTTAAATAAATATTTTGTTAGTGTTTTCATAGTTCTTGTTTTATTTAATAATAAACTTCACCAAAACCAAAATTGTAATAAACGTTAAACTATTTATTAATATCTGGACAAGGATTAACAAACACATAAAATACAAGTAAATAATATAGATTTACAATTTTACTCAAAAAAAAACAGCACAACAAAAACATGTTTTAAATATTAAAACTAGTTGCAGCAGTCTTTATTAAAAAAATAATCAGATATTATTAATATTTGCAGGCATAAAAATTGTACAAAATTTAAATTAAATATAGTTAGTTGGTGGTGTTGGAGGGGAGGGGGGTGCTGGGTGGATGGGACGTAGTTGTCTTTGTGAATTATAAATAACTGTGCATACGAAATGCTTTATCACTGAGTTGATTAGTACTGAGTTCTGGATGAGAGTTCTTCCGCACTTAGGTTTGATGATTAACACAAACGTTGGACAGACATCTGGAGCAAGTAGTCGGCGATACAGTATAAGTATCTATTTATTTTTTACAGAATAACCAGACGTTTCTCTGGACCGTTTAGTTAGTATAAAAGATAGTCCCGATTTAGCTTTTTTGGCTACATTGTAATTATTGGTGTTGATATTTAAACTTTTGGCCTCGAGTAAAAGTTTAGATTTTAAATCTTTAATTTCTGCAACTGTAAAGACAGAACCTTTGAACCTAGGGTCCATAAACGTGCACATCCGTAATATGGTTGATGTATTTTCTTCGCTATACCTGACGTCCAGTGTATCTATTATTTGAATAATACTTTCTTTAATGTGTTTTATATCGTCAATTATTTCGGTTTCACTTTCAAAGTCTAAAATTTTACTTTTCATTTCATTGTACACTGGCAAAAATACTGACGCTGTGACATAATAATTTAAAAAATGCAACCCAGGGGCGTTCCAACCCAGAGTTTTTGGGTTTCCCAGAACCCGGGCGTCAGCATAAAAGGGCGGCAGACGGCAAAAAGTTAAAATAAATATTTGTAAAATAAATAAAGTAATTAAATGAATACCAAATGTAGGTACCTACTATCGTACTAAGGCCTTTAATTACAAAAGATCGCGAAGTAATGTGATTAATGTTTGAAATATAAAGTTACCTGTCAAGATTTCTTAATATTCACAACAAATCTTGACGGTTATAGTGACAGCTTCTGTTTCTATGACATAGCTGTCACAAAAAATCATAATTAGTAGGCGATTTTCTCGAACTATTTTCATTAATTTCTCTAATTTGTGGCATTAAAATGAAGTAATCTGTATGAAATAATGTGTGTGGATAGGTCAAGTATGGTCATGTGCAATATTATAAAATAATTTTTTACCGGACACTTTTTATTTACAAAAACCTTTTTTCACATGTTATTTCCCTATGCCAACCTTTACGTGGAACGCGCGGTATAGTTATGAGCATTTAAGTAGTTTTATTGTAAATTTAATTTACATGTATTGATATGTTATTTTGTTATTTGTATAATTGTTTGTGCTATTATGTGCAATTGTAAAATGTAAACTATATAGTTTTAATTAGGTTTAGGTAGATTAGAATGTACCTATGTAGTGAACTAATTTCTTTTTGTTTTTTTGTATCTTTATTTAATTTTATAAGAAACTATATAATAAAATATTTATTTAAAAAATAGTTATTTTTCTAGACAAACAATGTTCTATTATTCTACGCTAAGGTGAATAACATATTATTTGTCATGAGTTTGCTTATTGCTCTAAATCTACACGCAAGTTTCGCATAGTACGGCATGTCGGCTTACTGCCTTACTTTTTCTGTATCGTAGAGCATAAAATTCCACATATTTGGAGTACCGTATCGCATTTTTGTACTCCAAAATTTTCGCCTGCGGCGCACGCCTCGGGGCGCCACATTCTACTTCAGAACCCAGGCGCCAAGTACCCCAGATACGCCCCTGATGCAACCCAAGGATCCAACCACAACGTTGTTAATCAATCATCACGCATATCATTGTTTACTTGTTCCACTCACATACGGCGTAATCCCTTCATCAGAAAGAACTACAATCCTTGTATTGTCCGTGTTCTCGCCTAGTGCAGATAACTCGGAGATTCCCAGTACGCCGCCGATATTATATAGCGTACTGTTTATACATAGTATTTTTTGTGTTGCGTGAAAAATAATAGTGTAGTAATGTAGTAATAAACATAGCACAAGAATAATAATAATTCAAATGATCGATTAATAAAATAATCGATTAATCAAATAACTGATTAATGAAATAATCTATTAATGAAATAATCTATTAATCAAATAATCGATTAATCTATGAATCAAATAATCGATTAATCGATTAATCAGATAATCGACTAATCGATTATTACAATAAATTATCAAGTGATCGATTTATCGATTATTTTGCACAACGTCAGGCGTGTTAATGAAATGGTATTAAAAATATATGATAATACAATTCTTGTGAGCTGCTTGACACTTGGGAACCTAAGACTGGTTAGATACAACATTTTTGGAACACTTTCTATAGCCCTAGGTTAGCCGGAGTGTGACTGCGGCGACCCGTTCTTGCGACCTCGGCCAGCGCTGTTTCCCTTACCGGCATCGAATTTCTTATGAACTACCGACCGAATGTTTCATTGAACTTATTTGTTAATAAAAATATCATAGATGTTATATTAAATTAAATAAATGCAAGTAAAATTATGTGGTAATTTAAATTTTATTCAACTTGTAGTTGTAAGAAATTTGCTAGTTTTATATTATAATTATTGTATTTATATTTTAAGGTGCAGATGATAAGCTAATATTTTTGCTCGAAACGCCCACAAATAAATATTTTATAAAAACATTGGATTCTGAAGCTTTTTCTTTATTTAATATATTATATAATTGAATCCTTTTTAAAATATATATTATAAATAATAATAATCAGAATAAATTGGTACCTATTAAATAATAATATAAAATAAAACATTACTGATGTATTTTGTCCGGGCTTTTAAATTGAGAAAAAAAGTGTTTTTAATTTGTATAATTTATTGTTATAATATTAGCAGAGGATTAAATAATTGCAATGTGCGTCATTTGCCGATAATTATCTATATATTTATATAGATACCATTTAATATATTTAACACATGTCTGGAATTACGTTACCTAATAGATAATACCGTTAGTTTTCATTTATTAATTATAATTTCTTACAACTACAAGTTGAATAAAATTTAAATTACCACATAATTTTACTTGCATTTATTTAATTTAATATAACATCTATGATATTTTTATTAACAAATAAGTTCAATGAAACATTCGGTCGGTAGTTCATAAGAAATTCGATGCCGGTAAGGGAAACAGCGCTGGCCGAGGTCGCAAGAACGGGTCGCCGCAGTCACACTCCGGCTAACCTAGGGCTATAGAAAGTGTTCCAAAAATGTTGTATCTAACCAGTCTTAGGTTCCCAAGTGTCAAGCAGCTCACAAGAATTGTATTATCATATATTTTTAATACCATTTCATTAACACGCCTGACGTTGTGCAAAATAATCGATAAATCGATCACTTGATAATTTATTGTAATAATCGATTAGTCGATTATCTGATTAATCGATTAATCGATTATTTGATTCATAGATTAATCGATTATTTGATTAATAGATTATTTCATTAATAGATTATTTCATTAATCAGTTATTTGATTAATCGATTATTTTATTAATCGATCATTTGAATTATTATTATTCTTGTGCTATGTTTATTACTACATTACTACACTATTATTTTTCACGCAACACAAAAAATACTATGTATAAACAGTACGCTATATAATATCGGCGGCGTACTGGGAATCTCCGAGTTATCTGCACTAGGCGAGAACACGGACAATACAAGGATTGTAGTTCTTTCTGATGAAGGGATTACGCCGTATGTGAGTGGAACAAGTAAACAATGATATGCGTGATGATTGATTAACAACGTTGTGGTTGGATCCTTGGGTTGCATCAGGGGCGTATCTGGGGTACTTGGCGCCTGGGTTCTGAAGTAGAATGTGGCGCCCCGAGGCGTGCGCCGCAGGCGAAAATTTTGGAGTACAAAAATGCGATACGGTACTCCAAATATGTGGAATTTTATGCTCTACGATACAGAAAAAGTAAGGCAGTAAGCCGACATGCCGTACTATGCGAAACTTGCGTGTAGATTTAGAGCAATAAGCAAACTCATGACAAATAATATGTTATTCACCTTAGCGTAGAATAATAGAACATTGTTTGTCTAGAAAAATAACTATTTTTTAAATAAATATTTTATTATATAGTTTCTTATAAAATTAAATAAAGATACAAAAAAACAAAAAGAAATTAGTTCACTACATAGGTACATTCTAATCTACCTAAACCTAATTAAAACTATATAGTTTACATTTTACAATTGCACATAATAGCACAAACAATTATACAAATAACAAAATAACATATCAATACATGTAAATTAAATTTACAATAAAACTACTTAAATGCTCATAACTATACCGCGCGTTCCACGTAAAGGTTGGCATAGGGAAATAACATGTGAAAAAAGGTTTTTGTAAATAAAAAGTGTCCGGTAAAAAATTATTTTATAATATTGCACATGACCATACTTGACCTATCCACACACATTATTTCATACAGATTACTTCATTTTAATGCCACAAATTAGAGAAATTAATGAAAATAGTTCGAGAAAATCGCCTACTAATTATGATTTTTTGTGACAGCTATGTCATAGAAACAGAAGCTGTCACTATAACCGTCAAGATTTGTTGTGAATATTAAGAAATCTTGACAGGTAACTTTATATTTCAAACATTAATCACATTACTTCGCGATCTTTTGTAATTAAAGGCCTTAGTACGATAGTAGGTACCTACATTTGGTATTCATTTAATTACTTTATTTATTTTACAAATATTTATTTTAACTTTTTGCCGTCTGCCGCCCTTTTATGCTGACGCCCGGGTTCTGGGAAACCCAAGAACTCTGGGTTGGAACGCCCCTGGGTTGCATTTTTTAAATTATTATGTCACAGCGTCAGTATTTTTGCCAGTGTACAATGAAATGAAAAGTAAAATTTTAGACTTTGAAAGTGAAACCGAAATAATTGACGATATAAAACACATTAAAGAAAGTATTATTCAAATAATAGATACACTGGACGTCAGGTATAGCGAAGAAAATACATCAACCATATTACGGATGTGCACGTTTATGGACCCTAGGTTCAAAGGTTCTGTCTTTACAGTTGCAGAAATTAAAGATTTAAAATCTAAACTTTTACTCGAGGCCAAAAGTTTAAATATCAACACCAATAATTACAATGTAGCCAAAAAAGCTAAATCGGGACTATCTTTTATACTAACTAAACGGTCCAGAGAAACGTCTGGTTATTCTGTAAAAAATAAATAGATACTTATACTGTATCGCCGACTACTTGCTCCAGATGTCTGTCCAACGTTTGTGTTAATCATCAAACCTAAGTGCGGAAGAACTCTCATCCAGAACTTTAAAAGCTTGACATTTTGATTAATTTGCTAGTTTTATATTATAATTATTGTATTTATATTTTAAGGTGCAGATGATAAGCTAATATTTTTGCTCGAAACGCCCACAAATAAATATTTTATAAAAACATTGGATTCTGAAGCCTTTTCTTTATTTAATAGATTATTATTAGTGATGCAACGAATAGTAAATCTGCCGAATACCGAATTCCGAATATTAGGCGGAACCGTGTGCCGAATAGCCGAATATTCGGCGAATATTCTGCACATTTTTGGCATCAAATGATAAACCGGTGGGGATTGGCGGAGCGAAATTGCGCTCCTCCCCCTTCAGAAAATCCCTTGCAAATGACATGTTGTGTCTAGTTCGTTTGCACATCAGTGCAGTTCAAGCTTATTGTAAAATTAAATGTATATCACATTCTGATAATCCATATACATGGTGGGCAACCAATAAAAATCTATTCCCGCATTATCTAGCAAAATTTATTCAGAGAGACTTTTCTCACTTTGCCACTATTAAATTATAATTAACATTTCATTAGTTATTGATAATATTATTTATTATTATTATTAGTAATTGACATTATTTATTATATTCTTATTTTTTAGTTATTGACAGTACTTGTGATTTAATTTGTATTTCTATTATACTGATTGAATAAATATTTACATAATAAATAAAATATACATGTGTTTTTTTTTATATATAAATTAATTAATGTTTTAGATGTGTTATGTCAAACTATTCGGTATTCGGCCGAATAGGAAACTACTATTCGGTATTCGGCCGAATAGTGAAACAGCTGCCGAATAGGCAGAATACCGAATAGTTGCCTAATATTCGTTGCAACTCTAATTATTATTATTATTATTCTGATTCATTAGCAACCCGATTCTCTCATTTAATTTCGAGATAGCTGCGTCAGTAAATAAAATAAAAATTCATTTAAATTTTTTTCATTGGGTCTAAAATGGGCTCATCTGTAGCCTCGTAATTAAAATGTCTTTTTCAAGGACGCGGACGAGCAGTCTCGGTAATTGTTATGTGTGTAGTAATAAGAGCTATTTTAACTTGTACATTGTGAGCGGTATAACAAGTGCCGAAAGCAGTATGAGGTGTGTTTAATAAAATAATTTAATATTGGTGCCTATATTTTTATTTTGTGCATGAATTTGACCTAACAAAGTGTACGAAACGCTGCAAGGACGTTGTTATTGAATGAGTTAGGGTTTAATGAAATATCGAAATTTCTAGCGCTCGGCATGTGTGCTAGGACTCTGAGCTCGGATGCGCCCGCACCCCTTGAACCCCCGGGTAAAGACGGTCCTGCATATAATCATAAGATATTTTGGTGTCATAGTATCGCATACTTTTCCTGCCATATTTACCTACAACCAACGTACGTACGTAAAATTGTTTTATTTCTACAACTGCTAAATCAAAGACAATGTGAGTATAAACAATTAACTGCATAAAATGTTTTCTCATTTTACCTTTATTGTGCAATTTAAATTAGTATTAATTGTTCGTCTCCGAAAAAAGTATCTTACATAAAAGTTGAAATATATGTATTTATTCCAGCTTATTTACAAAATGGATAGAAAATATTTGAGCGGTAGTGCAAAAAGAAAATTAAAAAATCTGATGTGGACACCACATAACTTCCTTGTACGCGTATTATACTATAGCTACATTTTTTTATTTTCACGTAATTTGACATTGACATTAAATTTCTTATTTTTTCCTTATCTTTGTTCTAATCTATAGCAAACTTAATTACATGAAACAAGAAATATATAATTTTTTAATTTAGATATCTCGCTTATACAAAAGGCTAATTTAACAATTCTTAATGTGCTGGACGCAGAATTTAATTCTCTAAAACTTTTATTTGCAGCATTTATTTCTAAAATCAAAATAATATCATTTTTTTCAAGAAAAACTGGTAGCAGCTTCATGTAATGTATCACTTCCGGTTAGTCTATTTTAACCAAACTCTATTATGTTATTTCCATTGCTATAGTAGTCTGATATATCAAATTTGAAAAGGTTTGGATTATATTTGGATATAGTTTTTCATTAAAATCTATTATAGGATTCAAGTAAAGTACCACTTCCGGAAGTTATATAATGACCAAAAAGGGAGGTTTATAACTAGATGTTATAACAGTCCGAAATACAAAATTTCAATTTTCTACGGCTTACCGTTTTTGAGTTATGCGAGATAAATACGTACGTATACACGTACGTACAGAAGTCACGACGAAATTAGTCAAAAGGGATGGTGAAAATGGATATTTCCGCTGAAATCTCAAAACCGAAAATTGTCGCGATTACAATACTTTCTTTTCAAGGAAGTAAAGTTGAGAAATCAGAAAATAGGCCAGATTATCTGCTTCAATGCCTGGCTTCTGCTAAAGAATTAGGCCAAGGTCAACAAGAAACTAGCAAAAATAGTTCTGATAATGATCTTAAATAGACAGAAACGTTAACATATTAACCGTGATTTTGATTTATTCCTGTCTACTTTCCGACAAAAAAATTTTATCATTTCCATTATTTGGATGCTATTTTCAATTTGATATTTATTTTAATAATGATTATTATAAGTATTCATATTTTTGTTCAATTTTATTATTTAAATAAATATATTTATATTTAAGTGGACTTTAAAAAAAACAAAGTTCTGTTCAAAAAGTAGGGAGGAGGGGGCTAATGATTGATTTGGCTCCAGGTTCCTGATTGCTTTAATCCGACCCTGATTAGACGATAAAAACGACAGCACATAAGCATTCAACAGTATTTCCAAGTTCATTTATTTTAAAAGGCTAGAATTGTAATGCGTCTTGCATAACAACTTAATTTATATCTCGGTTTTTATAAATGTTTTTAAATCAAAATAAATTATAAAAACTCGTGGAATAAATAAAGTAGTCGTATTTAGGAGCAGCAGAGTAGAGAAGTAAACTAATGATGAAAATAGTAGATCTACTCCGAATGGAGTAGCTGTGGCAACACTGACTGAACTGCTGAATTTGAATGAGTATACCCGCGAAATAAAAAAAATCGTCTTTTTATATATCACCCCTATTACAGTGTAACACATAAAATTTTGTATAATTGTAAACATTTTCAACTATTACAGACTGATAAAGTGATTATATGAATGAGCTTAAAATCAAGCGAAGTTTAAAAAATAACTGAAAATTTTAAATTATTCTGTACAGCTACAAATCGTATCAAATAACTCTGCATAACGAAAGAATTGGCATATTTTAGTTCGTATAATTGGTATATTCGAAATATAGTTACCATGATATGAGTGATATGAAATCCGCGTGTCGACAATGTGTGATTTGTTGTTCAAATAAAAAATACAGTAACATGTATTATCACTAAAGTCCGAATTCTAGTCATATGCCTATTTTTTATCAGCATAGGCATTTTATAGATACTCACCACTAAATGTAAATTGGATGATTTGATTTCATATAAACTAAATTTTATTTTGCCGACTTTGCCTTTTTATCAAATTTAAGTATTTAAGTTTAATTTTTCCTGCATTTATTAAAAATGCATTTTTAATTAAAAAGACAATATTGCTTAAAAATAGATGAATTATAACTCTGTAGTTGCATTTTTATATATTATCCGTGTTTAATACATTTGGCTATGGATATACAGAACGAACAATGTAGCGTTGGGCTTGGTACATGTCATTCGCTTTTGTGTTGTTACTTTCTAAAAATATAAGTGGTGCAAAAGTTGTGAAATATTTATATTACGATGCCGAAAATCCCGTCTTACAGAATTATTTCAAAAATGGAATACAAGGAAAAGAATGTTTACAATCAATGACAAGAACATTTGTTGTACTAATTGCGCCCAAAAGGTTTTGTCAGAAGTTAAGTTTTAATTTTTTTAGGTTATGTTATTTATTTATATATATATTTATAGGTTAAATGCACAAGAAAGTGTCATCTATTACAACATGAAAATACTGAAAAACACAAATCCAACGCTAGAAATGAAGAAAAACAAATGTTAATTACAAATATGCCGAACAACATTGTTCAAAAAATTTACATGGATTTATGTTTGGCGTTTGTAACTGCAGGAATATCTTGGAATAAGCTAAACTGCAACGAATTTAGAGACTGCTTAAAAAAAATATACCACTCAAAACACCAAACAAATCCACATTAAGATAAAATTATTTACCGTTATTGTATAAAAATGTACTTCTTTTTTGACATACCGTATTATCATTGGATCATTGCAATAATCGATATATATACCTATATAAAGTACTACAGAAAACCCTCGGAGTTAAGAATAAATGGAGAGAGTATAACCTACGCTTATGGGTATGTTGCGCGAAGCCATGAAACGGAAGGGGGGATCAAGCAGCCGCCATATTACGACGGTCAAACCTAGTATAGCTAGCATTATGAAATACATTTGATAACTTAGTTTAAACATGTCAGATGCGAACAGTATTAAAATAATGCTCATAATTACATCGTAGGGCAACAAAGTAAAGAAAACAACAGTTTGTTATTACTTTAACTTATTTATTTTATAAAAAAAATCACCATTAAGTGTAGAGGTGCATAATAAAAAATGATATTAATGACCTGAAAACAGTACAAATTTGTTTAACCGTTGTCTATCACTTTCGAACATCAACAAACATTGTTAATAAATAATAATAAAACATAAGTGAATATATTAAAATTTATTCATGATATGGATTAAAAATATTTAATTATGGTTTATAGTAGTACATTACATAAAAATACAATGAAGTATATTAAATATAATAAGAAAGTTAAGTTTCCCTCAAATATTTTATAGCTAGTGGTATTGGATATATTGGGTATTGCTCATTTTAGACTTTTATCTGAAATATACCTTCTCTAAATACGTGGGAAATGATTTAAATATCCCAGGTATCGCAGTGTCTCGAAGTCTTATACACGACAACGATGTTCTATCGAAGCACTCGGCTGCAAAGTGTTCAGAACACACAACACTTGTATCTGTAGGTGTCCATCCAACTCTTCTGATGGCTTTAAGCCAAACATTTCGCCTTTCTGGATTTTTCGGAAATCTAAATAAAATTAAAAAATATATGTAAATAACAATCACTTGTGGCCAAGTTGCACCAGCAAAGCTTAAATTTTAAACTTGGTTTAATTAAATAATTGCAAATCGAATATTTGACAGCAATGTAAATTATTCCACATGATACCTATCCTTGATTTGCTTTTATTTATTCAAGTCAAGTTTAAAATTTAAGCTTTGTGCGTGTAACTGGCCATTATTCATCATATTTTATTTGTGAAATGAAATTTTCGTTTTCTGTTCTTCTACAAACTGTTTTTTTAAATTTAGTTCAAGTTCTGTTGTCACATCCAAATGCACAACAAGCTGGCATTTTTAAAACACTAAAAAGAAAAAAGACCACATAAATATAGTACATACAATATATAAATAAATATAATTTTACCTTGTTTCCTTCTTCAGTACTTACTATAAATTGTTAAAATTCTTATTTTAAATCTTCATACGAAAATATGTAAACATTAAATAACTACTTAATTACTATATAAACAAATAACAACGAACAAAATACAAAACCAGAAAAAACACGTATATATTACAATAAACGGCAAAATACTATTGACCGGCGTAAGATGGCTGCCGAAAGTAAACGTCAAATGACGTTTGGCTTCAAGCTTGCGAACTACAGCTCCCCCTGTGAGAAAACCAATAGTTGTACAATTGCACGTTTTGTAAATGATTCATTACGTAAGTTTAAAAATATCTTGTTAGAATAATATACTTTTTAAATATTACATTTTTTGAAATTCTTCTGCCAAATGGCATTCGACATAAGAAACTAAGATTGATATTATCTGACGCAGCTGCATACATGTTAAGAGCAGCAATTAATATAAGAGTATTTTACCCAAATATTATACATGTAACGTGTTTTGTACATGGAATAAATATGGTGTACGAAAAAATTCAAGAACAATATCCAACCGTCAACAGTTTAATTTCCAACGTCAAAAAAGTATTTTTGAAAGCTCCATTATGCATTGAAAGATTTAAAACAGTATTACCTAACACACCTTTACCACGTGAACCCATTTTAACGAGGTGGACGACTTGGATAAAGGCAGCCTTTTATTACCAAGAAAATTTTTGTAGTATTAAAGAAGTGTGTATTTTAAATTTTTATTATTGGTAAAGAAATAATATTTTTTATTTAATTTCTAGATTATCATGTCATTTGGGGATGAAAATGCTGCCATAAAAAGGCAAAAGAATGTATCCAAGTTACTTCTGCGTATATTATTGCTCATTTTAAAATAATAATTAATATCGAAAAACATGGAAAAAATTGGATTGCCCCTAACAGAATCAATAAAAACAATAGATGATTTAGAAAATCATTTAAGAAATATTCCTGGAGCTGCTAGTAAAATAGAAATAACTAAATTACAAGATGTTTTAGCCAAGAACCTCCAATATTATATTATGAAAAACATATCTAATATTTTAATTGGTTCGCCACAGGATTTTCTATCCGAGTTTAGAATTAACAGAAAAAATGTATCATTATCTGCAATACATGGTAATTTTATTTTATTTTGTGTAAGTAGTAAAAGCCTATTTAATTTTATAAAATGTAGGTGCTGTATAATATTGTTTGTATAAAGTATACAGTTTATTCTATTAAATAATTTATTCATGTGGTTCTTATTTAACTTTCCTGTGCTCACATTTATATTTTAAGTAAAGTATGATAATTTCTTTGATGGCTAAATATAACCAACAAAAACTTCATTATAAACTTATGTAGTTTAAATAAGCAAGAGTTCAATTTTACGTGGCATTCATTTTTATTTTATTTACTACTACATAATTGTCCGCTATCTTAACTATGATTGTTTTAATCGTAGTTTAAACAAATAAAAGCAAACCGATATGCTTTTATTTATTTAACCATTGTTTAAAGTTTAACAAATTTGAAATTTGAAAAGACCAGGCCTTTATAATAATCCCAATTGTTGTAGATGCGGTAAACTCCTGAACTAATTCTAAAAATATTGCTTGATAAAAATATTTAATTTTGTCTGGAATAACATAAATAAATATTGTACCATATTTACATAATTTTACAATATACATATCGATTTTTAATATAATTAAATTTTGTAAAATAATGAAATTAAATAACTGAAATACAAACACAAAATTACAGATTTCTGTATTTCCGCCATCTATTGAATTTATATAAACTTAAAATGGTCTCGGAAATGTATATACTCAGACGGCTATTAAAATACGAATTTCTAAAAAGTATTCCAACAATAAATCTTAATTTTTTGCAAGAGTATCAAGGGGCATGGTGTGCATATTCTGTGAAAATGTCATTCAAATATAAATTTTGGCCTCGAAATGATAGGTCTCAGAACTGAACAAAAACGTATATATATATATATATATATATATATATATATATATATATATATATATATACAGGTGTCCCATTTTAATCTGATCAGGTGAATATCTCGAGACACGTGAGTCCAGTTGAAAAACTTTCTAGATAAAAATTTGATGATTCGGAGGGGGACATCCGATGCTGTAACAAATTTCACCCCCCGACCTCTAGGGGGGTGGATAATAGGGGTGACTTTGAAATCTTGAACAGGAACCCCTATTTTTTATTACAGATTCGGAAAGAGAAAAATAAACTATGAAGGTTTTATCCGAGAACTTTTTTTTTATGTGCGATAGGTGACGGTGAAATCGATAAACTGTGTTTTTCTAGAATAAGCCATCAAATAATTGTTTTCATGACAATTTGTGATAAAAAACAGGTCAGATTGATAAAAATGTACACACCTTCAACTTCGTGGAGGCGGAGAATTGTCAAACTATCAAAACTTTCTAAAAAATTACTTATTATTACATTAAGAGGTAAGATCGGACTTACGAATTCTGTTTCAATTTCAATATGATTCATATTGCATGGAATATTCCTAAGCTGACGCTATGATTATGGTGAAATACATTTATAAATTTAATACATAGTTCCTCCCCTACAAGATTTTACCATAATTATTGCAATGGACTTAATTCTATTTCTTTATGTTGCTTACTTCTAGTTACACATAATTGGTTATATAGTTTTTTCTTAATAATAAATCTTATAATTATTATGATGATTATTATCGTTATTAATATATACAAAACGTATACATGGTAATTATTATTTGTTAATATTATGACATGTAAAGGTTTTTGGTTTTCAAATGTACTATTATATTTCTTCAATTTTAACAAATTTATGATGCTATCCATTTTGTGTTATTTTTTTGGAATTTAATATTTTTAAATTGCAATTCTTTATAATTTTCATTAATAATTGGAAAAACATTTTTATTCATACATTCTTCGATAAGTTTGCTTTTATAGATTCCTTGGATTTCTTCATGTATTATTTTATTTTTGCAATTAATTTGGATTTTGTTAGTTTCGGGACTTATTATGATCAAATCGTTCGTGTTCTCAATTTTCTCGAAACTATTTTCTGTTTTTAATTTATGATATTTACAATTATTTATTTTCTGTGATTTGATTAAATTATTTAAGCACTGACTTATTGGAAAATATTGAGTAGTACAAAAATATTTTTGTTTTTTAACTATACATTTGTGTGTTAAGTATTTATTGTTATTTTGGATAAAATACAATTCCTGGGGTTCATTAATGATAACTAATGTTTTTCCTATGTAAGTTGGGATAGGAGTTATTTGGAAGATATTGTATCCGTTTTTATTCAATATTGGTAGTGTTATTATTATGTGAACTATGTTCTGGTCAAGATTGCAGTGTGTGTTTAACAGTTCTTGTACGTTCCAAATGTTCTCTGTCATTCCTATGTCCTTTAGGCTTTTAAGTGAGATAATTGTTGGGTCTAACTTGTGTAGTGAACAAAAAGTCATGCTATTTTCTACTTGTTTAACTACGTTATTTATATTAGAAATTAATAAATGGATTTCTTGGAATCTTTGATTAACTTCTATAACTTCTTTCCATCCTGCGTTTTCTTTTAAGATTATTTTTATATGTCGTAATTGTTCATTAAGAGAGTTTTAGTTGTTATTAACTTTTTGTAATTGTGTGTTGAAGTGACTTGTTACATTTTTAAAGTAATAAAGGCTTTTTATAAAATTATCTTGCAAGATATTCTGATTAATTTTTATTTGTTCAAATATTTTCATATATTTTTCATTATCAGATTCGTCTAAATTTCCTGAAATTGATTTAATTATGCTTCCTAATCCATTTATCAATCCTCTTTTTGTTTTAATAAATATTTTACTTATTTGTTCCTTTAAATCATCGAAATTAAAATTTAAAGTATTAATTTGGTTATGGAATATGTGTTTAGTTTTTTGTGTGTATTCGGTTCATATTAATTTCAAATTTTCGATTTGGTTAAATTGTGTTAATAGGTGAGTAATGTCGTAATTGAAGTAAACCAATTTTTCATTCGCTTTAATTTGGCATTTTCCTAATTCTATTAAGTGAATTCCATTATTAATTGAGAGTCTTGTAGTTGACTGTAAATAGATCTGAAACAGAGCGATTATTTGACTGTTTCATTTTATTTATTCGTACATTCTTATAACCCTGTACATCTTTGAATTTTATTTTTCCCAATAATGGGTCATAATTTTGTACTTTAACTTTCTTGAATAGTGGTTTTTTGAATTTCCCTATTCGCCGAGTATCTTCTTTTATAAAGACCTTTGGTTTAATTATTAATGGGTTGTTATTTTCTTTTCCTACCAAATTTTTCTTTTTCTAGTCTGTCTTTGATGATATCCTGAAATTCATTTTGTTTTTTTAATATATCTTTCTTAATTTCTTCTTCTACGAGGGGGATAATTTTGAATGGTATTTCATAATTTTTACCAAATAAAATTTCATTTGGTGACAGTTTAGTTGCACTGTGTATGGTGATATTATAAGATAAGACAGCCAAGTTTACTTTTTCAAATATGTCTTTATTTTTGAAGTTTTCATTTTGATTTATTAATCTCAGATGTTCTATGATTGTGGAATGAACTCTTTCTATACTATTGCTTTTTGGATTATTTATGCAAGTTATGTGGCTTTTGATATTATATATATATATATATATATATATATATATATATATATATATATATATATATATATATATATATGTATATATATATATATATATGTATATATTGAAGTGATACGCTTTTATATCAAATTTATTCAATTCATTTAAATGTTGTATCATGTTATGGCCATAACTGTACTTTTGATTTTTTATCTAGATTGGTATACTGGAATTGGAAGTTGAACAAACGATGCATTTTTTTGGTGTTTATGTGTTTACTTTAGCCCGCGCTTCTCGCCGGCTGAGATACGCGCAGCCCAGCAGACCTTACTTCGACGAGTGACGTATTCAAAGTTATAGGGAAATTATTGTTAATTATGATTTATTAACAGTAAACTAGGTAACCGAACTTCAGAAGTATATAATAAACAGATACTATAGCTCCAGCGAGAATATTCACAACTATGTTATCGTTTGGTTCACATATAATTAAGAATTTTATGGACGGCCCTGGAACAAAACCTAGTTTGATGGTATTTAGAAATCTGGACGATATGGACACGTGTGGACCTTCTTTGTTTCAGCAGGGTGTGAAAGATATTAAACAGTACCTGACACCTTCCAAGGCGAAGAGAGAAGGGAACCCAAGCCACCTTCGGAGACGGGGTGCCGATAGGAGCCCACGCCAACTACGATGAAGGGGTGAAGACATTGCACCCACCTTAGACCATCGGGGTGCTGGGACAAGAGGACAATTAGAGTATATAAACTGCACGATTTGCCTCAATTGGGGAGACTCTCCGTGGTCTCCACGCTGACTCTATGCCAGTAAGTTTAAAGTTACATCACCTTTCCCATCGTCACTATCAGTGCTAGCTTATGCAGACACGGGTGACATTTTCCCACCTTCGCTATCAGTGCTAGCTTATGCAGGCACGGGTGACATTTTCCCACCTTCGCTATCAGTGCTAGCTTATGCAGGCACGGGTGACACCGTCCTTAATCCATATGCAGTGCTATCGGCATCCGGGTACGCGTATCACCCTCCAACTTCACCACTCAGTACTATCGGCAACCGCGCACGGGTGAACCTTCTCTTTTTACCCAGAATATCCTTTATATGAACTTTGGGCTTCGTGACATACCTCAATTTTAATTGTTGTTACTCTTTCACATGACCGGAAAATAGTATTAACTGAATAAATATTATTATTATTTGATATGGAAAGACAGCCACAATGATATCATTCTATTAATTATATTTATTTTAGCGATCAAGTATTCCTTGCTAATTGTTTGCAAAACGTTACAACACTGGGCACTGGTTACCGTTGAATGAAACCACCCAGATGGGCCATGGTTATCCATAAGGAAACACCCCCATAATATACAATGTTTACCTATTAAGTAAATTTAGGAAAACTCAAGAGCAACCTAACTATAACAATTGCAGCAATACTGATCCACCGACTTAACAATGACTAAACAAAGATATTGATCCATTGACAAATTATTGTGATGGGTCTGGAAATATCATCTCTGTGAGGTTGGAATGATTTATAATTAAAGTATGTACGTAATTTTGCTATTCAAGAAACAATCTCATTAAATTTGAGAATATTTTAATGATTGGATTTGTCTCTCTGCTTGAGGTTTTTTGTCGTATTTTCCCTCTTGCGTAAAATAAATACCAGAGAGCTATTTTACTATTGAGCTCACGACAGAACTTTGTGTTCAAGTCACTCTGTTCGTTCTAAATTCACATAATAAATAAAGTTTTGTTGATTACTTGGTTTTTCAATAAATACACAAGGTATGACGTCACCGTCGAGACTTTTGGAAGGAATGTACATCTTGCATTCAACTCAACCTTTCCCGAATTCCCCCACCATTGACAGCTACTTCGTATTACGAACTAATGAGGGTTACATTGATAATACACAACGTAGGTCATTTTACAAATAGAATGAATCCCGATAATGAATTCATACTGTGTGTTCGGCTAGTATAAAACAATAGTTTATAGTCCTACGTTGTGTTTAAATAATACTAGAAAACAATGTAAAATGACCTACGTTGTGTATTATCAATGTAACCCTCATTAGTTCGTAATACGAAGTAGCTGTCAATGGTATATATACCGGGTGTAACACGAAAAGTGAAACACCCGTTTAACATGGCAAATCAGTTATTCCGTGCGCATTGCTTCCCTAATTATTTTAGGAAAAAATGTTTCAAATAAATGTTGTAAAGCATAAAATTCTACATCCCAATCAAAAAACAAACTGCAGAAATTAAATTTGAAAATTCAAGTAATTTCAATTTAATAGTAATACGAGTAGCCATGGAATTAAAAACAAGAGATGAACAAATGTGTAACGTTTTATACGTCAATGTCAGAATAAATTGTCAAAATCATTTTTACGCACTAAATATTTATTTTCTAAATAAAAATTTAATAATAATAAGGCAAAATATTTTTTAGATTTATTATTTAAGAATAATAAAATAATAAACTCGATAAATTATTTAAGGTAGGTTGTTATTTAACAAATTAATTAATGTAACATAAATTAAATTCAATAAAAACATCAACAAACTAAATATTCTTAAATTGTTAAATTAGATGTTCAAATAGTCCACCGTTTTGAGCTAAACAATAACCTAATCTGTTGTAGAAGCTTTCTCGAGTTTTCTTTAATTGTCGATTATTTATTTTCTGGCATTCTTGTAATATAGCATTTTTAAGTTCATCTAAATTTTGGTATCTTTTTTTATAAACATAAGATTTTAAATGGCCCCATAAAAAAAATCGCACGGATTAAATCTGGCGACCGTGCTGGCCAGTTAACTGGTCCATTTCGTCCTATCCAGCTTTCAGGAATTCATCATGCTGGAACCACACATTTTCTTTGTTTGTTTCAACAATTTATGGTCCAACAGCATTAATTAATAAATTCAAATATGCTGCTGAATTTATTCGTTGGATGAAGAATGGGCCAATGATTTTATCACCAAAAATTCCTACCCACACATTGATAGAATTACGATATTGTGTCCTCGATTCTACAATATTATGTGGATTATTTTGTGACCAGTACCAATAATTATGACAGTTTGGTTCGCTATTCATGGTAAATGTGCATTCATCTGTGAATAAAATACTACTTAAAAATTCTCTATTACAATTTGATTTCTCCATCATTATTTCACAGAATGAGGCACGCAGTTCAAAATCTCGTTCAAAAATATTTTGGTGGTTTTGAAATTTAAAAGGAATGTATTTATGTTTTTTGAGAATTCTATGCACTGTCATAAAATTTATATTTAGTTCTCTGGAAATTTCCCGCACACTCGTTGTTGGCTCCAGTTCTATTAAAGCAAGAATATTTTCTTCATTGTTATAAATTCTTTCATTTATTTCTTTCTTGAAATTTAGTGTTCCTGTCTTTTCAAACTTTTCTATAAACCTCTGAATAGTTGCCGTACTAGGAATATCATGATGCTGCCAAATAGCGCTAATATAGTCACGAATTAGTCGTAAACTATGGCCAGAATAATGCCATTTAATTATTTGCAACTTTTTTTCATCTGAATAATTATTCATTTTTGATAATAATAAACCCTAATATTGATTTAATATCACAGTTGGTCAAAATAAATACTAATAATTTGACGTATAAAACGTTACGCATTTGTTCATCTCTTGTTTTTAATTCCATGGCTATTACTATTAAATTGAAATTACGTGAATTTTCAAATTTAATTTCTGCAGTTATGAAGTAGTCAAAATGAATTTTGTTTATTGATTCGAATGTAGAATTTTATGCTTTACAACATTTATTTGAAACATTTTTTCCTAAAATAATTAGAAAAGCAATGCGCACGGAAAAACTGATTTGCCATGTTAAACGCCTATGTTTCACTTTTCGTGTTACACCCGGTATATATATACCGGGAGTTTTTCTTATCAGTAAACATAGGGATATATCATTACCATAGTTACAGTTAAAAAGTTTGACAGCAATACATTAGAGCGTTTATTTTAAAAGGAAACATAGGGAAAATAATATTTTCAGCAATGCGTTGAAGTGTAATAGTCTATAGTCTAAAAGAAACATTTTAAGTTTAAACAAATTAAATGAATTTGAATTACTTTAAATTACATTAGTTTAAATAGGAATTTTAATTTAATAACTGTTCAAAATTACCCTCATTTTCAGGTAAACAATAGCCTAAACGATTATAAAATGTATTTATAGCATTATTTATTTGTTCTGAAGAAATCTCATGCGATGCAACACTAATTCTACGTTTTAATTGTTCTACACTCATTCTACCACCATTATAAAATTTACTTTTTAAGTAAAGAAAAAAATCGTTTGGCGCAAGATCTGGTGACCTTGCAAGCCACTCCATCTCTGCACCTCGTCCTATCCATCGTTGGGGGAATATCCGGTGCAGATAATTTCGTACATTTTGTTGGAACCACACTTCCTCAATATTTACTCAATATTACTCTCTCTTGTAACAACTCTAAATAATTTTCCCCATTTAAATTTCCATTTATATAAAAACGCCCCACTATTTGATCCCCTATTAACCCGGTCTGATTTTGAAAGAAGACAGTTTTATTACTTTGACAACTATAGATGACAGCAATGTTATTTTCCCTATGTTTACTCTTAAAATAAACGCTCTAATGCATTGCTGTCAAACTTTGTAACTGTAACTATGGTAATGGCATATCCCTATGTTTACTGATAAGAAAAACTCCCGGTGTATATATATATATATATGATGGGGTAGGTGGCTCAGTGGTATCGAGTCGGCCTGTGGATCTTGAGAACCCTGGTTCGATCCCCACAGCCGACAAACAATTTTCACCAATTTTAAAAAATCTACCCCTGTGGCTCCTCCTCCACTAATATCTTTGGAGGCCGTGATTTGACGGCTGGTAACCGCACTTCACGCGAAAAAATATATCACTTACCGAGATCTGCTTAGGCAGAGTGCCACACCCAGTGATGGGTAAAGGCGTGATGATATATTTATTTATTTATATTTATATATATATATATATATATATGCAATAATTTCTCTAAACAATCGATTACTCATATACTCGTATTGAGACCTAGGAACAATGTTGTGTCTTCAAATTTAATTCTGGGTATATGCTGTGCAATCGAAGATTTCTCTGGGTAATTCAGTCGAATGGAGCATTTAATTCGCTAAGTTTGGTTGAAATTGTGAATCCCGTTTGTCTAATATAAACTTGACCGTATTCGCAAGACGGACAATATATTCCAGAAGATTAAAGAGGGACAGTACCTTTTACACTTTTTAACACTTGTTGAAGTTTTAGATGAGGTGAAAAAGAGACTATGATGTTTTTCCTTGTTAATATTCGGCCTATTTTATCTGTAACATTTTCCTACAAAACACAGACGCAAAGATGATGTTCGAATTTTCCGCATTATTACCCTTGTTTTGAACAATCTCTTTTTACACTAATTTTCTAATACTGCAATGTTCAAAACTATCACAAATATCTCTTCAAGCCTGTTCTTTGGTACCGAATCGTCGAATAAAATAAAATTTAAAGTACTTAAACCGAAAATTGCTGTAATTAATAAATATTAGTTCTATATAATTTCCCATGCGTTAAAATTTTACCATATCTTAACATATATTTCAGATATAATAATTTTATATATTAGTTTTTTATGAGGTAGGTGGTTCAATGGTATCAAAACGGACTGTGGATTTAAGAAACCGGTTCTATTTTCACTGCCGACAAACAATTTTCTTTATATTAAAATTACTCCCGTAGCTCTTCCTGAACAAACATTTTTGGGGGGAGTGATTTGATGGCTAGCATAATTATATCACTTACCGAGATCTACTACTGCAGAGTGCCACAACCACTAATGGGTAAAGGTGTGATGAGTTATTTCATCATCATCATCATCTGTGGCGCTACAGCCCAAATCGGGCCTGGGCCTACCGGACACACCGAGCCGCATTTTTTACACTGCCGTACTGCCGGTTTTCGTAGTCAAATGCTACATTATTTAAGACGTATAAGTGACTAGTTTATAGCGCCTGAGTCTGATAAATACTTGTAACTGTATTTTATATTTTACGACAAATCACACATTGTCGACAGGCGGATTCGAACTGACGAACCTTGGCTCGGGTGACGTCACAGTATGTTAAGAGATGTGCCTAAACACGCTCGGCCACCGCGCCTGTAATTTTTAATTACGTTTTTTAATAAATAAGAAAAATGATATAAATGTAGTTGAGCGGATGCCGGATAGCGTAAACGACCTAGTAACAAATGAACGAATACCATTGCAGGATTGTGATGTCAACGAAAGATTCCGAGTGGAAGGAATAAACAAGCATAGATGAATATTTGATTGAGGAGTATAATTAATTTAGTTTGTTTTTCCGTTGATTTAAATTGAAACATTATTATACTAATGTTTATAAATCAAACAATAATCAAAGATTTCCAAAACCAACGCCAATGAGTGTAAGTACGAAGCAAACATTCACTCCTAGAGCCGGTCCTTCGCAACCGTATCAAACACAAACACATAACAATTTTCCTGGACAACAATTTCAATGCAAACAAATTCCATAATGACCCCAAGTTACTTTATTTCCGAAGAACTATTTAATTCAGAAATAAGTGAACCCTGACGAAAAGAATATTATGTATAACAATGAAAATTGCGATGTGTATGATTCGTACAATAAACGAATAGGAACAAAATTACTTAACAATTGAGAAAGATATACTAAGCAACAGTGTAGGCAACAAAATATATTAGACCCTATCTTTTTGGCAGAACTGACCACAAACCATTACAGTGGCTCCCTTTGCCAAATTCAAAAATAGTAAGATAGCGATTAATGTTAGAAGATTTTAATTTTGAAATTAAACATAAACAACGATCATTCAATACAATACTCAGTTGTAATCGGCACGCAAGTATTTTTTAATTACATGAAAAACTTTAATGAAAACCAAGAAATAAACAACACACAATCTATGGTCGCAGAACCAGATGACTCATCCGACTCAGACCCAGATAACACTGTACATTCCAACGCAGAAAATCCTATTATTGGTATCCCCATCATTTAATCATCCGTAAACATCAGGAAAAATCAAATTATAATATTTAAAGTTTTACATTCACCTTCCCAATCACACAGATAAAATGAAAATTCATATCCAATTATCAAAAAATATCTTTAAAAATGATGTAATTAAATTTGTTAAAAATTTATTCTTCTTAAAGTAAGATATCTTTACATCGGAGAAAATTTTAGTAACGTCTTACAGACACATTTTAAAAATTGAAAATTAAAATTAATGAATGTAACTAAAAAATTATATAAATGAAACAATGTAGTAATATCATAAAGGAAATACCAATCACTGCGCGAATAAATGAGACACATAACCAAAATTAACAACATTTACTATTGGCCGACTCAATTTAAAATAATAACCGATTGAAATATGAGCGGAAGTAAAGCAAAAATATAAAATTAACCAACACCATACAATACAACAGTTTTAATCCACAGTACAATCAACTTTTAAACAGCCACCAACGACACAAAAACGAGTTAAAAAATAAGGATGAAATCATAAAATATATCCAAAATTCAATCGATAATTATATCACTCACTTAACTATTCACCCTGAAAACTCGAGTCACAAACGAAGTTTAGAAAATGCATTAGGATCTGTAATAAAAGTAATAACCAGTAACTTGGACGTTAATGACTCCAAACGTAATCTAAAATCAAAAACGAGCAATTATTACATGTTAATCAAAATAAATTATTCATCTCAGTGTTGCCAAGTTAGTTACTAAATCTTTGGATTTGTGGGTGGTGTTTAACGGTGACATTTGGCTTTTAGTGGTTTTTCATTTAAATTAATTAATTTTATAAAATAGGGCCTTGTCGTAGCTTGATTGTTCATGCATTTTTTAAAATTATATTTTATTATATTTGAGAAAAAAAAATCACTTTTTTTTTAGAAAAAGTCTCTTTTGAGAAAAATTTTCTACTAGTTTCAACTTTATAATCTAGTGCAACAGCTGTTTCACACTGATAGCAACACTGATTTAACACGCTATGCACTATGACTAAATGTTTTACAAGATATAGAAAATTCATTAACTTTCTGCAAATTACATGTTACGCACCCTAGTATAATTAAAACTCACGATCTCTTTGTAGAATGAAACAATATTTAAACATATTATAATAACGAACTACCCCTAGAACCAATTCCTAAAACTATGCCTGAACTAGAGAAAATGATAACAGTAAATTGCAAACTTGATTTTGTTACCTATTCCTATAATATATCAGTCTAAATTTATAACTGATTCCAAATAAAAATGAGTTTTTCAAATCAGTAGACGGTCATATAAAATCTCGGAACAGCTTATGTACGAAAGGGAACAATTATCAGAGATTCGTGCGAGAGAAATATTATCTTGAAAAATAACGACTGTCAATATATAAAAATTAATATGAAAAGAAATCACATTGAGGTTCTAGAAGAAGTAAAACAATTCCTGGCCGTCTTCCCGACACCTCAAACCATCAAATTGTATTGTAAACAAGGAGAGGAAGAAAATCTACAAAAATATTCTTTATCCAAGAAGACGAATGCAAATTAGAATTTCAAAATAAAAATCTACAATTAGGAACGAAACTCACGGCAAGCTTTTTTTTTGGTAATAATAATGTTTATTTAATGTTTCTGAAATACATATTTACAAATTTTTAGGCGTCATCTTTCTCGCTTGCAGTTTCCAGAGCGACAGCTGTTCGCACAGTACGCAAACGTAATCACAATCTCCCAACGATTTGCGAATGCGTTTGCGCATCTGCGCTGGGCTGTGCCGCCTGGTGTCGAGCATTCAAGACATTGTGTATAGTTTGTTGATTTACAATTCCTGGCCGTGCGGTCTTATCAACAAAATAAATTAAAATCCTTAACGCTTACAAAAATGAACGTGTGCGTGTAATGAAGTGTGCGTGTAAGATGAACGATCGTGTTGTGTGAGTTTGTAGGAAAAAATGCACAAAACCCTACTTTAAATAATGTACTTATAAACTAACTTACAGCTAAATAAGTGACATTATGGTATTTTACAATGATGTTATGTTACTTACATTTATTTTGAATTGATGTTATGATTGAAAGATTTTATGCTAATGAGGTAGTACTATATTAGTGATTTTAATGATATTTACAGTGCTGCTATGTTTTTTTTTACAATATTTTATATAAATAGATGTTGTGATAATGAGTGTGTGCTAGTGAACTTAATAATATATGAATGATATTCACAATGCGGTTATGATGTGTTCTTACATGTATTTATTTGATTGATGCGTTATTGGAAATGGTTGTTAGTGTGAGATGCTATGCGTCATGTTCGCGTTGGAGAAACACAGGAAGTGTTTGATATGGTAACAAATGTTTGATACGGAAAGGAGTATTGAACTCTCTGATTTGTGTTATTGCTCTTGTGAGTGGGTTGTGTTTAATTTGTGATGTATAGAATTTTTGTGATAATTTGTTTATATGTTCTTGTACGTATGGAATGTCCGTTTTGTTGTGTAAATCTACGATTCTAGTGTATCCTGTCTACACTATTAATTAGGCGTAGATATTTATTCTAGAATCGCGGTGCTGTTTTCGACGCAGAGCACCAGACTAGTTATAATAAAGTTTCAAAAATCTCTCCATTCACTGCCAAATAATGCTATAACCGGGTATAAAACTAATTCATAACATTAGATATTTCACCCTAGTTTTAAATATGTATTTTTAATTCTTCTAAATTAAAAATGTTACTAATATATACATATTCAAATCATCTCAACTCACTTCCATCCTACTCCTCTAACAACGAATCTAAACAGATAAGAAAGGTAACAACGAATCTAAACAGATGAGAAAGAAAGAGAGTGTCGACATACGTTGAATTTAAAAGCGAATGATGGTCATCCCACATTTTCTGATTTTGTTTTTCTGATAGCAGTTCGAATGAGAAATCTCACACTAAAGGACGAAAATTATACTATACTTCAATTACTTGTTTCACAGTGCGATTTTTTAAATGTTAATTATATATTAATTATGCATTTTATGCATAGTAAAACTGGGGTAGGTGGCTCAGTGGTATCGAGTCGGCCTGTGGATCTTGTGAGCCCTGGTTCGATCCCCACAGACGACAAAAAAATTTCTCCAATTTAAATCTACCCCTGTGGCTCCCCCTCCACTAATATATTTGGGGGCCGTGATTTGATGGCTGGTAACCGCACATCACGCTAAAAAATATATCACTTACCGAGATCTGCTTAGGCAGAGTGCCACACCCAGTGATGGGTAAAAGGCGTGATGATATATTTATTTATTTTATTTTATTTTGTCATCCGGTCCCGGTCTATTTTAGGATCGGTCTTTTAACTGGGCTTTTGGTTTATAAAAAACCGAACAGACCTATATTTTAATCGGTCTTTCACAGGCATTTTAACCGGTCTTTTAACCATTTGGTTAATCCGGTCTTATTTAGGACCGGTTTTTTCCTACTAGGTCGTTTTTAAAATCTTTAATTTTTGCCAGCACTCCTACCATAGTCTATTTAAACCGTACGAGTATCAGTGATGAAATGAAAATCAGATGATAAATAAATCATATTATACGAGTATTATGTATTGTAAATGTAACTTCACGCGAATAATATATCACTTACCGAGATCTTCTTAGGCAGAGTGCCACACCCAGTAATGGGTAAAAGGCGTGATGATATATTTATTTATTTATTTTATACACATATCTCATTTTCACTTGTAACATTTAACAGATATATAATCTAGGTTAAATTGTTATAACTGGGATCCGACGTCTGGCGTATAACATTGAAATTGTATTGAGAATATAGTGTAAAAATGAAAAGTAAAATTGATGCGAATTATCTTCATCAATTTAATTTCTGTAACTCTTTTATTTTCGTATAACCCCGTTCTACACAATCGCAGTTAGATACAGTACGGAAAACAAATCAAAGATAAGAAATGAAGTGAATGAAACTAAAATAAATATTAATTTATTGGGATCTACATCTCCATTTTTTTAAATAAATAAAAATGTTCCTAATCTTCATATCAATATTTATTTATAGCAACATTTGTCTCATTTTAGAATTAAATTCATTCAAGAATAATAATAAAACTGACGTCATTGGGAATCTGACAAGCAACGATATTGTTATCAGCAATTTTTATCAGCATTTCCTGTCTCATATGTTGTTACGAGTAACGTTATAATGTCATTTCTCACAAGTCTGATGACAAATATGTTCTAATTCATTCGGTTCTGCTGTTTCAGTTTAATTATTATTATTGCATTTTTGCAGAAGTTTTGTGATACAACAGACATACGGATTGCCAAGGTAAGATATAATTATTTATGTTTGCAAAATGTTACCAAAATATGATTTCGATTGGTTTCAATTTTATATGGCTCCCCGCTTAATGAGATTATTAATAATTTGTTTATTTGATTTTAAAAATTACACCATTCAAATTGTCGTATCTACCTTTTCAAGCTAGTAACAATTTAGCAGTAGCGAGCCTCGTACTGTACTATTGATTCATTTTTTTAAGTGAATACTTATCACTTTATCTCAAAGATAACGACATTATTTTTTGAACTTGCAATATCTTTACTAATCTCATATCATCTCTAAATTTGTTGTCAAGTATAATGGTTTCATTGGGTATCGAGTCTCAAGATATTTTTTTTTAATAATAAGAATATAATATTCTTATTAAGTAAATAAATTAAATACTGGTATTAGACAAAAAATAAAATTAAATATTTTCAATAGCTATTAGTTACTCTAGAATATTAAAATAGTTTAAGAATATCATCCACTAACTACAAAGGTCATATGCTTTCCACTTACTACATTTATCTTTCACTTACGCCAACTTCAGTAATAACGAATCAAGAAAGATAAAACAGGAAGGGTGCGTCGACTAGCATTTGTTGATGAAAATAAATTCCACAGAATTGCAATAAGCCACTCTATAGTAACAAGTGTAAAATAAAACAAAATGATAAGAAAGGAAAGGTGTATGGGTCAGCGCTTGTTTTTGATAGTGAATTTCACACAACTCTAACGAAAAAATTAAACAACGAATCTAAAATCTAGAATCTTGTATTTATATTTTTTCATCAGATTCATCCTGCAATTAGTCTTCGTCAAACGTTCCTATCACCACTTTCGCTTTAACCACATTCATAATTATTTTCAAGCATGCTCGTTTGTATCTCACACTCGGAAAGTAAGTAAATAAAATGAATAATTACATATAATATAAATATTTATGAAAAAAAGTACCGTTAGAAATAAAATCGAAACGCATCACGCATTCACATAGATATCTCATAATTGCAATTTTCGCGGATTTAACCATACAAAATTATTAATAATTTTCACAGGGTTCACAATTATATCGCGGTGAATATGCAATAAACCGACAACCTGTTTGTTTTCAACAATCGCAATGCCGCAAAAGAGCACTCAACAGTGCATGTTGTTAATGGAAGTATAAAAGCAAAGAAATAATATTTTATACTTTGATAAAATTCACTGGTTTCCAAATATGCATCAATTTCCTACCATAGATGCCTTCTGTAAACTTTTAAATAATTATAAATTTACGTCTAACGTAAATTTACCAAAAAAAAAACACAGTTCTTAATCGGGGCGTAAGCCACCCTCATATATTCATCACTGAGTATGAACTGAAGGTAGAAGAATCCCAAGTCCTTCAAATATACGGTATAGGTAAAATTGATAACCGAACAATGTAAAAAAAAATTATAGTAAAGTTAAATCAAATTATTACAGGCGACCGTAGTTTAGTTAGTTTCAAGTATATGACCGGAGTTCGTAAGTCCCAGTTGATTATAATTTTAAATTATTTTGCTCGTAATCTCTTCTTAAAACCTTTATTTGATATTGACGTAACATATTTCTAATGACATTTAGGGAAAACAATTGACAATCAATCGATTATATTTTTATTGTTTCTCTCTTCAAAACCTTTAATTTGATACAAAACAGGATGTTTCTAATGACTTTTAGAAAAAAATAATTGACATTTAGTTGATCACAATTTTTAATATGGAGTAGATGGCTCAGTGGTATCGAGTCGGCCTGTGGATCTTGAGAACCTTGGTTCGATCCCCACAGCCGACAAACAATTTTCACCAATTTCAAAAATCTACCCCTGTGGTTCCTCCACCAATATCTTTGGAGGCCGTGATTTGACGGCTGGTAACCGCACTTCACGCGAAAAAATATATCACTTACCGAGATCTGCGTAGGCAGAGTGCCACACCCAGTGATGGGTAAAAGGCGTGATGATATATTTATTTTTATTTATTTATATTCGGAATCTTTTTCAAATATTTTAGTTTGATACTAAGACTTCTAATGACATTTACGAAAAACAATTGACAATCAGTCGGTCGCAATTTTTTACCATTCTTCTCGAAATCTCTCTTTAAAATCTTTTATTTGATATTGAACACAACAACTTTCTAATGACATTTAGGCAAAACAATTGACAATCAGTCGATTATATTTATTAATTATTCTGCTCGAAATCTCTCTTTAAACCATTTAATTTAATACCAAACATGATATTGCAAAATTCAATTGACAATGTCAGTTGATTGCAATTTTCAATAATTACTTTCGAAATCTCCCTTCAAATCCTTTAGTTTGATAGCAAACATGATAGATTTTAAATGGCATTTAGGAATAACAAGTGACAATCAGTCGATTATATTTTTTACTACTAGCCCAGCAATATGTCATTATTAACTTCATTTTGAGTTATGAAATTGAATTGATAGTCGTGTGACATGTCAAACTGTCAATGTCAATGTATTTTAACTTTTAGGAAGAAAAGAATGCTATTAAAATTTATGGGCATATTTTATTTTAGTAATTTGATTAAATTCAACAACATAATCTAAATTAATAAAAAAAAACAAGTTAAAATAAATTCACATTACTGTTTGACAGGTCACGTGACTATCAGTTGCTTTTGATTACTCTGTATTTATATTCCCACAGCCGACAAATAATTTTCATCACTCCCCCACCACTAACATCTTTGGGGGGCGTGATATGACGGCTGGTAACCGCACTTTACGCCAAGAAATATATCACTTACCAAGATCTGCTCCTGCAGAGTGACACACCCAGTAATGGATAAAAGGCGTGATGATATATTCATTTATTTATTATTTTAAAATTACCCCTGTGGCCCCCCTCGTTGGGAGTTGTGAATTGACAGCTGGTAATCACACTTCACAGGCATAAATATATCACTTATCGAGATTTGCTTCAGCAGAGTGCCACGCTCAGTAAAGGGGAAAAGGCGTGATGACATATTTAAAATTTGTAATTTACATGTTACAAAAGTTATGAGGTAGGTGGTAAAATAAACACTTGGCTCAGTTTCACAAAATTCAGCCTCCAAGTCACCTTATGAGGGCATCGTCAGAGGCTGACTAGCACAGTTAGTAACCATAGACGCGTTTCGCTCGTATTAGAGCTCATCAGTATGGTATAACTCACTTCTTCACCTAGAACAAAGATCACGTGAAGAAGCTCGTGATGTTTATTTTATACTTTTTATTAAACCTAGTTTCACCAAGTGTTGGATGACAATTAATTTTGTCTTTGTTGTTATTTAAATTGCTATTGCGTAGCTTTTCCTTTTTTTGGTAGATGGCATGACCTGTTCCACAGAACTTCTCATGTCATCTTACCTGTTTGTTAGAGATCTTATTCTCTGCTGGCACAGTTCTTCGTCACCAGCTTCTTCACGTGAACTTTCTAGGTGAAGAAGTGAGTTATACCATACTGATGAGCTCTAATAAGAGCGAAACGCGTCTATGGTTACTAACTGTGCTGGTCAGCCTCTGACGATGCCCTCATATGGTGACTTGGAGGCTGAATTTTGTGAAACTGAGGCTAGTGTTTATTTTATACTTTTTTTTAGAAGTTTTAATGTTTAAAACATTATATGTTCTTCCATACATCTTTCTTAATTTTTCCGGAAGTAAGTATTAATTATGTCTTCATTCATTTTATTATATAAATAAATAAATAAATATATCATCACGCCTTTTACCCATTACTGGGTGTGGTACTCTGCCTAAGCAGATCTCGGTAAGTGATATATTTTGTCGCGTGAAATGCGGTTACCAGCCGTCAAATCACGGCCCCCAAAGATATTAGTGGAGAGGGAGCCACAGGGGTAGATTTAAATTGGTGAAAATTGTTTGTCGGCTGTGGGGATCGAACCAGGGTTCTCAAGATCCACAGGTCGACTCGATACCACTGAGCCATCTACCCCATCATTTTATTATATAGAAATATTAATTTCATATATTTTACTTTTTTTGATAGCTTGTTTATTTTTACTTTTTAGTTATTTTGTCGTCTAGCAACGAACAAAATTAACTACTATAAAAAATTGCAAAGAAATTAATCTGAACTGTAAAGTAGCCCACATTTTACAAAGATTTTAATTTGATTTAACGTTAATTGCTTCCGATGGTAGAAAAAATATAATTAGTACTAAAATTATTCTTGTACGGTAACAGCAACGTCGCCACCGAAAGCTCCGCCACGGCTTATACTTCTTCGAATATTATAATGTACTTACATTCATTGTAGCTTAAATATCTATAAAATTGCCGCCTAATTTCAAGTTGGCAATTCCAGTCAAATTTCAGATTGAAGAGTAGTTATTTTTATCCTGTCAAATTTTACATGAGTGTGCTTTACTTTTACTCGTACATTGTAAAATATGTATTTATGTATTTATTTATTGTCAAATTCTCAAATAGATAAATTTTTACTATAATATTATATAATTATTTTACATTTTACACTTTTTTTAGAGTTATAATTGTATCGGTTTCGATTTTTTGAGCAGCAATGTATCAAACTGCACATTTTATGTCGCTTCTATAATTTCCGGAAGAGTATAATTATCCATATTACTTTATCCAATATACCAAAATGAAATATCAAATAATAAAAATAATGTTAAGAATTTCATTTATGCCCGCTCAGTTTTAGTACATATTAGCAAGTATTTGTGTCAAAATGCTTATGTTATTATTAATATAAATAAAAATAAATATATCATCACGACTTTTACTCTATAGGATGTGGCACTTTGCAGTAACAGATTTCGGTAAGTGATATATTTATGCGCGTGAAGTGCGGCTATCAGCCGTCAAATTACGGCACCAAAAGATGTGGTGAAAGAGCCACAGGAGTAGTTTGAATGTGGTGAAAATTGTTTGTCGCTTGTGGGAATCGAACCCGGATTCTTAAATCCACAAGTTGACTCGATACCACTGAGCCACCTACTCCATTAATATAACATTCGTTATATAGGATACAAGAGCTAGTAGTGAAAAAAAAAACAGTATATAAAACACGGTTGAGAAGATCATTATTGACCATGCGCCTTGTATATTTTTAGCGCTGGGTTAATAATGATCATCTTCTCAACCTGGACTTATAATATACTATTAATTATTCTGCTCGAAATATCTCGTTAAAACATTTAATTTAACACTACACACGATATGTTTCCAGTGACCTTTAGAAAAATCAATTGACAATCAGTAGATCAAAATTTGTAATAATTACTTTCGAAATCCCTCTTATAAGCCTATAGTTTGATATTAAACACAACAGAATTCTAATGATATTTAGGAAATACAATTGATCAGTCGATTATAATATCCGATCGAAAATAATCATTTTATACCAAACCCGAGATAGGTATTGAAGCACATGCACTAGAACAATTGTCAATCGAAAAAAAGTGAATTTTGTATGCGAGCCCTTCCAAAAGATCTATCATTTGATACCAAAGACGATAATTTTTAGAGCATTTTTACTAAAACATTTGAATGTCACATGTGAGCCCCTCAAAAACCCTTGCATTTAAAACTAAATACGATAGATTTTAAGTATTTTCAATAAAACAATTGTCAATAAAAAAAAAACAATTTTGCACGCAAGTCAACAGGCCGTTCATTTGATAACAAACACAATAGGTTTTGAAGCACTTTCAATAAAACAGTTGTCTATAGAAACATTAGGTGTGCCCAAATGATGCCATATATGTCATTTATCAAAATAGTATATAGGATTATTTATTAAGTTAAATTTATTTCAAACAAATTAATTGTAAGGGGTTAAAAATATTTTTTTACACTCCATTAATTAGAAATTTTGTTTTATTAATATTTATGTAAGTAAACTGATTAAATCAATTAATATTTTAGAAAATCGATTGGACTAAGTACAGCATCGCCCGATTTTTCTTCATAAACAAAATAATGATTGATTTATGTATTTTTATTTCTCTCTTAAAATTCATATATTACCAATTAATTCTAATTCTCTTTTAGATTTAACTAAAAATTATAAATCATGGAAAACTTCAAAGTATTAAATGAAAACAATATAATTAGAGTACAACATAATATTGGGAGGGACATAAATATACACAATCATCATCCGCAAATTTCAAATGTAAACGCAACTGATCCAGTTGAGTTTCATTTTACAGAAGCGACTTATTCATTCTCAGGGCGCTGTGATGAACTACAGAAAGTAGAAGAATTATTTTTTGCAAAAAAGCAGAAAATGGTTGTTGTGTGCGGTTGTGCCGGCTACGGTAAAACCGAACTGGCCAGAAAGTTCGTACGCCAGTGCAAGGACGACAAGAGATTCACACATATTCTGTGGATGGAGGCGGAGACTTCAGATAAGCTGATGCAATCATTTAAAGACCTCGCCAAGGTTTTGCAGCTACCCGAAGTAGATGATAGAACTTTGGTGAAAAATGTCTACCAATATTTCGAATCCAGTTCCTGTGTTATTGTCTTCGATAATGCGATAAATAGAAAACAAATCCTGCAGTTCGAGCCTAAAGGAAAGTGTCTATGCCTAGTGACATCACACGTCAAGGACTGGGGTGACAACGTGCCATCCTTGGAGCTGGCATCGCTGTTACTAGACGCCGCAGTGAACGTACTGCGCGTCGTTCTCGGCGATCGCTTCCAGGAGCAGGATATGGAGGTGTACAAAGAGCTTGCGAACACAGTGAGCTGCGTGCCCTTGGCCCTGCAGGTCACTGCCGCATATGTGCGCCAGGAGATGTGCGACTTGGCAGATGATTTCAATCTCCGCGAGCATCTTCAACATGTTAGAAAATCATGTGAAGAGTTCATTAACCACCCTGTCCCAGATTCAAATAATTACGACAAGTCAGTCGCTCAAGCTGTTCAAATTTCCTTGCATAAAATTAAAACTATTAATACATACATTTCAAAATTAGCGTATGACATTCTGCATGTTTGTGCGTATTTATATCCGGAAAAAATACTTCATTCGGAATTACTAGAGATGAAAAATTTATTAGAAAATAGTCAAAATCATGGTAATGACGTGAAACGAGCTTGTTCACTTCTTAGTAACTACTCTTTTATTTCTAATATTAATGAAAAGGTCACAATTCATCGTCTTATTCAAAACATATTAATTTTTTATCAGGATCACCTTTCAAACCAAAATTATTTCTATTCGTCTTGTTTAGAGTACTTGTTAGTACATACAGATAATAATCATAGTCAATTTATTCTACAAGAACGATATACAGAACAACATTTGGCAACATTTCGAAATTTTTATTTACAGAATAAATCAAACATTATTTCGACACAATCATACCTACATAATCTTGTTTTCACAGGATGCAAGTTATTTTTAACGGAAATTTTGAATGACTTGAACAACGAGGCTGATGATATTATCAGCAATCACTGCTTGTTACTTTTGGCAGCGCGATACAGACAGCACGGCGTACTCGAGCTGCTCCTGGAGCGCGGCGCCGACGTAAACATACAATATTCACATGAGACCGCGCTTAAAATCTCTACAGAATTGCTAGATCTGCGCGCTGTGAAACTGCTAACATCACATAAAGCTGACGTCAATGTAGTCGATGCAGATGGAGATTCATTGTTGCATTTATTTATCTTAAAATCAGGCAAAGCGGAATTCAGTGACAGACGCGAAGAGGTATGCGACGTGTTGCGGTGGCTAGCGAAGTGCGGAGCACGAACGGATGTTGTATCGAGAAGAGGGGAAACCCTGTTACATGTAGCAGCTTTCGTCCTCAGTGCAGAACTCATCCGCTGCCTTGTTCATGAATTCCATCAGAGTGTTCACTCCGTGAACATTAATGGAGAAACACCTTTGTATTATGTCAGTCAAATGCTATTAACGTTAAACGATACCCAATTTTAATTTGTTTCTGGCTCGAGGTGAGCGCTGTTGTAAGCTCTATGAATGACTTTGAACTAAGTTGATATAGAAGTTAGCTGTGTATGTAGGATATAGCCATCTATTGGCAAGATGACAACTGTCATTTTTTTTCCTCGGACACAAACCTAAGGGAATTATAACCGAACGAATACATTGTAATAATCCGACAAATGTAATAAAATTTACGTTGAAAATAAATACTATTGTAGGAATTAAAGTTTATATAGGATCCACTACATATAATTAGATAATAAAATAGAGGCTTCAGAATCCACTTTTTTAATATATTATATATAAATATGAAAATACAAATGCGGGACGTTTCGAGTGTACAACTCACTCTTCTTCAGCTATAATACAATATAAAGTAAAAAATCTGATGTGGACACCACATGACTTCCTTGAACGCGTATTAAACTATAGATATTTTTTTAATTGCACATATTTGACACTAAATCTTTTATTTTTTGTTCTAATCCATAGCAAACTTAATTTTTTTTTTTTAAATAAAAAAATTCATATATTTAAATTTGATATCTCTCAGGGAGGGCCAAAATACCTATTTCCGTTGAAATCTGAGAACCGAAAATTTTCGCGATTACAATACTTCCTTTACTTCGTACAAGGAAGTAAAAAACAACACATAAATAAAATAGTAAAACAAACCTTATATAAAATACAAATGTCATCGAAATGCCCGTCTTCGATAACTCCTGTAACTGTAACTATATTCTATGTTTTGACATATATTTTTTTAAATGTAATTATACAGGATCTTCAGTAAAGCGAATCAAATTTATCCCACTTCAAATGATTATAACTCGTCATTTTCAAATAGAACACTCTTTATTTTATTATTCTGTTGTGTGTCTTTTTGTATAACCTTTCATATTTATTACGGGTTACGGGTATCCTATGCCTAAAACCAATAATTTCGGGGTTGTTAACCATTTTTCACTAAATTTATTTATTCAATTAAAATTTAAATCTAGTATACCTTGGATATTGTTTGTTTTAATTTATAGTTTATTGTTTTGTTTTAATTTACAACCGATTTTCAATGTAACCGCCATTATAGTCATTTGTAGTTGAGCAAATTTGATTCACTTTACTGAACACCCTGTATAATTACATTTAAAAAATATATATATAAAACATAGAGTATAGTTACAGTTGTGTAGGAAAAAAAATCTTCATTTTTACTATTAAAATAACTTCAGTACGCCTTCATAAAGCAATGCGTGTATTTAACTTTGTTTAGAGAAAAAACGGAAAAACTACAATTCAAAATATATAAAAATATATAAATATATATATATATATTATTTGACATATTGTGTTTGTATCTAGATAATATCAATACTAGTTTATCTGAAATGTATATCATTGAAGAAAAGATTGAAATAGTGAAGTGGTTTTATGGTGGAAACAGTTCCCGGCAAGTATGTGCTTTATTTGCCCAAGTCATACGTCAATACAAAGAATGATACAAAAATTTGAAAGTTCGGGAACATTATTAAATAACTGTAAGTGTAGATGTAATAATAATGATCGGTACGAAAACGAATTGAATATACTGGCTTCTGTAATTGAAAATCCTAATATTAGTTTGAGGCAACTTGCGGATAATTTTTCAATTCACTACAAAACAGCATTCCGCATTTTGAAAAAAATATATATTTCATTCATATAAATACCAATGCCACCAAGAACTGTTTGAAGATGATATGGAAAAGAGAAGCGCGTTTTGTTTCGAAATAATGGAAAAGGCAAATAAAGATCGCCAGTTTATAAAAAATATTTGTTTCACTGACGAATGCACATCTACACTGTATAATGAACCAAATATTCAGAACTGGAGAATGTGGGCTACGGAGAATCCACATAACGTTTTATTTACTAGGACTCAATATCCTCAAAAAATTAATGTATGGGCAGGAATTGTTGGTCACCATATTGTAGGACCTTTGTTTTTAAGAGGAAATTTAACCGGTGAACGATTTTTACTTCTAGAAGAAGAAGTAGCGCCGGCAATGACTGAAATTGTAGAAGACGACCGCGAAATTTGGTTCCAAATGGATGGTTGTCCCGCGCATAATAGTGCGGGAATTTTTGAACAATAGATTTAATAATTAAATAATTGGACCAAATTTTTTCATTAAATGGCCAGCTAGATCACCCGATCTTTCACCATTAGATTTGTTTCTATGGGGTCATTTAAAATCTAAAATTTATGGTGGTCGGCGATTCGAAAATATTGAAGAATTAAAAGAAAGTATTCGAGTAGACTGCAATAAAATATCAGCCTATCAATTATCAAATGTTAGACAGCAATTTTATGGCAGATTAGGATACTGTTTAGCAGTAAATTGAAATATGTTTGAAAATTTATTATATTAAATGAAATATTGATTCTTTTCTGCTTTACTATGAATGTTTATTATAAAATGTCAAATGTATTTAATTGTAAGTATGTATTTGGTTTTTGTTTATTTCATGGCACTAGTAATTTGATTAAAATTAACATTAAATTAAATTTTCCTGTTCCGGATAAAAGGAAATTACGAGTAAGGATATTATTGGATGCAGAATTTTTTTCTCTACAAAAAACTATTTGAACATTTCAAAATTAACATTGAAATCCCTATGGTGCGTTTTCCGACGCAACACCCTGTATATATATATATATATATATATATATATATATATATATATATATATATATATATATATATATATATATATATATATATATATATATGTAACTGCGCATCAAATAAAAAAAGTGGATTCTGCCTTTATTTTATTACATAATTATTGAAGGAAATTGTATAGTCACATGTAATTTTTTCACTAATTGTATTATTTTCGACCAGTTTTTCAGTTAATAAATTTTATAAATTTAAGGAACAAAACATTGGAAATATTTTTGACTTCCATACATAACACTGCTATTTATTGAATAATTTTTTACATTGTCAAACAAATTTTAACGTACAGAGCATACAAAATTGACTATTTATTGAGTTATGCAGAATTTGATACCATAAAATTTATATTTCAAGGTTTTTTCGAAAATTATTGGAGAAGTAAAACATTATAAAAGTTTGTTTGAAAGTTGTAGACAAAATTAAAGATGAATATACATAACACAACGTTTCGATTGTTATAATCTTCAATCGTTATCAAGTGAATACTATTATTATTATATATTGATTATTGATTATTATTTAGTATTCACTGGATAACGATTGAAGATTATATCAATTGAAATGTTGTGTTATATATATTTCTAAAATATAAAGACAATGAAAGTTCGAAATTTATCTTTTATTAATTATGAAAGTGTTATACCTAATTTGAAAATACGTAGGTATAAATATTGCATATTTTGCGTTATACTTGCATTATATTTTGCGTTATTTGAATGTGAAAATTTAATATGAAGAATATTATTTGGGATATAGGATGAAATCATAAATTATCTTCTTGTAGTAAACCTCTTTAATATAAAATTTAAAAATTCTAAGTAAAATAGTACAAAGAAATTATAAAATTACTAAATTTATATTTTTTTTCTTTCAAGACAAATATATTTTTTTATTTTTTCCTACGGGTAATGTGGATTGTATTCCGCATGTCTGACGTAAAATTCCAGACTTCTAGTCATATTTTCTAATGCAAAATTAGATCAGGATAATTGGTCAGCTTAACATACAAAATTAAAAATATATATAATTTTAAAAATCAAAATAAAATATATTTTGATCTAAAATAATATTTCCACCTGCATACGGCGCACGAAAATAGGAGATTGAATCGCTTTGAGCGCGTGGCGTAAGCACAGCGATATAGTGTTGGATGTGTCGCGTCATATCGGTGGGGCAAGAGACGCAAACATAACCGAGTCGTGGAAGTAGTACATAATTTACCCACAGCTACTCATGTCGCTTGTTGTCATTAAACGAATTGTAAAATTTCCAGTAAGTTTCATTATTTTTTTACGGTTCTTACAACCTATTGTCTTGCCAAAAAAATAGTAAGTAATATATTAATATATTAGTACTTTATTATAAAAATTATATTTGTGAAATATAATTCATCTGTTTGAAGTAAAAAATTAAAATTACATTAAAATTATTTGTTTTATTATTATCTTGAAAGTTCAAAGATCAAATGGCATATTTTTTTTTTTTCGAAAAGATATTAATATTCTCCAGAACATATAAAAAAATGAAAAAAATAAAAGGGTCAGTTTTTGAAATATTAATTTTTGAAAATTTAGAAAGGCATTTTCAGACAGTTGTAAATATGTAAAAATTTTGAAAAAAATACAGCATATTTAGTATATCATTAAGATTGTATATCAATTATAAAAATAATAAAAAGTGAAAAAAAAAATTCAAAAAATTTTTGAAATATCTTTTCTCCTTTTTTTACAAGTTCAAATTTTGATTTTTGTACACGTATGTGTGGGGAATATAAATGTGTATAAAATATAAAAAAAAAAAAAAATAAAAGGAACAGATTTTGAGTTATTTGGATTTGAATTATATTTTACTTCATATTTCCGTTGTTTTGCATGAATTTTTAAAATTTAGACTTAATATAATAAATACTTATCAATTACTTAATTATTATTTTAAAATAAGAGCATATTTATACTGCTTTAATGTATAATTTGTTCATTGAAAATTTTTTACTCTGCATGCGTTTCAACGCGCGGCACGGTAGGTTACGTTTAACGTTAACGTTAAACGTAACCTACCGTGCCGCGCGTTGAAACGCATGCAGAATAAAAAATTTTCAATGAACAAATTATACATTTAAGCAGTATAAATATGCAATTATTTTAACATAATAATTAAGTAATTGATAAGTATTTATTATTTTAAGTCTAAATTTTAAAAATTTATGCAAAACAACGAAAATATGAAGTAAAATATAATTCAAATCCAAATAACTCAAAATCTGTTCCTTTTATTTTTTTTATTTTTTTATATTTTATACACATTTATATTCCCCACACATACGTGTACAAAAATCAAAATTTGAAAAAAAGTAGAAAAAATATTTCAAAAATTTTTTGAATTTTTTTTTTCACTTTTTATTATTTTTATAATTGATATACAATCTTAATGATATACTAAATATGCTGTATTTTTTTCAAAATTTTTACATATATACAACTGTCTGAAAATGCCTCTCTAAATTTTCAAAAATTAATATTTCAAAAACTGACCCTTTTATTTTTTTCATTTTTTTATATGTTCTGGAGAATATTAATATCTTTTCGAAAAAAAAAATTTATGCCATTTGATCTTTGAACTTTCAAGATAATAATAAAACAAGTAATTTTAATGTATTTTTAATTTTTTACTTCAAACAGATAAATTATATTTCACAAATATAATTTTTATAATAAAGTACTAATATATTAATATATTACTTACTATTTTTTTGGCAAGACAATAGGTTGTAAGAACCGTAAAAAAATAATGAAACTTACTGGAAATTTAACAATTCGTTTAATGACAACAGGCGACATGAGTAGCTGTGGGTAAATTATGTACTACTTCCACGACTCGGTTATGTTTGCGTCTCTTGCCCCACCGATATGACGCGACACATCCCACACTATATCGCTATGCTTACGCCACACGCTCAAAGCGATTCAATCTCCTATACTCGTGCGCCGTATGCAGGTGGAAATATTATTTTAAATCAAAATATATTTTATTTTGATTTTTAAAATGATATATATTTTTAATTTTGTATGTTAAGCTGACCAATTATCCTGATCTGGTTAGAAAATATGACTAGAAGTCTGGAATTTTACGTCAGACATGCGGAATACAATCCACATTACCCATAGGAAAAAATAAAAAAATATATTTGTCTTGAAAGGAAAAAAAATATAGATTTAGTAATTTTAAAATTTCTTTGTACTATTTTACTTAGTATTTTTAAATTTTATATTAAAGAGGTTGACTGCAAGAAGATAATTTATGATTTCATCCTATATCCCAAATAATATTCTTGATATTAAATTTTCACATCCAAATAACGCAAAATATAATGCAAGTATATCGCAAAATATGCTATATTTATACCTACGTATTTTCAAATTAGGTATAACACTTTAATAATTAATAAAAGATAAATTTCGAACTTTCATTGTCTTTATATTTTAGAAATATGCTCGTATATAACACAACATTTCAATTGATATAATCTTCAATCGTTATCCAGTGAATACTAAATAATAATCAATAATCAATATACAATAAACTATAAATTAAAACAAACAATATCCAAGGTATACTAGATTTAAATTTTAATTGAATAAATAAATTTAGTGAAAAATGGTTAACAACTCCGAAATTATTGGTTTTAGGCATAGGATACCCATAATAAATATGAAAGGTTATACAAAAAGACACACAACAGAATAATAAAATAAAGAGTGTTCCATTTGAAAATGACGAGTTATAGTCATTTGAAGTGGGATAAATTTGATTCGCTTTACTGAAGATCCTGTATAATTACATTTAAAAAAATATATGTCAAAACATAGAATATAGTTACAGTTACAGGAGTTATCGAAGACGGGCATTTCGATGACATTTGTATTTTATATAAGGTTTGTTTAACTATTTTATTTATATGTTGTTTTTTACTTCCTTGTACGAAGTAAAGGAAGTATTGTAATCGCGAAAATTTTCGGTTCTCAGATTTCAACGGAAATAGGTATTTTGGCCCTCCCTGAATCCATTTTGACTAATTTCGTCGTGCCGTCTGTACGTACTACGTACGTATGTATCTCGCATAACTCAAAAACGGTAAGCCGTAGAAAATTGAAACTTTATATTTAGGACTGTTATAACATCTAGTTGTGCACCTCCCTTTTTGGTCATTATGCAACTACCGGAAGTAGTACTTTACTTGAAGCCTATAATAGATTTTCATGAAAAACTATATTCAAATATAATTAAAAAACTTTCCAAATTTGATATATAAGACTACTATATCAATGGAAATAACATAATAGATTTTGGTTAAAATAGACTAACCGGAAGTGGCACATTACATGAAGCTGCTAACAGTTTTCCTTGAAAAGAATGGTATTATTTTAATTTTAGAAATAAATGCTGCAAATAAAAGTTTTAGAGAACTAAGTTCTGCGTCTAGCACATTAAGAATTTTTAAATTAGCTTTTTGCATAAACGAGATATCAGATTTAAATATATGAATTTTTTGATTTAAAAAAATATTTAAGTTTGCTATGGATTAGAACAAAAAATAAAAGATTTAGTGTCAAATATGTGCAATGAAAAAAATATCTATAGTTCAATACGCGTTCAAGGAAGTCATGTGGTGTCCACATCAGATTTTTTTACTTTATATTGTATTATAGCTGAAGAAGAGTGAGTTGTACACTCGAAACGTCCCGCATTTGTATTTTCATATTTATATATAATATATTAAAAAAGTGGATTCTGAAGCCTCTATTTTATTATATAATTATATGTAGTGGATTCTATATAAACTTTATTTCCTACAATAGTATTTATTTTCAACGTAAATTTTATTACATTTGTCGGATTATTACAATGTATTCGTTCGGTTATAATTCCCTTAGGTTTGTGTCCGAGGAAAAAAAATTACAGTTGTCATCTTGCCAATAGATGGCTATATCCTACATACACAGCTAACTTCTATATCAACTTAGTTCAAAGTCATTCATAGAGCTGACAACAGCGCTCACCTCGAGCCAGAAACAAATTAAAATTGGGTATCGTTTAACGTTAAACAGAGGTAAAGAAAGGAGGCTTTGGACGGCAGCGTATTTGTTGGAGAATGGTGCAAGACTCGATCATAAGGATGTGCACGGTAGGACACCTGCACAAGCCGCGCGCATTTGCGGTTATGAGTATTTAGCCAGTTATTTTGAAGATTTTCCAACAAGAGCAGATTTCACAGAAACACGTACACAGGTATATATTTATATACAGATTGTCTTATTCAAAGTGATGGAGCAAACATCTCGTTTATATAATGATTTGACCATTTTTTTCATATACGGTGTCTCTCTAAAATGTTAGCATGGAGAGATAACATACGAAAACAGTATTTCGAAATTTAATTTTGTAAATAGAAAGTATGTCGACCTTGTAAATTTAATTATCAATGGAAAACTTTGCATGCAGGTCAAGTAAAAAATAAAAAATTTTGGCTAATTGTTTTTTGTCTTCTTAATATATAATAAAAATACGATTGTTGATAAAAATGTTAAAAAACAGACAAAAGTCTACTAGAAAATATTAAAGGAAAAAAATTGCACATGTTTAACACTAAAAATAGGTAAACCTATTGTTGGTTAACCTCCTGTCAATAGTTAAAATTATTTTTATACCTAAATATTTAATTCATTTCTTTACATTCAAAACAATTTCTTTTATTTTTATGCAATTCTTTTAAGTCTTGTAACATATTATGAACACATTTTTGTATAACAATTTTCACAGTTTAATCATTATGAAACAGTCAAATATGAAACTTTATATGTAACTCGCACATAATCGGACTTGATAAAACTCGCTTAATTTATTAGCCTCGTTCGGCCATAAACTACGACTTGTCCAATAAAGTCTTATTATATAATTGTTACATATCATCATCAATAGTTACCTGCTTGACGCAGGTCCTAAATGCTTGATTTAACTTCTTTTAATTTTCACATAACTTCTTCCTTCTTTTAGGTCGTCTACCATCTACTGTCTCCTTCATTAGAGTAACCCTTCTCAACATATGGCCCAACCACATTCTTTTGTTTTCAAAATAGTCTCATATAGTGTCAGATTTTCTTCTACTATTTACAATGTTTGTTCGTTAATAACTCTATCAGACCATTTAATATCAAGCATTCTTTTCCGTTTCCATGGCATCAATCCTTTTCCTATCTTTTTTTAAAACTGCCCATGTCTCACACCCGTACAACGTAACACACCATAAGAAAACATATCATTATTCTTTTCCGTAGTTCTAGTTCCAAATTTCCACTCAGTATTCTACTTTTCTTCGGAAACAGTTCTTTAGCCATTCCAGTACGCAAATTTATATCCTTCCAGCTTCTCCAGTCGTATGTTATTTCTGTTCCTTTCTTTATAGCTTAAACCCTGCTCCAGTTTTTCTTACCTTACATATACCACCATATTTTTTGTCTCGCTAACTCTCATATTCTTTGTCTTTTTCTGTTTTATAATAAGTTCATATTCCTTCTCCTTTAACTCAGGTTATCATATTTAAGTAATTAGGTTCCTATTATAGATTTAGAAACTACATCAAAAAGCGCATCCAACTACATAAAAAAATTAAAATATTATATCTAACTGGAATTGATTCCAACTTTCTTATTTTTAATTTTCATAATTTGGGTTCTACATGTTATTTTGAATTCAATTATGTGTAATAAATACATTTTTTCATTAAACAATTAAAATTTAATGAAGCTATTTTTAGCATTACACCGAATATGTTACAGAATATTATGCGAAGATCAATTAGAAGAGTTCATATTTGTATTTAAGAACATGATGGGAATTTTGAAAATTTAAGTTAAAACTTGTGTATAATTGAATTGGTTTATTTTGTTTTTTTTTGTCATAGATATCTTGATAACTCAGATAATTAAATATAACGTAGAAGAGGCTGGTTTAATAATGTTTTTTGTATTAATTTATAATGAAAAATACACTTATTATACATTATTGAATTCAGAATGTCATGTAGAACCTAAATTTTGAAAAATATATACGGTGTTCCATTTCAAATCACTTCTGATTACACCGACATTATAATATTTTCACTTTTTATGTACTTTTTTAATTTGTAATATAAATGTAATTACTTAAAAAATATATTTTTGGGGGGAGCTTGTTTTTCGGGACACTCAGTATAGTGAATGTATTATTTAATGGATTTTTTTTTCTTATTGTTTTGTGTTTGTAGAAATCACAACTCGCTGACAAGTTCAAAGCATTTGTAACTACGAGACAAAGAGCAGTTCTAACACAAAAATTAGATGAATTTGTAGAAGACGCGGCCAACAAGATTAATGAATACTGTTTGCTTCACGAAGCTGCTGCATATGGACACTGCGACATGGTGGAGCTCTTGCTTGCGCATGGCGCCAGCACTAACACTAAAGGGGATGGTGATACAACCGCGTTACACTTAGCAGCTGCGAATTGTGACCAATCTATCATGGAAATGTTAGTCTCCCATGGAGCTGACGTGAATGCTACTAACGTAGCAGGCAACTCAGTTCTGCGCAATCTTATCTTATATTTTAAAGTCCACGAACAACCTGAAGGCTGCGAGGTGCTGCGGTGGCTGATAAAGCATGGAGCCCGCACTGACGACCTGGGACCACACGGGGAGTCATTGCTGCATACGGCGGCATTTGTTCTGCGTCCAGATCTCATCGACTGTCTTATTGACGAATTCCATATCGATGTGAATGGTCTAGATAGCGTTGGAAACACGCCTGTGTTTCATTTGATTGCAGGAATGCAGGAAAAAGCAGATGAGGAGGCACGTGGGATTATTACGGCAGTGTGTTTGTTAGAACACGGTGCACGGCTCGATGTGGTAGCTATGACTGGTTTAACACCTATCGCACTCGCGCGTAATAGCGCGTTCAAAACATTAGCAATCTACCTACAGGTAAGTTGAGCTTGGGATCAGAAATGTACTTACATATTTTTTAAGGGGAGGGTAATTTTTTTATAATCATATAATATAAAATACCTATTATTTATGTACTGAGCCAAAACGAATTGAAACACTCAGAAGACTAAAGCGCAGACATATACAATTTCTGCACTGTATTATTTTTGGTGTCTTAAGCGCAAGTACAAACTCAAAGAATTAGATTGGCTGAACCATAAAAGCGCAATGGTCAACAGTCAACTGATCAAAAGTTGTTGTGAAAAACATGTACTTGATATTTGACATTTGAGGTAATATTTGTGATGTCAACTCGCGGGAAAACATTAGATTATCTCCCAGTACGAGAAGTTAGTAAATTTGTGCTCTGTTTTGTTCGTTCTATTGTTTTAACATGTCTTGATAAACATCCAACGACTCTACATAATTAATTAATATTATTATATAAGGTGTAATATAAGTAAGGAATATTGATATTTTGAAATAATCATTCAAGTTAATTAATTAAAAAACGTTGCGACAGTATGTGATATTTTGACAAGATCAGATATTTTTGAGTAAGAATAAAACGCTGAACAGCGCTGATTCCAAAAACGCTGACCGACGTTAAAGAACGCTGAAACCCACTATCCGCTGACCAATACTAAATAATATAAAATAGAGCCCTACAAGTAATATTTAGTATAATATTAATAATATCAAATAGAGCCATGCAAGTAAGTATATTTTATCCCGGCATCGCGACGCCAACCGACGCTGACCGGCATTAATACACGCTGATCCCGCTGACAAGTGATAAATATCCGCCGACCAATACTGAATAATATCAAATGAACCCATACAAGTAATATTTAGTATATTTTATCCCGGCATCGCGACGCCAACCGGCGCTGACCGGCATTAATACACGCTAACCCCGCTGACAAGTGATAAATATCCGCCGACCAATACTGAATAATATCAAATGGACCCATACAAGTAATATTTAGTATATTTTATCCCGGCAACGCGACACCAACCGACGCTGACCGGCATTAATACACGCTGACCCCGCTGACAAGTGATAAATATCCGCCGACCAATGCTGAATAATATCAAATGGATATTTATCACTTGTCAGAGGGGTCAGCGTGTATTAATGACAGTCAACGTTGTTTATCGTCGCGATGCGGGGTTAAAATATACTAAATATTACTTGTAGGGCTCTATTTTATATTATTTACCATGGGTTAGCGGGTTTCACGTTCTTTAACGTCGGTCAGCGTTTTTGCGATCAGCGCAATTTTTTTTGAAGGGATGCTATGATTTTTATGATTCCATTCAAAAGAATATTATTTTCTATATACAAATATATCAAAAAATAATTATACTTCATTTTAAAAATCATGTTGAATAAATTCAATTTTACAGATTTTAACCGGAAATCGATTTTAGTTGCCATAGTGATAAAATAAACAAACAGCATAGAGACTGCTGTCATTCTCGTCATGACATTTTAATCATTGACACGAAAAGAATTAGAGATAAGTTATATTTTTGATCATCAGAAACGTAAGCGAAAATAAAACTAATTGAAAAAGGTAGAATTGAAATGTGAATGATTGTTATGTAAGTTCACGATATTTTCAATGATATTTATCCTGATCGAGAACCAATTTCTTAATTTACGGTGTTCAAAATATTTATATTTGCAGCGCAAATTAAAGTATTTCTTTTATTAGTATGAGTATTATTATTATTATTTCACTTCTGCTAATGTTTCTGTTGATGAAAAATATGACATCTATGTATAATTCTCATCTCGCAGAATGAATAAAATATTATTTATTTATTTATTTATGTTACTCTGTACAACAGGAATTTAATCCCAATTACAGTACATGGAGAATGACAGCCGTCTCTATGATTTTTGCTTATTTTGTCACTAGTATGCCAACTAAAATCTATTTCCGGTAATAGTCTATAAAATTGCATTTAATCAACACGATTTTTTTCAAAATCATAACATGCCATTTAAAAAAGTATCGTTCCCCTGCCCGGTGAAAACTAGCTATTGATAAAAAAGATCTGATCTTGCCAAAATATATGCAATCATATAAACCTTTTAATCGTTTTTAAAATATTTAGATTAAATGACTATTTCCGGAGATAATATCAATATTCCTTACTTATGTGTAATACTCGTATGTAGTTCTTGTAATTATTCAATTCTCGTTACGTAATGAGAAAATGTATATATAAAATGATACAATATACGGAATAGAAATATATATATATATATATATATATATATATATATATATATATATATATATATATATATATGTTAAATTTGCCAGCATTTCTTCGCATCTATGTATTGTATGCATGCATAATATCCGTCAAAAAATAAATGAAATAGAAAAAAGATAAAGACGGTAATTTTTGTGCACTTGTTACGAAAAGCATAATATGCTCCACGGGAGGGCGCGATTATCCTTTGTGTGAAGTTGGTAAACCTCGACTTCAGCCCTCACTTACTTTGCTAACTTCACACTCGGGAATAATCGCTTGTTTCTCTTCTTTGATTCGTAACATACTATTTTCGTTCCTTTTTTCTGGACGCTATTTTACTACGGGAAAAATCAGTATGGCTCAATACAGGGTGAGTCTGAGAAAACGAACCCTCCTTAACTTTTTATTTTAAGAAATAGAAACATTTTCTGCAAATGGAAGTTTGGGCAAAGGCTATGCAATCTCGCAATAAGTGCAAATATGGTTATAAGCAGCACAAAACACAACCACCCGTGGCAACATAAGGTAACGTGGACGTCACCAGATCAGAAAAGCTACTCACAAATAGATCACGTATTGATAGCAAAAAGAAAACAATCAACAATAAGAGACGTGAGAACATATCGAGGAGCGTGCGCAGATTCAGACCACTACATGGCAACCGCAGCAATAAAACAGAAAGTAAAAAGAGTAGACAAGTTTAAGAAGAAACAAGGAAAGTGGAACAAAGAAAAATTAAACAATGAAAAGGAACGGTGTAAATATGCTGAACACATAGAAATACATCTAAGAAGTCATGGAATGGGAGAAAATGACATAGAGGAAAAATGGGGTAAAATAAAAACATGTATATTGAAAGGTTCCGAAGAAATACTAGGAGTAGAAAAAATAGAAAAAAGAAAAGAATGGTAAAACAAGGAATGCAAAACACTATCAGAAAGAAAAAGAAAAATAAGATTAAAACGGATACAACCAAAAAAAGAAAGCGACAATGAATAATATAAAAAAATAAGGAAGGAATGTAGTAAAGTATTAAGAAGATGCAAAAGAGAATGGACGGAGGACAAACTAAAAATCATAGAGGAAGAAAATAAAAATAGAAATACGAAACGTTTTTATCAAAATATAAAACAGCAAAAATATACGAATAAGATAAGTACAGCAAATATGTTCGATAAAAATGGAAAAATTACTGAAACGGAAGAACAGCTAAAACAAATATTGGAAGAGTACTTCAAAGAACTTCTTACTGAAAAAGACATAAATATAGAAGCAGAAAATGAGAACAAAGTAGAGGAAGAAGAAACTGATGATGAAGAAGAAAAAGAGGAAGAGATAACTCCAGAACCAACAATAGAAGAAGTGAAAAGCGTTATTGCAAAAAGTAAAAACGGAAAAGTACCGGGAATAGACGGAATAAATATGGAACTACTAAAGTATGGAGGAGAGGAAATAATTATACAAATTCATAACCTACTAAAGAAAATTTGGAGGGAGGAAAAGATGCCAAAAGAATGGGAGATAGGGAAAATAATAACAATATATAAAAAAGGTGATCCCAAAATATGTAAAAACTACAGAGGAATAACCCTGTTAAACAACACATACAAAATACTATCGTCAATAATACAAAGGAGATTAGCGAGAACAGTGATAAATAAAGTAGGGCAGTACCAATATGGATTTGTAAAAGGAAGGGCAACGATAGATGCAATACACACGCTAAAACAAATAATCGAAAAAGCACACGACGCCAAAATAGAACTGGAACTACTCTTCATAGACTTCCATCAAGCATTCGATTCAATAAAAAGGAAAAACTGATAGAAGCACTAAAAGAATTAAAAATCGAAGTCAAACTGAGAAGACTTAAAGAAATGACAATGCAAAATTCCAAAGTGTGCATAAAAACGGGAAATGAATATACAGATGAGTTCAACATAAACAGAGGGGTGAGACAAGGAGACGCACTATCAGCCACGCTATTCAACCTTGCATTTGAACACGTAACAAGAAAAATCAACAGAAATACAATCAGAAAGAATGGAGGACAAATTATAGCGTATGCGGATGACTTGGTTATTATAACAAAGAGAAGGTACATAATGAAGAACATGATAAATGAAATAGTGGCAGAAGGAAAAAAAAATCGGATTAAAAATCAATGACAGCAAAACAAAAATGATATGGAAAACAGAAACAGAACAACAACATAAAAATAGGGGAGAATGAGTTTGAGGAAGTAGAAAGGTATAAATATTTGGGTGTAATAATAACAAAAAAAGGAGATAGAGAAGCTAAAATAAAAGAAAATTTTTTTACGGCAAACAGAGCATTGCACATACACAAAAAAATGTTAAAAAGTAAAATTCTCACTAAAAATACTAAAATGAAAATATACAAAACAATGATAAGACCTCTACTGATGTAACGCAGAGAAACTAACAATGACAAAAAAGAGGAAGAACAATTGAAAATAATAGAAAGAAAAATATTAGGAACTATATTGGGACCAGTCAAAATCAATGAAGATGAATACAGACGAAAAATGAGCAGCGAAATATTAAAAGAAATGGATGGAGAGGACATAGTAAGCAAGATCAAACAGCAGAGAGTAAAATGGCTAGGACATACATGGAGGGCTGGTGAAGACACTATATTCCATAGTATATTAGAATGGGATCCTGGAAGAAGAAGGAGAGGAAGACCCAGATCTACGTGGATGAAGGAAGTGACAGAAGACTTGAAAATTGCAAGAGTCCAAAATTGGAAAGAAAAGGCAGGAAATAGAGAATTATGGAGGAGTTTAAGTGAGAAGATAAAATAAAAGAAGAAAAAGGGATGATCCCCCCGTTAAAAAGGATCTACCGCATATATATATATATATATATATATATATATATATATATATATATATATATAGGTATATATATATATATATATATATATATATATATATATATAATACATCGTTGGAAAGGTGAAAAAATGGCAGTTTTTATTTTAGTAAAATAATTCTACGTTCTCATTTGAAAAATAAAAGTTGATAATCGTATCATGTAAACCTGACTTTATAAAAAATTTCTATATGTGTCATAAAATAGTATATTTAATATACTAAAACTTCCATATGAAGAAAATTTGTCTATTTCTTCTAATAAAACAGTTGAGGGGGGTTCGTTTTCCCAGACTCACCCTGTATATAAGATAGTAGGTATTCATATGTATATTATTTATATAATTTTACATTTAAACCAGTTTACTTTTTAAAAATAATTACCAAAAATACACATGTAAATCTATTATTTATAAAAAAAATTATTTAAAAACTTACTGTCTGATTGATTTTTCAGTTTAAATTTGCTGAAATATTAAAAATACAAGATAAAGTTAAATGTTAGGCTTGTCTAGCAGTTCCAAGTCTATAAAATAGCACAAACTATTTTGTCTAATGTCTACAAATTTTCCAGAAAGATATGTTTCCCATGATGTGTAACAAGTAGAGGTTTGCCTTTAAATTATGTCTAATAATGCAAATAATGAAATTGTAACAGTCGGCTGTGATATTCTATCTATAGAATAGGCAACAGAGAACCAATTTTATGTCTCGCCAGATAGTTCTATTTGTCCATTTTTTTGATTTTTTATTTTAAAAATCTTCTTTTATGATACGTTTTCTGAATGATTTCAGGAACTTAGAAATAACATCACCGCAAATTGCTTGCTATTTACATCTGAAATGCTGTGGAACATCAGTAGAAACATAATTAAATGTTTAGAATTTAACGGAGAACACTTATTATGACACATTATCTAGTATTTATTCTGTTAATTTGTAATGAAATAATTTTAGTAATCAAATAGCAAATTGTATGAACTCTCTTAATTATTTAAATTTTTAATTTATTTGGATTTCAGGCTTTTTCAAAATTAATAAAAAAGTTAAAATTAATTATACATTTTTTATTAAGTAATAAATAAGGCGACGTTTCGGCCAAAAATTTAGGCCATTATCAAGCTACAATAAAAATATAAAAAATATTAACAAAATTTTTATAGAATAAATCTGGAAAAAATGTTCTTACCAGTTAGTGAAATAAAATTAAGATTACATAATTGAAACAATAAATTCTTTTGAGGTGAACACCTCACGAGTCAAACAATAACTGAATTACAATCAAACAAAAAAAATAAAATAAATTTCTTTAAAAATTTTCCAGATTTATTCTATAAAAATTTTGTTAATATTTTTTATATTTTTATTGTAGCTTGATAATGGCCTAAATTTTTGGCCGAAACGTCGCCTAATTTATTACTTAATAAAAAATGTATAATTAATTTTAACTTTTTTATTAATTTTGAAAAAGCCTGAAATCCAAATAAATTAAAAATTTAAAAAATCTACGATTCGGCTTATTAAAAAAGAAGTAAAATCCCTTGATTTTACAAAATTCTCTTAATTATGTTTTTGCATTATTACACATAATTTAAAGGCAAACTTCTAATTATTTATTTACAATAAATTCCGGGAATATATACATACACAAAGGTCCATTTAAAAAGTTAAATATTTTTTTGGGCAACTAGAATGTCAAAGCAAAAATAGTTTGCACTATTTCATACCTAGACCAGATTCTGTTAGACAAATCTTACATCTAACTCTTTTTTTGTATATATATATATATATATATATATATATATATATATATATATATATATATATATATATATGATAATTTGATAATTTTAATAATTGCAATTAAATTTAGATTTTAAAGTAGTTCGCATGACTATCAAAAGATAAAATCACTAATATTTTTAACGCCGGGAACAATAACAGGGAATACAAAGTGACACACATCACACTTCATGTCAATCACCTCTGGAACCATCAAATTGATATATCCGACCACTGTTGACTATTTAACTATTTTTGTCTTTGTTTTGATTATAAAGAACCTAAAGTAATTATATTTGAATAAAAATGTAATAAAACAATAAATTATATTTTAAAAGAGAATTATTAAGTCATTAACAAAAAATAAATACTGTACAAAAACCGGAGTATCCTCGTCGTTATTTCAAATCAAATGTGCATCATTGCGTTAATTTTGTGATATATTGCGTCGAATGGAGGGTTAAATTTAATATTAATAGTGGGATTTTGTGATTAATTTATAAAATTTATAGATCCTTAAAACTGTTAATAATGAACAAAACTACATGAATATATGTTAATAAATAATGCGGCAGTACGACGGTGTGAGTAGAGTTACGGCATTCGAATCCGGAGAGTTCTCACTCAAGCTAAAAATATATGAACTACCATACTGTGGCTCGGTGAGACCGGACCCTGTACTGTAATTGAAATTATAATCTTGATGAACAGAATAGTATAAGTATAAATTAAAAAGATAAACACTTGGCTAGTTTCAAAATTCGTTTATTTAATATACTATACGAATTTCGGTCTTCTAGATCATCATCAGGTAACGTTATCAGAAGAATGATAAAATTATACATTTGTACGACACTTATAAATAGTAGAAACAGGTAAAACAGAATAAAGGACTACATCTATGAACTGTGAGTAAGTTGTAAAGAGATTGAAGCGGACGAATCAAAGGAGAATTATACAGATCTAACTGTTCATTCATAAAGTCTTCTTGTCCTTAACGGTTTTCTGGATTTCCAGGGATTCTAACAAGTCCAACTTTAAACCCTTTTTACAAATGTGTTTATTATTTAATGTGAAAAAATAAAGAAAGACTTTATCCAAAACAGTGGGGTTTATGAAATTCAGTGTGGCAATTGTGAAGCGATCTACATTGGTCAGACCGGTCGCAATTTTAAAGTCAGATTCAACGAGCTAAGAAGCTTTAGAGACTAACAAATTTAACTCTAACGTTGCAATACTTTGCCTTGATCGTAAACATAATGTAAATATATATATATATAATTTGTCAATTAAACTATACCCTTTTTATAAATGTATTAGAATCGCTGGAAATCCAGAAAACCGTTAAGGACAAGAAGACTTTATGAATGAACAGTTAGATCTGTATAATTCTCCTTTGATTTGTCCGCTTCAATCTCTTTACAACTTACTCACAGTTCATATATGTAGTTCTTTATTCTGTTTTACCTGTTTCTACTATTTATAAGTGTCGTACAAATGTATAAGTAATTTTATTCATTCTTCTGATAACGTTACCTGATAATGGTCTAGTCGACTGAAATACGTAAAGTATATTAAATAAACAAATTTTAAAATTAACCAAGTATTTTACTTTTTAATGTTTATTAAAATGTTTCAACGAGAACCGACAATGAAATCCATTGAATTTAGTATAAGTATGTTATATGACATGACTGAAAATACAGTGACGATGATAACTTTAAAGAATAGTATAAATAAATAAAATATTTCAGTCATAAGTTTTGTTGCGATTTTGTTCATCACTTACAGATTTACAGAATTCTGACATTAAATACAATATGTTTTTAACTTTTGAGAAAATTAAAACATGTTTGCAAAAAATACATTTATATTAAGTGGTCTAGTTTGAAACCTGCAATGTTACAAATAAAATATATTTTAGATTGAGCAACATAATGAAGTGTTGCAAGCAGACTTACAATCAGACACAGAGACTCAGGGTACGAGCACGGATATAGATACTGCTTCAGCAGCAGATGAAACCCGTCAGGTTCGTATTGTAGGATGTTTATCCAGAATTAAGTACCGTTTACTAATCACGCATAGTAAGTGATTAACTAATTTTGGATACCTCAAAATCGTTCAGAAACAGCTTATTACCGGCCTAGGCCAGCAAATATTTGAGTATTGAGTGTATTTGGAAGGAGGCAGAAAAATGTATTGATGCGGCTGGGGAACATTTGGCTATTTATAAACTCATTTCAATTTAAATAAATTTATATTAAATGTTCCTTATTCTTGTTTTTTCTTTTGTATTATTATAATATAAACATTCATCATTCATAAATAATAATAGTTACTATAGTCTTAGCCGCATTTAGAGACAGAGAAACATTGAAATTTTTAGAAAAGATTAGTTTGTAATTTTTCTTTAAATGAATAGTTTATCACAGCAATCAGGTCGGCTTCGTCGACCTTCAGAAAGGCTCCGCGGACCCTGAAGAAAATTATTATTTTTTAGATTTGTTACTTTATACACCACCTAGTATTGATATTGTAAAAAATAAAGTTTACTAATGTTTAGAAAATGATTGTATATCGTCGCGTTGCTGATTCATTTTCATATTATTTTTCAGACCTTTCATTACAACTTGATAAAAGTACATTTTAAATCAAATTTAGATTAAATCAATTTAAAATGATTCGGTTATAATTTTTGGCTATTATATTGGACATCTTTCCTCAAAACTTTTAATTTAATATCAAACAAGAGGAGGTGTCTAATGGCTTTTTGAAAAAACAATTAACAATCAGTTGATGATTATTTTAGTTCATTCTACTCGATATCCTTTACAATACATATATTTAATTTGATATCAAATACGATAGATTTCTATTACCTATTGGAAAAAACAATTGACAATAAGTCGGTCATCATTTTGTCTATTTTGTCCTTTTTAAAATCTTTCATTCGATAGATACCAAACACGATATATTTCTAATGACTTTAGAAATAAACAATTGCCAATCAGTTAACCACAATTTTTAATAATTATGTTCCAAAGCACTCTTCAAATCATTTAGTTTGATATCAAACACGATAGATTTCTAATCACTTTTAGTATAAACAATTGACAATGAGTTGTTTATAATTTGTAATTATTCTGCTCGAAATCTCTCTTCGAAACATTTAATTTGATACCAAACACGATATGTTTCTAATTAATCTCTCTTCAAACCTTTTAGTTTTATACCAAACACGATAAATTTCTAATGACTTTTAAGAAAAACAATTAACAATCAGTCTAACATAATGATAATAGTTGATTACTATTTTTAATTCTAATTCACAACAACAAAATAATAATTGTAATAATAAAAATAAAGCGTTACACTCTGTTTATAACTAAAATAACTCATACTAAATCATAAACACTAACACTTACCATAATGTTAAACAATACACGAATAATACACTATTTTTTTTAAACTAGCCGAGCGATATTTATTTACGAAGATTAATTTATTTTCAACAGCACTATATGGTTGCTTCGTACGGACTGAACTGCTTCCGACAAACTGACTGCCTTTTTATATCTCTTCACTTGTTACTAGAACCTTCTACATACTTCTCGATTGCGAACACGTGACATGACACAGATCGGCCGGTACAGACATGTTCTACGGCTTTTAGTATATGGATTTTTAATAAATGATATGACAACAATATTGTCGCTTAAATAAATTACTAATCAAGGACAACGCAATTTGCAGCATTTTTGTTTTTTCATAAGGAAAAACTTAATTCCCATCTTAAACGAATACGGCCAGGTTTACATGATATATTTGAGGCTCTTATAACGTCTTTTCCCAAGCCTACTACTTTTCGTATAAAGGTACATTTATCAGTAATGACATGATATCATTACTTTTAAAATAAACAACTGATTGGATTGTGAATAGTAATATATTATGTGCATAGCTGTTGCAGCGACCAGATACACAGCTAGCGGTGGCAGTGGCTCTAGGTGAAAGGGGTCGGTGGGAGTGGTCGCAGTGCTTATGTTGGTGTTGTATGCGCTCCGTACATTCATAGCAACTCCGCAGAAGTGCAAAACCCACAACTATGACAACATCCTAGTCGCAGACGCCAACTTCACAGACCTTCCAATAATATATACAGCGAAGGATTCGGCTTGCTCAAACTTTGCGCTGATAATATAAACTCTGTAGTTCAAATAATACTAATAATGTGGGGTTTTTAAATTCCTATTTAATTTTGAAGTATTATTTTAGTTTAAATTATTGGAATTTCAAGCGAAATATTAAGCTAATACAATCGTTGCATTCCTTGTTTATTCAATGTAGAAAAATTATTTAAATTACTCTTGATATGTAAATAATAAAGAACTCTCAGAAAGCTTTACATAATTGCAATACCAATAAAATATGTATCTATGACATACATTCATCATGTGTGATTGATTTTATTTTGTATGTTGAACGATTGAAAAGTTTAATTGTGGATATAAGTGTGAAGCGTAGTTCTGAATATGTTACGAATGACCATTACTTGGTAGTGTCGCGTGTACCTCTGGATAAATGTTAGCGAATAAAGATGAAAAGCACAAAAAAAATGTGTGTAATCCTGTGTACTGCAAAATAAGGTTGTTAAGTTATGATTGTTGAGAAAATAAATGAATGGATACCTGCATGTAAACTTAATTTTGAATGCATCATAAATGATATGTGGAAGAAATTTATGGATACATTTCTTAAATCTGCAGTAGAAGTTTATGGTGAATGTAGATTAAGCGCTTGTGTAAAGAATGCATGGTGGAATGATGAAGTAAAAGAAGCGATTAAGGAGAAAAAGAAAGTATTTGCAAATTTTAAATGTGTAAGATGTTCCTGGAAGGTTATATGGTGTATGCTTGCTGAAATATAAGAGGTTAAATCAGAGATTCCCAACCTTTTCTGGACTTTCGCCCCCTTTAGAAGGGAACAAGAATTTCAACGCCCCTCTAGTTCATAGTCCTAACCCATAATAGTTAATTTTATATGAAAATATTATTGCATTTTATCTATACCTGTTAAATTAAACACAAAGGTAATTATTGGTTTGTAGAAGAGTACGTAAATTCATATGTTAAATACTAAATACTGTAATGCCGGCATTTCATTTTAGATGAAGAAATAGATTCACATTTTCAAATACAAATTAACCTCTCAACAGATTTATAGGTGTTATAAAAGTAGTGTTTATAATGACTTCTAACACTATTTATCACGGCAAATAACATAAAAATAACAAAACATTCCTGGAGCTATCGCTTTTATAGATTTGATTTTGTGCATGCATTCACTTGAATATTTACGATGCCGGGGCACTTTCTCCGTAAACAAGTCATTTCAAGCTCCTATATTCTTATCGAAATATGTTAAATTGCATGAATACCGCGTTTTTACCTACCAACTTGCAAGGACAAGTCAATCTATCTATTCTCTACTAAAACAAATTAGGTACAGATATACTTTATGCTTATTTTAAAATGCTTATTAACGCGATAACAATATGATAGTTTACATAGTTAGATAAAATATTTATTCATGAAAACTTGTATCTTCAAAGTGTTTTATAATATTAAAAAATCAATAACTATAAAAAAAATATCATAAATTTGTTTTATTTATTTATTTGACTACCCACTTCAGCACCCACTAGGGAGGGCGATAGAAATCACTGGGTTAAATAAATGTGTTAAGAGAGTAAGGTACGTTTTGATAATTTAATTACCTATATGAAAGATTGACGAATGATTTTTAATGAAACGTTTTGGTAGAATGTGAAAAGATTAAAAGATGGTAATGTAAGTTCGGATAGTGAATTATTGTGAAATGAATCAAATGGACCGAATAGTTATTCTGAAAATGCAAGAGAAAATGTTAAAGGTGAAGAATAAGATATAGATGAGAGTACATTATTGCGTCTAAAATATTGCAAGACTCCGAGTTTGGATGGTATACTCGAAACGAATGAGATGTTGAAGTATGGAGGTGAGAGGTTATTTGACTGGTTAGTTTATTTGTTTAGATTTTATTTGAAACAATTTGTGTCCCCTGATAAGTGGAAATATACTATCATTTGTCGTGTATTTAAGAGCAAAGATAATTCGAGTGATTGTACTAATATCCGTATGATAAGTTTTTTGGTAGCATAAATGGGTTAAATGGTTGAAGTGAAATTGTAAGAGAAAATGTTAGAAGTGATGAATGGGATAATATAGTTGACATTTGTAGAGTTTAGCATCATACATTAAATATAAATGCTCTGACTCTTAGGGCGACTTGGATTTATTTATACCCAGCGGCGTCTTCGAATTTGGTTTGGTTGACGTGCCTGGTAATGTACGAATTCCTAAAATCATTGTAAATAGGGCAACGGATAATGTTTTAATTTTTTTGACATCAGTGAACAAGGATTAATTGCTAATATTCTTGGCAAAAGTTCACGATCGTGTCAAAGTAGCTACAGATGTATCAAGTAGAACAAGATCCAGAATTAGTGCCGTAAAAGAACAAAATAACAATAATATGTACATTTGTGTTATTTTTGTCGGTGTTATAATATATAATAAATTTTTCGTTTTCTATTCTTAATCAAAATTGGGAATTCTAGAATAATATATTGCACTAATTTGTCGCTCAAATTTTCTATAAATATTTTCTTTCATTCGTGAAACAATTATTAATATAATAATAATATAAAAATAAAAATAACATAATTTATATTAGTAGTGTATTTCTCAACTTGAGGACAAAGCTCACAATACAAGTCACCACGGAAAGAAAGAAATCAAATAAGGCCAGTAATTGACATAAACGAATTTCACGAAGGTGTTTTAAAATAAATAAATAAATTTTATATTCAATTGAAATATTGTCACCTACCCTGAAAAGCATATTAGCAAAATTTAAAAATGATACTGGTTATGAATGATATTCCGAATGTCTTTGGAACATAGTAGCAAGTGTTACACTCTCCTTTACCGCGGCTAGCTAATGAATGTACGATTTGCATTTTTTTACTTTTACGACAGATATAAATACATGGATACAAGATGGAATTATTTGTATTTTTATTAATTTTGACAATATAATAACAAACTATTAATTAGGTGTCATTTACTAAAAAAATAAATTATGTAAATTCTTGAAACAAATAATCTGTTTACTTTAGATTGGTAATATTTTCCTGTATTATAAAATGCTGAAGATGATGGGTTAACCATCGAAACGTCGAAATTGAATTAGTCAAGGATCCTAAAGCCAACATATTCCTCTCCAAAATTACATTTTTTTAGTTTAAAAAAAAATGTATTTTTTATTTACAAGCAACAGAATGTTATATAGTTTGTACCTGTACCTCGAATTGCAAAATAAATAAAACTTAAATATTTTTTTTTTATTTACAAAGTACATCTGTGCCTTGAGTTGCCAAATAAAGGTAATTTTTATTAAATAATAGTAGTAGTAATAACGAACTAACCACATTATATTTCAAAAAATTGAAATAACAGCTAAACTATAGAAGTCATAGTAACACAAATTGGTTCAAATCTTGATTATAATGTAATTATATAAAAAATTTAAATAACATTGTAATTATGATTTCAGTATTTAAATGAAAGTTTCAAACGCAATTATCTCGAAACTTGCTTTTTGTTGCTTATTTCCTTATCATTATAAGCCCTTCAATTGTGCACTTAATGTAACATAATTTTATAAACTTATGAGTATTTAAGGCATTTAGTAGATTTTATGAAACACCATTCGTTCATTTATGGCCTTTTCATCACCGTGGAATGCCTTCTATTACAAAACCCAATTCGTAGAGATTATAACTTTATTGATGTGATTAAACGAACTATAAGTGACCGAGAACAATACCGATATTATTTAATTTTCATGCGTTCGACCATGCCATCTGACTGTGGGTGTAGAGCAGTTGTTCTTGTTTTGCGAATGTTTAATAGCTCGCAGATCGCTTGAACAGAGACGACTCAAAGTTTCTACCTTGGTCCGAATGTAGTTCCAATGGTACCCCGAATCGGCAGATCCACTTGTTGACAAGTTCTTCTGCTACCGTAGCGGCTTCTTGATTTGGCAACGCATAAGCTTCAACCCACTTGCAAAAGTAGTCCATCACCAATATGATGTATTTATTTCCTTTGTCGGATTCTGAAAATGGACCAGCCACGTCGATTGCAATTCTTTCAAACGGGCTCCCAACATTATACTGACGCATTGTAGCTCTCCGACGTCTTTGCGGTCCATTGCTTGCGGCACAAACTACACACTTTTTGCACCACTCTTTTACGTCCTCCCGACAATTAACCCAATAAAATCGCTCACGCAGCTTCTGAACTGTCCTCGTTACTCCAAAGTGTCCTCCTGCAGTTCCATCATGAATCTCCTTTAATACCTCCGGTACTCTTTTCCTAGGGATTATGATCTGCATCTTTTGCTCTGTAGCCTCAAGACCTTCCAGGATACGTTTCAGTAGTCTATTTTCTATAACAATGGAGTCCCACTGCGCCCAGTACGATTTTACGGTTTTAGAGTGTCGTGCAACTTCTTGCCAGGTTGGTTTGCGGCCTTCTTTCTTCCATTCCAGTAAGTATTTCAATTCTGGATCGCCTTCTTGGTCTTTCAAAACTTCTTCCGTCAGCCAATGATCGTCTATCACTGTGGTCCGTAAGATTGGGACGGACTTCTCCTCCACACGGGTACAGTGTTTGCAGTCCTCTGAGCATGGTCGTCTTGATAATGCGTCGGCGTTACAATGACTAATTCCAGCCCTATGCTCGATGATTAAGTCATATTCCTGTAGCCGTTCAATCCATCTTGCTACCTGCCCTTCCGGATTCTTGAATTGTAACAGCCACTTCAACACAGCATGATCAGTCCTCACCAGGAATTTCCTTCCATACAGGTATTTGTAGAAGTGTTCAACGGTTTTAACAACTGCCAATAATTCTCGTCTGGTGACGCAGTAGTTACGCTCCGGCTTCGACAGAGTTTTGCTGAAGTAGCCGATGACCGGTTCTTGTCCATCTTGAATTTGCGATAGGACGGTGCCGATTTTAGCATTGCTGGCATCTGTATCCAATATGAAGTCCCCGTTGGGTAGAGGATAACTCAAGACTGGTGCTGTTGTTAGGGCTCGCTTGAGGTTGTCGAAAGCGTCTTGGCAGTCTTCTTCCCACACAAACTTTCGTCCTTCCTCCGTGAGTCGTGTCAGTGGCTTAGCAATGTTGGCAAATCCAGAAACGTACCGTCGGTTGTACGTGCAAAGACCAAGAAAGCTTCGCAATTTATGTTTGTCATTGGGCAGTGGCCATTTCTTTACTGATCGGATCTTCTGATTGTCAACGGCTATTCGGTTTCCGGACACAATATGTCCCAGGTACTGCACTTCTTTTCAAAAGAAATTACATTTCTTTGGACTAAGCTTCAAACCAGAACTTCGCAGTCTCAGGAATACCTCCTCCAAATTCCTCATGTGATCGTCGAATGTTCTTTCGACCACAATAATATAGTCAAGGTACACCAAACAGGTTTTCCAAGATAGCCCTTGCAGTACCGTTTCTATAAGTCGTTCAAACGTGGCAGGGGCATTGCAGAGTCCGAACGGCATTACTGTAAATTGCCACAGTCCAGCCCCGACAGAAAACGCAGTTTTCTCTTTATCCGTTGGTGCCAATCCAACCTGCCAGTACCCACTTTTCAAATCCAATGTTGAAAATATTTTCGACCCGGCCAGCGTATCCAATGTGTCATCTATTCGGGGCAACGGGTAGCTATCCTTCCAGTCCACGCAGAATCGTGTTGACCCATCTTTTTTCTTTACCAACACCACTGGTGAGGCACACGGACTGCTTGAGGATTCGATGACACCTTCTTTTTTCATGTCTTGAATAATTTTCTCGGTTTCCTCTCTCTTGGCCAATGGTAATCGTCTTGGTACTTGGCGGATGGGGCGTGCATCGCCGGTGTTTATTTGATGCTGGACTATGTTAGTTCTACCCTTGGTCCCACAGCTGGTGTCGAAAACGTCTTGATATTCCGTTATTAAATTTCTCATTCTGATATTCTGGTCCGGGTTTCATTTCCGGCAAGATGTTGACAGTAGGTTGGCCAGTTCTGCGGGAAGTTTCTTTGATGGATTTTTTGTAACTGATGTTCGTCTGATAATGGAAGTTACTGATGCACAATGTCCTAAGATAGTTCTCTTCTTTAGTGTAACTGGATAATAATTCACATTCATTACTCGAACTGGTACTACATTTCCAGTATGCACGAGAGATTTTCCCACCAGTATTCCTCGAGTAGTCGTTTCATTATGATTACCAGCTTCTAATAACATGGTACATCCTGTTGGAAGTTCACGTTCCAGGTGGGCATCTACAATAATATCACTTCGATTTAACACGACAGTATCTTCAGCTAAGGTTACACGTACTGTGTCTTCTCCTCGGGGATGTAAAACGATCTCTTCACCATTGATCTTAAGTGTGCCGCGTTTTAAATTTAGTTCGACACCATTTGAGTTCATGATGTCCATCCCGAAAATGACTTCGTCTTCAATGTCAGCTACCAGGGCTCGGTGTTTAATTCGTGTATTTCCGATGGAGATGGTAAGGTCTGCTTCGCCATGGATGGTAGCCGCGGATCCAGTTGCTGTGCGCAGTCGCCATTTTATTGATTCAATCGTTATCTGTTTCTTGAGAGTATCAGGTCTGATGATGGTTTTTGTAGCACCTGTATCGATCAGCAAGGCATGTGTTTCCGGTCGATCAATCCATCCACAATGTTGCTATTTATTCTTGGTTGTAGGGATGCGACATGTCCAGTTAGCTTCAGGGCATCTTTATGATGGATCGACGTTCGCCCTCTTACGTCGACCCGCTTTAGATTTTCCGCTGCCTTGCTCTTTATTTGTTCCCCGCACATGCCCTAGCTCTCCGCAGTTCCAACATAGAAGTTGTCTCTTCTTTGACAACATTTCAGTCATGACACACCGTGCTGCTTCCTCCATAGACTCATTATGATTTTCCTCTACGCCCTCTATTGTGCACATATTGCCTTGCCGTCTTGCAGCGTGTTCTGCCGCCTCGAATTCCAATGCGCTGGCCAAGGCAATGGACAGGTTATCTCGGAGACCATCAATGAATCCTTTTACAGACAGTCGTTCCAACACACTATCTGGGGTGTCAGGATATGCTAGGCGAACTAGACGAGCGATATCAGATTCAAATTCTTGTAGACTTTCATTTGATTTCTGACATCTATTTCTCAGCTGCGTGTGATACACTTGCTGCAGATGTTCGTGTCCATAACGCATTTCCAAGCGTTTAACTAGTTGTTGATAGTTCCAGCCGCTCTTCTGGAGGAATTGTTTGCAATATATCCACTGCGTCACCACGCAGCGCAATGATCAAGGCTGTTGCCTTCTCAGATGACGACCAATCATTAGATACTGCGGCAGCTTCGAATTGGGCTTAATAATTAGGCCAAGATACCTTGCCATTAAACTGTGGTGGTTTCATGTGGAATCTACGCAGTGATTCTTTCCCCTCTGTCACTAAATCTTCGACTTTTTCGTTATTCAATGGCTTTTCACTTGATGTCGCTCTCTGAATCGAGTCATTAATTTGTTTGACAATTGGCTGTTCGTGATTCAATGATGGACTCATTGTTGCCAATCATGTCTCTATTTCTTCTTTAACATTTCTAAATTTTTCTTTAAATTTTTCTTCAAAATTTTTTGAATGTTCTTCAAATTTTTCTTTTAAATTTCTAGAATGTTCTTCAAATTTTTCTTCAAACTTTTGCTTAAATTTAGTATCCAAATTCGTGTCCAAGCTTCTGGAACTTTCTTCTAATTTGGTTTCCAAGCTTTTGGAATTTTCTTCTAATTTAGTTTCCAAACTTGGTTCCAAGTTTATAGAAGTTTCTTCTAATTTGGCTTCCAAACTTCTGGAATTTTCCTGCAGTTCTTCCTTTAGAGGTTTGGAATTTTCCATAAGTTCTTTCAGATTTTTGGAATTTTCTTCGGTATTTCTGGAACTTTCTTCCAAATTGGCTTCCAAATTTCTAGAATTTTCCTGCAGTTCTTCCTTCAGAGTTTTAGAATTTTCCATAAGTTCTTTCAGATTTTTGGAATTTTCTTCGGTATTTCTGGAACTTTCTTCCAATTTGGCTTCTAAGCTTTAAGAATTTTCCTCTGTTTTCTTGGAATTTTCTTCTAATTTTTTGTAGATGGAGTCCAAATCGCCCGGAATTTCGAATTCATAAGTATCCACTACTTCACCAGCTTCAACAAAAAATTGACGAAGTCGCTCTTGCAGTATACTTTTCTTGCCTGTAGTGTCCAGATCACGTTCGTCTTATTCACTCTTGAGATCAGTCACTTTTAAATCACTTAGATTACTTTTCTCGAACCCATTTTTATTTATTTGCACTTAAACTTCACTTTTAATTCACAAAACACAACCGCACACCTGACACCAATTGTAACGTTTATTACAATTTCGGGTTCGGTGAAGTTTATTATTAAATAAAACACGAGTAATGAAAACACTAACAAAATATTTATTTAAAACGAAAATAATGTAGTACAACTACTAAGACATATATTTATATACAACACGTATTTATATTCACAACAAAGTATTTAGCAACGACTTGCACTGTTCACACTTCAAATACAGAATGAATCTAACCAGCCGAAACTCTCCCTTATATACTGGAACAAGATATTCCAGAATATACGAGAGTTTCTGGAACACGGTAGAAGCATGACGCAGAGCGAACAGGTTCGGACTTGTCTCTGTATTGCGTATGAGACAGCGTTGAATTCGCAGCAGACGCGTCGACTGTTCCAGAGGGACCAGGGCCGTACTCGCTACAGTAATGACATTATTTTACACTTGTTCATTTTAAAGAGACTATACGACCAAAAGCCAATCAAAACATGGATAAAATCATTTCCGGATGATTTCCTGTACAAAAAAATATATAATTTCTTATTAGTAAATATAAATTAAAGAAATAATTTTAACAAATAAGAACTTTATCGTTGTTATATGGATAACTTAGAATTGAAATTAATATCTGATAAATCAATGTTAGATCCTGGCGACATCTATTGATGCACAAAATGTACTATTATTAAATAATTAACAAATATTATTCATGCCCATATAAGGTCACTATAAAAGCAAATGGCTGTCATATTGATTATTTGGGACAGTTATATTTTTAAATATATAGATTCAGGGTTTGCGACAGCATCGAGGACAAATAATATATGTGCTTATAATCGATAATTAGTTTTAATGGTACTAGTAACATTTTAGATACCCTAGTACAAAGTTAAATAGGTTTGCGACTATGCATAGATTAGAAACAAACAGTTATTTCACACTTAATCCACATTCATATTTTTTATACAGCACCTCATCTTTCTCTGTCTATCAATCTTATTCATTCATCGAATATAGAAACTGCAAAATTTACACATGCCTAGTCTGATCTGTTTTTTTTTTCAAATCTTCTTTTCCTGAAGGACCCTAAGCCATCGGATATGTTCTTGACAAGAGTACAAGCTACATGAGTTGGCGCCGCCAGCGCACGGCTTTTTGAATATTGGAATTTATAATACTGTTGTTGTTTGATTGTGATGTAGGTGGCTCAGTGGTATCGTTTCGGCCTGTGAATTTGAGAACCCGGGTTCGATTCTCACAGCCGACAAACAATTTTCACCACATTGAAATATTCCCTGTTTTTTCCTCCTCCACGAACATCTTTGAAGGCTAATACCCGCACTTCACGCTAAGATATATATCACTTACCGAGATCTGCTACATAATTTCATGAATTTCCTTTACCTACTATCCTTTTGTAATATAATCCTTTAAACTTTATTATTGAATATTTTTTTCACTTTTAACTTTAGTATTTTCTTTTATTTCTTCGATTACAATTTGATTTTGTCATAATAAATTCAATATCAAAATAAAATAGACTTTATTTATTATTATATTAATTTGTGTAAATTTTAATATTAATCAATTTTGACTTAATGAACAATATGTAATTAATTGAATGATTTTCAGATGTGTTGATGCATAGTTAATCTATGCACCGATAATTATTACGGCATTAAAAAAGTTAGGAGATTTGCAAACATAAATCAGGAAAAAGTAAGTATTAACCATCATAGTCTATTATTTTATTTTCATACTGTACTTTTATGATTTACGAACTAGATAATATTAACTAGTAACATTAGTGTTACACATTGTATATAATGGTATGTCTTAAATTGTTTTATTTTACTTGTATTTATACCCAAATTATTTTGTTAATATCAAAAATATTTAAAAATTATTATTTATATCAAACACTAAAAAAGAATCATTTTATTGACAATATTTTTAAGTATTAGTTGTATATTATCTCAAAAACGTGCCCCAGATAATAAAATAAATGTACTTCACGCACATACATTCATACAGGATGTAAAATAAGTATGTAATATTGAAATTATTTTCTGAAATAATTCTTTAATCTAAATAGGTAATTACAGAAACATTTCGAAGTTTTATGAGTCCGGATATTTTGGCAAAATAAGGTATTTTTTATCGATAGTAATTTTTTCATAAGGAAAGAGACGACATTTTTTAAAAAATTGTATGCTATAATTTATTTAATTTCATTAGAAAGAACATATTTTTTCTCTATACAAATTATCGGAAAATAATAATGCTTTACTTAAAAAATACTCGTATATGAGATAAATCGTGTTGAAAATTATAGAATTTACCGGAAATGGATTTTAGTTACCATAGATAAAATAAACTAATATCATAGAGTCGGTTATCATTCTCGTTATAACATTATCATTTAGAGAGACAAGAATTAAAGATAATCATATTTATCATCATCAGTAACATAAACAAAAAAGCGAATGAAGGAAGTTAAGCCAAATATTAAGTGCCTGCTGGAGATATTTGGTATAAATGGCTGATTATCAATTTTTTTTTCTAAAAGTCATGAGAAACATGTGGTGTTTGATATCAAATAAAAAATGTAAAATGGAGATTTCGAGCAAAATAGTCAAAAATTGTGACCGATACATTGTCAGTTGTTTTTCCCAAAAGTTAATAGTTAGTATTAAATTAAATATATTGACAAGGATGTCGAGTAGAATAATCTAAAATTATCTTCGATTGATTGATAATTTTTTTTTCTAAAAGCCATTAGAAACCTCCTCGTGTATGTCAAATAAAATAGCCAAGATTTGTAAGCGACTGATTGTAATTTGTTTTGACCTAAAACGAGTGGATAGCCAGTCAATTTCTAAAAATTAGTAAAACAGTATTTTGTACAATATCAACACCCGACTAGGTGGTGTATAAAGTAACAGATTTTAAGAAATACTATTCTTCAGGATCCGTGGAGCCTAGTAAATTATCTAATTAAATTAACGAAATGTCATTGAATTCTTGTCAGATGTGTGATGTTTTCAGCATATTTAATTTTTATAAGTTTGAGGGTTAAATTTTATTGTAGGATATTTCAGGGGAACATTAAGCGTAGCTAAAATTTAAAGCAAATTTTGAATATTTTATAGTTCAAACATTCTGTAAGTGTTTACATATTTTAGAGATGTTATTGACAAACCTATTTCTCTACATTCATACTTGGATATTTCATTTTGAAATGAATGAATATTTGTTTCTCTAACACGGGAAACTCTTGCAGATATTAGCACATTAGTTTCAGGCTAATTTCAGTGATGAAATACGAATCATGTAGCATAAAAATATGTACTTATATTTCAATTATATTTATTGGTCAAATGACATACGAAAATGCACGCCAATTTTGTCAAATGGGACTATTTTGTTAAAAATGTCCAAAATTTGTTTAAGCTATTTCTTCATACGTTACAAGTATTGATTCCGCAGGTCAATTACAATTAGCAAATATTAAATTGCATAACATTTAGTTACACTGGTATATTTTAATTTATTATTATTTTTAAAACCTATTACTTTTAAAGACTTAAATGTTGAACATTTGGGTCTTACGCACATCTAGAATTAAAAAAATACTCTAATTATAATAATCCATTTATTTATATTATTATTTATATTCTACATAGAAAACAAGAAAGAAACGGCCACCATTGCGCATGTTGCTCATTTTAACACTTCAAATACGATATAACGCTAAAATAGAAACATTAATGAATTTAGGGAAAATGTTTTAATATAATTGACACATATTAATTGTTATTTCTAGGCTTAATACAAAATATATAAATTGAATTGGCAACTAAAGCTGTGTTGTTGTGGTGTGATGAACAGTGGAAGTGCGAGGCAGGATGTCCAGAGCTATCCAGTCCGACGTAGCTGTGTGGTTAGCCTGACCGGCAGCGAGCATGCTGGCTGCGGCGCTAGATGACGCACACTCTACTTCAGCAGACAAGCGCTGCAACATACCAACACGTTAACAAAGTACTGCAAAATATTCACATAAGTTACCCTTAGTTTAAAACAGTGACTTTATTTGTTTATTTATGCTACTCTGTACAACTTAAACTTTACCCAAATTACAGTATAGGAAATGGAAAGAGAGCAGATTCAATAATGAAGTATATTCAACCACAGGCCGTAACTCATTTACTGTTTGAATTAAGTAAGTAAATAAATAAGTATTATAGGAAACTTCTTGTTCTTCATCATCATTCTCAATATAGTGTGAAACACGTTGAAGTGAAGATGTTGGAAGAAAAGAATTGCAATGTTTGTGATTCTACGGTAAGTCTGTTATACTATTTATTTTATTATTTGCAAGTTTGTGCAGTATATCATTAGTAAGTCATATGTGGTATGTATAAGTATTTATCATCATCAAAAATCAATCCTATGAAACTGTACTAAGCTTAAAATAATACATGTTGGTATAAAGTATGATATTGTTCACAATGTCAGTATGGGGTATATTCAATCATCTCACTGGGGGCACATTCAATCGCTGGTTAAATCAGTCTCATACCTTGGTCAGAAAAAAGTAAAATTTATTGAACTATAAATATTTCAGTTCGTAAGAAAATATAAAAATAAGACTAATAGAGCCAATATACATATAGATGAAAGTAGTATTAAAAATGTGAATGTGGTGAAAACTGAATCAAACTCAGGTTTTCAAATCCACAGACCGACTCGATACCACTCAGCTATCATACGTTATCTAAGTATGTATTTAAGTGCAACATTAATTAATATTCTGAGCTCTCGTTTAAAGTTCTGGTTAATTAGTTTAGACTCGGCTGTATATTTGACAACTTAACATTAATTAATACAGGAAATAATTCCGCTATATTGTCTATGTATTTTTAAATTTTGTAGTGTTTTATATGTCAAAAAAAGTAAATATTATTGAAGTATAGATGTCAATGTTTAATGTATAGTTCGCATTTTAATAAATATACAATGACTTGGTTTGTGTTTAGGGTCCCTGGCTAGATCGGCGTTGCTATTAAACAGCCATTTTACGAACTGAAATAATCCAAATAAGGTCAACTGTATACACGGTCGTAAATGAAACATAATTAATCATCTTAAATATTGTTATTAACAATATAAAGGTAGGTTGTTTACCTCATTTGGATTCTGTAGCAGGTCTTGGAGCGTGCGGACAAGACACGAGAACGTGGGTCTGCTTGACTGCCGCTCGCACCAGCACTCGCGCATCACTTGGTAGCTGCACACATGAACACCGGTCATACAATGTCACACACACTATGTACTCGGCTCTTACATTTCCCTTGTGGAGTACTCGGGCCGCTCCAAGCGGTAGCCACTCTCCAGCTTCCGGTAGAAGCGAAAGTCCGCCTCCAACACGGCGTACGGGGTCCGCGCTAGGCTGAAGAGCTCCCACAGCACCACGCCGAATGCCCACACGTCGGACTGCGTGGAGAACGTCTTGTCTCGGATGGACTCGATCGCCATCCACTTGACCGGCAGGGGACACTGGTGGAACACATACAATACTTGCAACTGCACACAAATAACACTATACAACTATTGCTCACTTGAGATGTCTTCTTGTAATAACCACTAGAGCTTAAAGTCTTCGACAGCCCGAAGTCACTAATCTTCACCACGTAATTCTCGTCTAGCAGAACATTTCTCACCGCTAGGTCTCCGTGCAGGATCTGATTGGAGGCGAGGAACTCCATGCCTCGCGCCACTTGTAGCGCCCAGCGCAGCAGCTGCAGCGTGCTAACGCCGCCCGAGCCACGACTAGCCGCGTCTAATGCACACACACACACACACACACAACTCTTGCATATAATGAATATTTAATATTTAACAGATCGATTCTGTAAAAAGTTTTTTTAGCCAATCTTCAATTTTGGCTAAACTAACCTTACTCAAATTCGATGTTGAAAGGTTTTTCTAAATCACATTTTAAAAAGTTAACTGTAACAGATTTATATTTAGGTTTATTGAAAGTATTTAGAAAATATAGTTTAGCATAGTTTGTCTTAATCAAAATTTAAGAACAACTAAACCTTTTTAAAGTATCGGGCTGTTATACCTTGTAAGGATTCGTTGTCATCATCGCTGAAACAAATGAGTTCCGTATCTGGATCTATTAAATTAACGAAATTAGAACGATTTGCCCTGAGATAGTTGCTAAGGCTGCCATGTTCACAAAATTCAATTACAACAAGCAGATTTCCTGAAAACATTATTGTGATATTTGAAATATTTAAATGAAATTGAATTTTTGTTTACCTTCCGCAATTTTGTCTGTACACGCACCCAACAGATTGATCAAGTTGACGTGCTTCTCAAGATGACTCATTATTTTGAGTTCACATATTAAAGAATTTAATTCAATGAAGTTACAGTTCCAGCATCTTGACAGCAACAGTTTTTTCTGATTCACCATCAAAAAAATTTGTAACTGTTGCTTCGACCACAAGTCCAAAATAACCTGAGCCCAAATTACATCCTGCAAATAAATTAGTTTTCGTTGTTTGTTGTAAATTAATTTATAATTGCTTACCTAGTTTAATTAAATTTCTTGGAATTTCCCATTTTGTATCATATGACAGCAGCGCAGCTTGCTGGGATATGTTTAAATATGGATTTACATGTTGTAATTCTCCAGCTTTAAACTTAATGAAACCAGCTTCAGTTAATACTTTTTGCAATTTCTGTACAATAAATAAACACTCAGGTAAGTATTACTAATTACAATTTAATTTAATAACTGTACCTTGTGTTTATATGTCCTTCTTGCTAGTAAAACTGATGCAACAATAATCAGAATAATCAAAAACAAAACTATTCCATAATAGGGAAGGAATGAAACTGAAAATAAACAACAACTGATTTATTGAATATTTTAAAAGTGGTTTCGGTACTCTCAGGATTAAGGTCAATGCATGCGCCTGCTAAAATTTGCACTCTTAGTTCGCGGGATATAAATAATATTTTGAAAACGAATTTATTCTGAAGATAAAACAAAATTGAGATATAGTATGGTCACACATGTAATAAAATTTACTATAAGTACTACAAATATTTTGATTGCGCCTGAGTTGACACATTACCTGTCTGCAAACGTAGGCTGGCGGCGCGAGAATCTCGTCCAAATAGATTTTCTGCTATGCAAGTATAGAGTCCAGCGTCAGACCGCTGTACATAGTAAATAGTGAGTTCTGAATTGTCAGCAGCGAAGCCAATGTGCTGAGCAAATCTTTGTACTTCAGTGGTATCCTGTAAAGGTAATTATTTCTGTTAGGGATTGAATGTATCGGGACTGGTTTGTGTACCTTCATCCAGGTGATCACGGGTTTCGGATCACCGGCAGCAGAACATGTCAGGTTTACGGTGTCCTCGAGTACCACGGTGATTTCTTCTTGCTCTTTGAAGCTACTCGTTACAAATCTGGGCTTTTCTCCTTCTAAAATTACCACAATTATTTATTATTAATGTTAGTTAGTATTTCATGGAGATATAATATTAACTTACTTTTAACCAAAATATGTTTCGTTGTATAATTTCCTCTATTTGAAGAATAAAATACATTACATGAGTAATTCCCTTGATTTTCCTCCGTTATGTTGTCAAATTTTAAAACGATTTCACCAGTTGTATACCTGACATCTCGTATATATTCTATGTTCAAGTTCTGTGCGATATAAAATACATTAGAAGAGTCATAAAATGATTATTATAAGCAGAACCATTACTTGAATATTTGTATGGTTTGGTGCTATCCAGGACATTTGGAATCCAATATTATGGTTAACAGCCACTTTACATCGTAGAACTAATGGTTGTCCAATGTATGCGTAGTAGTATGTCAAATTCTGTATGACTGGTCTTCTTACACCAAATTAATCTGCAAACAGAAATGATTCATGAAACTCCAATTTGTCAGTCCATGCTGCAAGTTGCTACACTGAATATTTTCATCCAGAGACGGACTGGTCTACTAGGCGATTAGGTGCTAGAGCGCTGATTAGTCAGACGCACAATTTTTTTAATACTTTTTTTATTCAAGTTACATTGTATTTTGCACCACATGTCTTTGTAAGACAAGTATCATATTAAATATAAATATATACGTTTACACAAAATTGTAATAAGATATTACACTACATTTTCTTTAGACAGAGAGGCAGTGGTGTAGCTTAAAATTTCAAGTCTCTCTGCGAATATTTTAATTTCTTGGAGATAAATAAGTATGTCATTTGTTCCAAATAAATAGAGACATAGCGATATAGTCATTTAACATGGAATAGTATATTGTAATACTAGTGAGGGAAGGGTTTAATTGTAAACGAGTACGAGCGTCAGCGAGTGTCCCAATAGTACGTGATTGCAATGACTCTTTCCCACATGTGTTACATACTATTTTTTCAATATTGAACTTGAAAATTACATTTTTACATTTGCGTTACAAGAAATTTGATAATTATGTTATTTAAATCAAAGGAGTTGTTTTTGCAAATGCACTTTATGTTTTCCATGTCAAATCACATTTTCCACACTCAATTTACTTGTAATAGTAACCGTTTCCTTCACTAGTGAGGAAATTAATTAACTTTCATCACTAATGAGGAAAACGATTACTATTACAACTTAATTGAGTGAAGAAAATATCATTTTCACAAGTAATGTTAAAAACATATATTTTTTGTTAATAAAATATCTGGTAAAGAATTGTGCTACCAAAATGCATATGATAATAGTAAATCCCATCGACACACCTTCATTACAGATTACCGAATTTAATTTTTACTTATTCGAGCAAATCTGTTAACTGTGATTTTTTGTAATAACTGTTACTTTATTATAAATAATAGAGTTAGAAGTTTTATCAAAATATTTTAATTAATACTTTTAATTAGTGACGGTAAAATTAGGTAAGTAATCTGTATTAAATAAAGTATGTGGATATTTATATTAAAAATGAAGATGTGTTATTAGTTAGATTAAATATTAATTACATATCTAAATCGCTGTAGACTTGTAAAGTGTGAAAATTGTACGTTTACTTTAGTATTATATTATTAGAGTTCGTAATGAACTCCATAAATAGTTTTTATCGATGTAAGTAATTTTGGATTTCTCTTAATGTATTTGAATTTTAATGTAATACGTATTCTACAACCTACATACATATAAGAAAAAATTCAAAATATATAAGTGCTCGTAAATTACTTTTGCATAACCGAAACCGTTTAAATGAAATAAGTTTACCGAATCCTATCGCTGTCTAAAAATGAAACCTCAAAACCCTTTTAGTAAAACCCGTTCACCAAAACCGATTGTTGTAAAAAATCAGAAACCTAAATTAAAACAGAAGTTTAACTAGCAATTGAGTCAGTGATCTTCAGCTAGGCTACACAGATCCTGATGAAATAGCTATTTACATAACAAGTGCGTGGATGGTGTAAATTAAATCTTCATGCACGAGGTTTACACAATGCTTTTTGTAACTAGCAAAATCAGTTTAGTATGCCATAAATTATTATTTGTTATATGAAAACAAATTTATTTTTCTTATAAAATCTTGCGAATATTTATTTTCAAATAAAATTTCTGAAGTACGGGAAGCTGTAAATAACGCAGCAAATAATTTACTAATATAAGTAAAGAAAGAAGTACGAACCCTAAATTTAAAAATTGGTGCACATCAAGGAATGTACAAAATTATACCGTAAACTGTTTATTGGCTTATTTCTAATCATTACCGTACAATAAATTACTATGGCCCATATATTCCATGTAAAGATCTTGTTTAACAGCCATAAAAATTGATCATTTTTTCTATTACTTTGCGCACTAGTGCGCAAAATCAAACTTTATATCAATATCCAGGATAACTTAAACGTTATCTTGAGGGATAAGAGTATAAAAAATATTTATTAAACCTATTACTTTATACATCACCTAGTTGAATATTGATATTGTAAAAATTACTGTTAACTCTCAGACCTTTCATTAGAACTAAAAAAAAAAGTATATTTTCAATACCCATTAGATGAAACAATTGACAATAGATCTTTTGGCTATTTTATTGAACATTTCTTTTCAAAACTTATAATTTTATGCCAAACACGATAAGGTTTCTAATGGCTTTTAGAAAAAACAATTGACAATCAGTGATGATAACTTTAACCCATTCTACTCGACGTCTCTTTTAATTTGATACCAAATACTACATATTTCTATTAACTTTTGGAGAAACATTTTGAAATCAGTCACAATTTTTGACTATTTTGCTCAAAATTGCTTTGTAACATTTCTCAATCGATACCAAACACAATTGACAATCACTTGATCATAATTTTAAATAATTCTGTTCGAAATATATCTTTAAACCCTTTAGTTTGATAACAAATACAAAAGATTTCTAAAAACTTTCAGAAAAAATAATTGACAATCAGTTGATTACAATTTTTAATACTTCTGCTAGAAATATCTGTTCATAACTTTTTTGATACCAAACACAATAGCTTTTTAATAACTTTTGGAAAAAAAATTAAGAAACTCACAATGGCAATTAAATGAACTAGGTAGTTCCGTAGTGATTGCGCCGTGAAGCCACTCCAGGACCCAGGACCTCGCTCAACAAACTTAAAAGAGCGCGCAACAAAATCACGAGGGGTTCGATAGTCGACTATAGGTTTCGTAATCGCGCTATAGAAAAACGGCGAAAGCTCTAAACGCTTCCCGAAATAACACCAACTACGAACCGCAGCGCCAACGTCGCGCATCAGTGAAAGCAATGTCGAATGATCAGATATTTACAATGCTGTACAAACGTGAAATGACGAACAGAATGAATAAACCCAAAAATAATGAGTGATCGCAACTAAATAAACTGAGGAACAGAACGCACAGTCCTCCAATGGTAAGTATTACAAATTTATAACAATCTTAATTAAACGGAGCAAATTTTAATTGATAAATTCTTATCTTCGTTCCTCAGTTTATGGTCAGAGGGAGCGCTTGGACTGGCGACGTGTCGGTTCCAAGATGGCGGACCTTGCGACACACTCGCTCGCTCCTGTGGCGAAGGTGGATAATTTTCCCCTTCAGTGAGACCACGGATCACGGAATAATACGTTCAACAGTCCGGGGTGACGCTGTGATCCTTGCGTCCCATCAGCCAGATGAGCAAAAGGGGCGCAAAATACGCAATGATACCACCACAAGAGGAAAAAGACAAGAAAAAATAAGCCTGAAAAGAATATTGACGGTTAAGACACCCTATGAGAGACGTACGCCACTGGTTTTACAAACCAACCGTTAAGTAAATTAAGTTTTAAGGGGTAAAGCCACTCTAGACAAAGAAAAAAAGGGTAATTTTCAAGATTTTTTTAATGAAATCTAAACGTGCTGCTTAAGAACTGTTTTTGGATCTTTATTTAGTGCTCTTTAAACTTTATTTAAAAATTTTGTTTAAAGAAAATATTCAAAATTGTCGTCAGAAATTTAAAAAAATGGCGACTCCTCTCGTCGCGTAGGGCAAATCGGGCGAAAACATTCCGAGAATAGCAATAGACCTGGATCAAAAAGGGATATGTTTTCTTAATCTCTGATGTATACTAAAAAACTACGGGCTGGATTTTGAAAATTTAGATTTTTAACAAAATGGCGCACGTTTGAAAAAAAGTTCATTATTCGGGACTAAATTTCTGTATAAAAACGACCATAAAAAACTAATGAAGCACTTTAAAAAAACCCCCCCCGTAGTTTTTGAGTATTTTATATCTAGAATAAGAAATAAAAAGATTCAGCACGATCCATCAATTAGTATTTCAGATTTCTTTTCGCCCGATGTTGAAAATATGATTTCGAGAAAAACGCGTTTAAAGTTTTGAGTTATATATATATATATATATATATATATATATATATATATATATATATATATATATATATATATATATATATATATATGTATATATATAAATTATGTAAGGCCTTGAAAGTATTTCACAAACATTGTAAGTTGTGACTTGCTGCATCAGCCAAACACCCAGTAGTTTTCCACTAAGTTAGAAATAAGATAAATAGCACGTCTCATAAGATAAGATTGTTCACTTGCTCTTGTAACTTCTTGAATGCACACGTACATATCATTGTAGTGCAACAAAAAATTAATAAAGATTTTTTTTATTAAATATTAAATAAATCAATGTTTAATTTATATATATATATATATATATATATATATATATATATATATATATATATATATATAAATACTAGTACTAATAGATATATGCTTTTTTCCCTCTGAAATACTTCCGCGCGGCATTTAAATTAATTGTCCCTTATTCCTAAGGGTTTAAACTATAATCTAAGCAAATAAAAAAAATGCATTTTTAAATTTTTTTTGAGATCTCAACCAAGACGTTAAATTTAAAATCATATCACGAGAGCTATACCAAAAAAAGGATTAACCTTACCAATGATCGAGGACGGCTTTAAAGTGATAAACTGTCGAGGGCCTCACAAATCCGGAATACTCCGTCGAGTTAAAAATATTCTCTAGGTTCGGTTACCGCAAATCCAAATACCATTTGCCTCCAATATCCAAATTCTCGAATCGGTAACACGACCACACTCTTCAAAGTTTACAATACGAATTCCTATTTCTTTGTGAAAAAGCAATGTTCAACACGATTCAAATTTCAAGTAACGTCCGGTACAATTAAATCGCGCGGAACCAGAAGTGACTAGCCTTGGCGCCTCTCTCACATGAGACGTGTCCACCGCAATACTCGTAGAATACGCCTCTGTCCAAAGGGTTGCCTAATTTAGGGCGAATAAAAAAAAAGAAACCAAATATAAGAAAGGAGATAGAGATGATGTCAACAGTTATCGCCCGATTTCCATTATTCCTATATTAGCTAAAATATTTCTAAAAATCATTAAGATCAGACTGGTAACATTTCTGGAGGTCATCAAATTTATAATAACAGACAATTTGGTTTCTGGAAACATCGTTCCACCATTCAAGCAGTTTCGAAAATTATCCAGAACATTGTCGTAAATTTAGAAAAAGAACAACATACTACCATTACTTTATGTGATTTATCTAAAGCGATCGACTGCGTGTCACACACTGATTTAGTTTTTAAACTTCAGCACTATGGTATACATGATATCACTTTAAATTTTGAAGCTCATATTTATTAAATAGAAAACAAAGTGTTTACACAGGAAATAATTCTTCTGAATTATTACCAGTAATTCATGGTGTACCACAAGGATCTATTCTTGGGCCGGTCTTTTACCTGATTTATATAAATGATTTTCTTCATTTTATGTCGCCAACAGAAGTTGTTCAGTTTGCTGATGATACAAGTCTGCTAAGTTCACATAAAGATATTTCTATGTGAAATGAGCTGGCGCGAGATGTGCTACAGAAAGAGGAACAATGTTTTGTTGCTAATAAATTTAAATTAAATTCTGAAAACACACAATTGATCACAATTTTTTCAAATAAAACTCTACAGAAAGGTGAATTTGTGTAAGTGCTAGGAATTTATATTGATGATCGCTTAAACTGGGGACAACATGTCATTTTATTGACTAAATAACTAGCAAGTGTAATTTTTTTAATTCGTAAACTGTATCATGTGTTAAGTTTGGAATCCTTGCTAACAGGATATTTTGGTCTTTTTCATTCCTGCTTACACCATGGTGTTATTTTGTGGAGAAATTCTTTGAAAGCAATCCTTTAAAAACAAGCTATACGAACAGGAGCGCGCCAGGAGCATGCGGCGCCTGTGTCAAAATTTTTGATGGCGCCCCATTAATTAAAAACATTTGTATCAAAAACTAATATTATAAATATTTTGCATGCCTGGGTGATAAGAGCCCCAACAAATATAGGTTCGGACACTTTAATTTTTAATTCTCTAGTAGCATTTTTAAATAATATGTCATGAATAAACAAATATTGAATAATTAATTTGAAATACTATAATTTTTAGGCTTATGTTTAGGGACATTTAAATGACTGTTTTTGTTATATTCTTAACGCATTGAAATAAAAAACACACAAAGATTTAAATCGTCTGTGTAAACTTTTTGATTTAAAATACAAAATTACAAACACAAGAAAACAGATAAACAACAATAATAAATGAAAAATATAATATTTATAATATAAACATAATACATATTATACGGTAAATTAAATACAAACAATGTAAATAAGTCATTAAATAAATTTTACTTTCCTAGCTTTTAGCAAAGAAAAAGGTTTGGATAATATCATGAATATCAAGTTTATCCAGTATGACAGACTCAATTGAAATTATTCCGAGATCTGATAATCTATTTTGCGCCATTGTGGAGCGTAAGTAACTGTTTATGATTTTCAATTTCTAAATAGACCGCTCCGCGGACGCAACTGACACAGGTAATGATAAAAGAATACGGAGTGCTACAGTAAAATTTGGACAAACTCCTACTAAATCATTTGAATAAATATACTGAATTATTTGGGATATATCTTTTTTTGAATTTCTTAGTAAATACTTGACAATGTAAAATTTCTTCACATAAATTATCTGCGTCAATATCGGACTGATTTTCATGAGTTAATTTCGCTTGTAATTTTTTGCAGCAAGATAATAGATATTCTCTATTTTGTAAATTATCTAATGAATATAAAAATTGGGATGAATCCTTATGTTCTTTTAATAAAGAAAATCTATCTTGTAACGAAATTAAAGTTTGATCTATTATACAGAAATAAAAATTTACTTAGAATGAATTTTCAGGATTTACTATAGGTTGATCTTCATGTTCAGAATCAAATTGATTAGATTTTTTACGTCGTCTTAATGGCCTCGTACTACGAAATTAAGTTTCAAAGTGTCAAACTTTTCAACAATTTCTGCAAAACTAGCATCAGATCGATAATTTGTTAAAAATGTATTTAGTTCGTTTAATGCATCCAAAGCAAGTTGCAAATTTGTAGTTTGAGATTGAAACATTTTACTCACAAAATTTACTTGATTTAAAATATCATACCACACTTTAACGGAGCAAATAAATGTAAATGTAGAAATTTGTTCTCCCAGACATTTTGCTTAGTATTTAGATTGTTCGTCGACTCTTGTGTGGTCATTGCAAATTTAAAATAATGCATCAAAAACTTCTGGTAAATATTTATAGAGAGGCTTTATGGCATCAATTCTACTTGACCAGCGTGTTTCGGATAAGGGCTTTAAAATTAAATTAGTAACATGCTTGATTAAGATATTGCATCGATTAGTAGACGCTGAGAAAATTTTTTATAATTCTTGTAGGTACTATATTAAAAAAATATTACTGTTTCATGGTTGATATTAGCGACATCATTTACAATTAGATTCAGGCTGTGATTCGCACAAGGAATATAAAAAGCTCGCGGGTTCAAATCTAAAATTCTTTTTTGTAGGCCAATATTTTTGCCGCGCATGTTAGAGCCATTATCATAGCCTTGGCCTCTTATATTATTGATGTCTAAATTTAATGTTTTTAATAGATCAATAAGAAATGTTGTTAATTCAGTCCCTGTAACATATAAAATTGGATAAAATGCTAAAAAATGTTCATGTATTTCAGTCGATCCTAATGCTAAATTGAAATGAAAGAATCGAATTTTATTACAGTTATTTGCTCAATATGAGTGCAATCTAATATTATTGAAAAATATTTATTTTGTCGACATAAATTTATAATATGATTATTAATATTAAAAACCATTAAGGAAAGTATTTCATTTTGGATTTTGTATCCTAGATATGTTGGCATTTTGTGAAATTCAGAATCGCTATTTATACGTCGTGTGTGATCCGATATAATAGGATCAAACTTTTGTAGCATTTAAATACATTTAAAAAAATTACCATTGTTGCGATTGTAAAGATTATTGCTTTTGCCTCGAAGTGCTAAATTTTGTTTACATAAAAATTGAATTACATAAATTATTCGCTTTATTACTTCATACCATTGTTTACTTCAATGTCTAATATTGTTTGCTGTAAATAATCAACAGTAGTTTTATTTTTGAACGATAGAAGCAAGTCTGTCCATTTTTTATAGTTAGTAAAGTGAGTGGAAGTTTTTTTATGGCGGTTCAAGTACATTACTATATGATGCCAGTCATTAAATCCCGGAATAAATCTATTTTCCTGGGGAGGTTCGAAAAGTGTACAACAAAAGCAATAAACATTATTTTTCGTAATTGAGTAAATCAACCAATTTCTATTACATTCTTCACCATTTTTTAAGTTTCTCTTATAGTAACTTTCAGAAAATTTTTGACTCAACAAATCGCGCCGAAAATTAAAGTTTTTTATTTGTTTAGGACCCGTTTTTATAATAGCTTGCCTAGATATGTGAGATATTGGTTACGATCAAAGCCCTGGGTCTTAAAATGCACATTTATTTATTGTATCTGTACCTGTCTCTTTAGTATAGTCCCCAGATCCAAAAACAGGGGTAACTTCTTCAACGATTTGATAATCTTCACTGGGAGTTGGTCCTGGCTGACTTGGTATTTTGAATTCATCTACACTGCAACCGGGTACTGATTCCTGAATTGAATCTGGCGGATAATCTTGGTCAGTTCTGGTCGTTTGTTTCGTAAAATACTGTGTTAATCTTGAAACATTTTTCTCTTGTTCTTCTTGGCGTCTTTTTTTATTAATTATATTTTGATGCCCGGAGAGTTTCTTTTTCTTTCTTTCATGAGACATATGAATAAAAATATTCAATAAATGTAATTATTCTATTACCAAAAGTCTTGTTTGCGTTATTTGCTTCAGTTTTGCTTTAATTATAGGAAAGTATTTATTGCTTTTTTTTCTAGATTTTGCAAACATGATCGCTACCCCTATTGGAAAATGCGTATTGTTATGTATGTATGTTTATTTTAAATGCAAAATAGCTTACCTTTAATGTTCTTGATATTCTTAAATTCACATTCACTCACAAATATTTTAAAAATACAAGGTACATAAATTCTACACTAGTGCAGTACTGCTTACTGAAGGAGAATGAAGCAAATAATATGTTTGTTCATTCATAGACGATTTCAAGTAATGCATGTTTTAACAAGACTAAACGAGTTAGAACGCTTCATTTTGTAAATTCGCGCGTGGACAAATTTCCGCCGCCGTGTCTCCCGCGCGCTCCAACGGCTATATATCCATCGGCGATTTGATATGAAGAGTCCACTATATACATGATATAACACGACTATACGAACTATTCATGTTAGAACAAGAATAATTACTGAGATCATAAATAAGTCATTAAAATAATAATAATAATAATAAAATAAGGCGATATTGAATTATTTTAATTGCAACCTATAACGAATTTTGAATTTTTATAATTTATGTAATAAAACCAAAAACAACCTTTTTAAAAACGACTTTTAATTTTGATACAAGAGCGACTTAACTCGTTGAGAGCTGAGTTCAGAGTGACAAACAAGTTATAATCTAACATATAACAGTAAGAGTTTATAATCTTATTCCTAGAAGTAAGATTAAGAACAAAGGAAATATAATTACAATTAGTGATATCTAGATTAAATATAACTTGATAATCACAATTAGTTTTAATAATAACTTCACCACTTCACCATGTTGAACAGTTGGTACAGGAGTGTATTGACGCAATTCTAACTCCTTGTCAAGGTATAATGGCACTAAGATTAAATAGTCTATTTCATAATTTTCTAGTTTGCAATAAGTTGAAATTAATTGTTTCATTTCAATAAAATTCAATTCATCTGGAAACTCAAACGCTTTATGTTTAATTATTTTTAAAATATTTTCTTTCAACAAATTTTGAGGTATTATACTTTCATGTAATTGTCCCATATTACAGAAACTAAGAGAAATCATTATATTATTTAAAGTATTTTGAATAATTTTATATAAATGAATAATCTGGTTCATTACTTCTTTTACATATAAATGATCAATTAAGGTAGCTTCTTTGGTTAAAAAGGACTGCATATTAAGGATTCTAGATTTCAGGATTAACTGATTATGTTGAACGTTATCCATTATTTCATTAAATTATTTAATTATTTGTGTATTAGTAATATAATTTTCTAAAACATTTCTTTTTATTATTTGTTGTTTCTCTTTTAAATTTTTAATTAATTTATCATATTTTTCCGCGTCTTCATTATCTAAGTTTCCGGAGATTCTTTTTATAATTGTGCCTATACCGTTTATTAATTAGTGCGCCAGTGTTGTTTGTTATGTCGGTCAAATATTCGGTAGCTGTTCCTGATCTGAGCAGGACGAATCGGAAACAACAGTTTCTTTGGTTACCTTTCTTGGTCTTTTTATCTTTGAGATTTTATATTTCTTATCTTTTGTGGTCATTAAAGTTCCAAATTGTGGTTGTAATTTTGCTACTGTGTGTGGAACATATTTAGGTTTAGTTATTTTACCTGAATGTCTTATATTTTGTTTAATTTTAACTTGATCTGATATTTCAGGAATAATTTCTATTTTATCTTTATTACATTTTTCTGCGATGTTCTCTTTTTTATTTCCTAATGTTTGTTTTATATCTTTATAAACTATTTGCATTCTATATTTATGGGTTTGAACGTAATTTTGACTAAGATGTTTTTCAATATCTAAATTAATGTCATTAGTTTTAAAATGACCGAATAATATGTCAACTGGTTTGTAGTTTGTTGACGAATGTATTGTATTATTGTATCCTATTATCGCATAATTTACTCTTTCATTTAAATCTGTACCTTTATATTCTTTTTGCAAATTTAACGATCTTAAATGTTCAACTAACGTTGAATGAAAACGTTCTATCTGTCCATTCGAATTTGGATTATCTAAACTTATAAAATGAATATTAATTTTATGTAGAGCTAAAAACTCTTTGAGAACTGCATTGTTAAATTCTTTTCCATTATCACAAATTATCTTATCTGGCGTGACGTATTGCGATATGAACTTTAATAATTTATTCGCGATTTCAATTGAAGTCATAATTTGTAATTCATAGGCCTGTGCAAATTTTGAAAAACTATCCATTATAGTTAAATACTTTTTTCTTTCCAAGGATATTACATCCATATGTATTATTTCCAATGCTTTACTACTTGTTGGTGTTATTCGAAGATTTAATTGAATTGGATTTCTTTCGTATTTGCTTGAAGGCAAATGTCACAAGTATTAATATAATTTTGTACTGAGTAATGAAGGTTAGGCCAATAATATTTTTCTTTCATTCTTTTTATAGTTTCGGAGATGCCTCGATGATTAGTTTTACTTTCGTGAAACATTTTCATTATATCTATCTGTTGTTCTTGTGTAGCCACGTCATCTAATTTATTTTTACAGCTGATTAATTCTATACTTTTGTGTAAGAAGTATTTAAGTAGGGTGTCATTTACATTTGGGTACAAATTATCATTGAATATACAATAATATCTCGTATTTGGTTTACAGTAGTCTCTTAGAAATGCTAAAATGCTTTCTGGTAATTTTATTTTCGGAATATAAACTTTTAATCTAGTTTTCTTTTCAAAATGCCTTGTTATATTTACTTTTAAAATTGGAAAATCTGTGATATTAAATATTATCTGATTTTTACCTACGTTGATTGAGGTTTCAATAAATTTTATTCCAGAGACGGGTTTTTTTTTGTCTCAGTGACATGTTTGGTCTGTCTCGTCTGATTCTGATGCATTTGCTATATTGCTATCATTGTCTGAGTTAATTGCAAATTGTTCTAATTTTTCTGGTAAGGAATAGACAGTAATTTTAATATTTGAATCTACGAATACATTATGAATTATTATTTTAACTTTTTCCCATGATAATCTATCTAATCCGCAAGCAAGTTTCGGAATAGAAATAGTGTCTAAATTATTTTTAATTAAATACAATTTTAAAGTTTGTAAAGTTTCTTTTACATTTTTATATGTGGGTTTATCTTGATGTCTTTCTTTTGTCACTAAATGAAACATTAAGTGTTCATTTGGTAATTTTTGTAATAATACGTCTGTAACTCTTGGTTTTTTAAATTTTGACAAGTAATTTTACTACTAAACTTTTCATCTACTTTTTTTGCAATTCCTCTTCCTAGTTCTCTATCAGCGCTAATACAATGGGCAAAATTATCTTTTACTTTTAATAAGTCTCCTTCTTTCTCTATAATTTCGAAATTATTAATTTTTACTCTTGATAATGCATCTGCATTCGTATTTAATTTACCATTTTTATACTCTATTTTATAATCAAATTCAGAAAGTCTCAATTTTCATCTTAAAAGTTTTGAATTTGGTTCTTTCAGACTAAATAACCAGGTTAAAGGTTTATGATCAGTTACTATAGTAAATTTTACTCCATAAATATAAGGTTTGAAATATTTAGTTGCCCAAACTATGGCTAATAGCTCTTTCTCTATTACAGAATAATTAATTTCGTGTTCATTAAGTGTTCGACTTGCGTATACTACAGGAAGCTCTTTTCCATTTACATGCTAGCGTCTGTCGTAACTATAAACTCCTTATTAAAGTCAGGGTATTGAAGAATAGGATCATTGATAAATTTTTTTGTACTAATTTCAAAACTATTTTTATATTCTTCATTATTAATGTCTATACTAGCTCCTTTTTTTAATGCTTTAGTGAGAGGTGTCGTAATTTTCGCAAAATTATTTATAAATTTCCTATAATATCCTAACAAGCCAAGAAATGATTTGATTTCTTTTTGCGTCTTTGGTATTGGAAAATTCTTTATAGCTAATATTTTATTTGGATTGGGTTTTACGCCATCCTGTGTAACTACGTGTTCTAAATATTCTACTTCTTTCCTAAGAAATTCAGATTTATCTAACTACACCTTCAGATTAGCTTGTCTTAAAGTTTTAAATACTTTTTTTATGTTATCTAAATGTTGTTCTAAACTATTTCCAAGAATAATGATATCATCTAAGTAAACTAAACATGTTGTTCCAATCAAATCTTTCAAAACAAAATTCTGGATAGGATATTTGTCGTCTATGGTCCTATTATTTAAATTTCTATAATCAATAACCATACGATACTTGGTTTTACCTGAAGCGTCGGGTTTTTTAGGTATTACCCAAACTGGGGACGACCAGGGTGAGTAGCTATGTTGTATAATTCCGTCTTTTAGCAGTTTTGAAATTTGTTTTTGTACTTCTTGTTTATAACAATTGGGGTATTTATATGTTTTACTATCTACGGTTTTAATTTCATGTTTGATTTTATTCGTAAATGTAAGTTTATCATCTTCATTATAAAATCTTTATAATCTTGTATAATTTTTATCAATTCACATTTATTTAAATGACTGGTTCTAAAATTGTTTAAATTAATTGGTTTCTGCGGTGGTGAAACTATCTTATAATTTTTTGTAAAATTGGGCATAGCTATATTATTTATCTCAATTTCTTCTAAAGTTTTATTACTCACTAGAACTTTGAAACATTTAATTTTAATTTTAACTATTCTGTCAGGGATTTCAAAATATGGATTTATATTATTATTTTCTAATAACACTTCCGAATCTTTCTCATTAATAAAATAACTAACAATTATTGTTTTAATTTTAATTTATTATTATAATAATTTAATTTATATTCTTCTCCTAATAAAAATATTTTATAATTTACTATATCATATTGTGCGTATTATAATTTTAAATCTTCTAATCCAATTAATAAATCAAATTGACTATGAAATTCGAAAACATAAAATTTTAATTCAATTTCGCCAAAATTAATTATTACATACTTATCTACTCTAGATATACCGTGAGCGGTTGATAATACAAAGTTTTCTTTGAATAGATAATAGTTATTTGTATCACTAGTCCAGAAACTGCTATTTTGCAAATGTTCGTATTTAAAGGCCTCGCCTGCGGCTCGTCCTTTCAAAATATACTCGCACTCGCAAAATAGTTTCTGGACGTGTGATACACAAGATTTTTCGCGCCGGCGTTTTTGTAAATTTAATAAAAATGTTTAATTTATGACTCACATTCTAAATGATAGGGAATTTTTTTATGTTGCTATTATCTAATTGTCAGAACTGTACTTTTAATTTTAATTAATTATTTATTGTTCATCAATTTACATCTTCAATAAGTTTAATTACACTGTACACTTTATTTAATAAACATAAAACATAATTCATTTCTTTGTCTATTTCACGACTTGTCATTCCAGTATTATAACCTAAAAAATCAACATATTTTATTTGGATTTTACATTGCTAATTCAATTATAATTACTTACAATTTTGTTTAAAATATATGTATAAATATTCTGTTTTCTTGTATTGAAAATACTCAACTATGAATATTTTATCATAATATGTTTACCCCAATGCAATATTTTGACATTTCGTACGTTCAGGAGTTCGCTATACTAGTGATGCCAACATATAACCATAAAAAGTCACTAATTTTTGCCGGCCCCGGCCCGCAACACATGGTTTCCGGACGATTTTTTGTTATGTAATACTGCTAATGCCGGACGATGGGCGAAAAATTCTTTCTGATATTTTTTAATTATTGAGGGAATAATAAAAGATCTAGTGCTGCCTGAATCAATTAAACATTTATATTTATCTAATTGTAAATATGGTAATTGTGTTGGATTGTCGATATTTGTTATTCCGTAAAATTTTGATCGTCGGTTAGTTCTAAAAAATAATTATTTTCTGATTGTGATTCAACAGAAATTTGTTGTTCATAATCAACGTAATTTTGTTCAAGTTCGGTTTCATACTCTGGTTGTAATTCATTACTCGAAAATGAATCTTGTGAGTTTTTTTCTACATTAAATAGTTCCCTTGAATAAAATGTTGGTTTTGACTGTGTTTGTCTGGTTGAGATTGACATTGGTGTAGGTTTTGTTTGTGATTTTACATTGACAGGTCCTTTAGGAAATAAGTTATTTGGTTTTGGTTGACTAAACTGTGGTAATTGCATGGGATATGCACGAGGGTATGTATTATGTGGTATTTGTTGTCGTTGGGGATAATATTTTATATTATTTGATTTGGTAGGTGTCGGATTTTTATTTAAATTTATGGAAGAAGTTCTGGATGCTTCCAACTGGTAATCATTTGTAAGTAATTTTAAAGCTGCATTCAGACTTTGGGGATTTCGAGTTTATAGGAAAGATCGTAGCGGATCTTTCAGTCCTCTTAAAAATGCACGAACAGCTAAATTTTGACCATATATTATAAATGAGGGTCTTAAAGTTGTTTCTAATTGTGTTTCTACGTATCCGGTGTGAGCATTTAATAATTCTAAGATTTTATTATAATATTCAAAAGTGTATTCATTACCTTGTTTAAGGTTAGTAATTTCAATAGCAAGAGTATAACAATCTCTCTTGTCTGCATATGTAGTAATTAATACGGTTTTAATATCAATGCATGAATTTATAGAATAATGTGAGATAGCTTTCGCTGTTTCTCCTTTAATTTTATTTCTGATATTTGCAATTAATACAAAATTATCATAATCATCGGGATTTGCACAATTGTGAAATTTATTTATTAGTGCTTCACTCATTCGAATGAAATATGCTAGTTCATTTGAATTTCCATTGAATGTTGGAACTGTGACCAAATATCTTTGTTCTAACTGTGCCATTTTAACTGACAATGAAATTAGATTTTTGCAACAATAGTAATCTGTACTTACAATATTGAAGCGATGAACATGAGATGTCACGTATCGGACGTCTAGTTCGGTGTTGATGACTCTGCAGTAGTTGGTGTCTCTTATGCTTCCTTACATGGATTGGGCACGCTACCGGCTCCTGTTGTCGTCTGCTGATGGTGGTACTGGATTGGTTGATGAATTTGGATGTTGTAGAAGGATTCACTAGTTTTCGCACATATGTCGACTTATAACTTGATGTGTGAAACTTCAAAATTCGCATTGCAAGTACATCGTAAAAACGAACCAAAACGTGTAAATATTCACGTAATACGTAATCGTTTAGTTTTGCTTATCCTACCAAGACTGCGCCATTTATGTTAATAAAACCAAAAACAACCTTTTTAAAAAACGACTTTTAATTTTGAAACAAGAGCGACTTAACTCGTTGAGAGCTGAGTTCAGAGTGACAAACAAGTTATAATCTAACATATAACAGTAAGAGTTTATAATCTTATTCCTAGAAGTAAGATTAAGAACAAAGGAAATATAATCATGCTGAGTAAGGGTTCTCAGATACTTAGTACGTTATCAATAAAACAATTATATAAATCCACCCCTATTAGATGTGAGCGTCACCTGGAAGATTCAGTTCTTGCAATAATTCAACTATATAAATTATACATTTTTAAGGCGCCTTTGACCTCTGGCGCCTGTGTTCGCTGACACATTCGACACGTGAACGGCGCGCCCCTAATACGAATGATTTTAGGAGTTAATATGAGAGAACACTGCAAAATCTTTTTTGTTAGACTCAAAATATTGCCGCTGTCTTGTTTATATATATATATAATTCACTTTTAGAAATTCATAAAAATAAAGATAATTTCATAATTATGCAACAAGAAATTCAAACTTAGTTCGCTCCCAGTTTTATAAATTAAGTCGGCGGGCAGTTATATTTTTGTAGGTTTTCTGTAAATTAATATCGAAGACAAATTTTACTTGGTATGACGTTTATCTTGAAATGTTTAAATAAACTGGAAATCAATTGTTATAGTTCTAAACATATGTGCTCATTCCTCTAATACCTAAATCAATTTATAAATTGTATCTCACTTGTCTAGATATTGAAATATTTGTACAAATATGTTTAAATAACGTCAAATGTGAAAATTTTCACTGTATAGCAAAGCAAGCATTTCGGGACACTCTGTGATCCTTGAAAATGAAAAGTTTTTAATTAATTTCAAATGAAATATACTTTTACAAAATCTGAGTTACCCAAAAGGCACTGTTCTCAAACATTCTTTAAATCTTGGGAATAAAATCACAACAATAGTTCAAACCGTATAAGCTGTAAGTTGCCATCCATGTAAAAGCGATAGAGAATTAAGTTGAATAGTATGTGTGACTAGCGATCAGCCTGGATTCTCCGTGCCTCACGCTAGACTCCGCGAAAACTGAAGTATGGTTTCGTTTGAAACAATTGACGGGCGCAAATTTTCCATTTTTTTTTAACGTTCATCTGAAAGTCCTTCTTATGCCCTTTTATATGACCCCAAAGACGATATGATTCGAAACACTATATTTGAAACAATTGACGATCGTAAGATTTAAACTTTTTCTATATTTATCTGCAAGTTCTGCTGAAGCCCTTTCATATGACAACGAACCTGATATGTTTCGAAATACTTTATGATTAAAACAATTGACAATAGTAGATTTTCAATATTTTTCATTTTCATCAGAAAGTCCTTTCAACGCCCTGTTAGATGACACCAAACACGGCATGATTCGAAATACTTATGTTTGAAACAATTGACAATCGTAGATTTTCATCTTTTTGAAATTTCAACAGAAATTTCATCTAAAGCCCTTTCATATGATATCAAACTCAATATAATTTGGCAAATTTTATACCAACTTTTTAAGTTGGAAAGATTAGCTCTATGGTGGTGGCTCTATTTCACATAAAATGATAAATTTTGTCCAATATGTTTGTAAATATATGTGTATGAGAATATGTGCATGAAAGAAATACTTTTTTTCACTACTAGCCTAGTAACATGCCATTATTGACTTCGTTTTGAGTCGTGAAATTATTTTTCTCTACCGCGTCCTTAACCACGGTTAATAATAAATTATTATTGACCTAGGTAAATAATGAGAACTGTCACTTTTCAAAGAAATTCAAGCTTCTGAACTTATTTTACTTGTTAAAATGGAAGGAAAAAATTAATTCTGAATTTAAAATTGGCGCCTAATTTCAAGTCGGCAATCCCAGTCAAATTTCAGTTTGAATAGTAAGTATCTTTCAATTTCTAATAAAAAACACACAAGTTATGGCTAAAAACATTATTTTCACTTTTATTTCGCACATGCTGTTATAATATATTCTTAATCTATGATAAACTACAGGCGCGGTGGCCGAGCGTGTTAAGGCACATCTCTTAACATACTGTGACGTCACCCGAGCCAAGGTTCGTCAGTTCGAATCCGCCTGTCGACAATGTGTGATTTGTCGTAAAATATAAAATACAGTTACATGTAAATTAAATTTTGAGTATTCGATTTTATGTTTTTAAAAAGAATACTAAAATCTTTATTAATATTATAACTTTATTATAATTTGTATATGGTTACATATGAGTCACAGTACTTGACTGTGCAGAGTCTACGATACAAAGAGCGTGCTTATTCACTAAACTAGCCTATTTATACATTTCTCTTATCTTCTAAATATGCAACCTATGCTAGATGATATTATGACTAATATCTTGAAAGAACAGGTTCAAGATACATAATTTACATTTCTCTTATCTTCTAAATGTGCAACCTATGCTAGATGATGTTATGACTAATGTAATGAAACAACAGGTTCAAGATACATAATTTGTATTTATCACACTCGGGCGCTATAAGCTAGTCACTGATACGCCTTAAATAATGTAGCATATAACTACGAAAACCGGCAGTACGGCAGTGTAAAAACTGCGGCTCGGTGTGACCGGTAGGCCCAGGCCCGATTTGGGCTGTAGCGCCACAGATGATGATGATAAACTAACCTGCTTCGCATATTGATTTTGTTTGAAAAATATTGTGTTTCTTTCGTACAAGAAATGTGTTTAGCGCCCTGAAGTTACTAAACTCGGCAAGCCTCGCCCAACTAACTATTACTCTCAGTGCGCAAAACTATATTGTTCACTAGTCATTAAGTACATAATTAACTATTGTTGTATAAAAGTATAATGTTAATATAGGGAGTGAAATGCATGATATTTCATGAGGTGTATTTTACACCGATGGAAAAATAGTATTATCTCCGGAGGTATATGCAATTATATTACTTTTTTCACACTGCAATTAAATTAAATACGAAAAAAGTAGCTTAAAAATCTAATTTATTTCTATTTTTATTAACATATTAGTTTTTGAATTATTAGTAGTCTTCGACAAAAAATATAATTCCTTGACAACAGCAAACATATGCGTAAACTGGAATACTAAGGATACAGCGAAGAACCCGCGGAAAACTGAATCCCAAGATAATGTTGATGCAGCTTCTGTAGCTATTCTAACTTTATTACCAACGAAATCATGTAAAGTTGTACGCTACAAAGAATGATGTGCCGAAAAAAAGCACACAAGGAAAAAGTAATGTTGACGTATTTTAATGAAAAATCTAAATATCACTAATTCTCTACCTTATGAGCTCAATACTCCATGATAAAGTCATGTCTTTTAATCAACAACATAATTGACATAAGCACTTATCCGATTACCATTAATATCAATAATTGTGCTGCGGTATCTTTTATTATGAAAGTATATAAATGAGTTCTTAGTTTTTCTTTATTTCATTCGACTCTATTGTACGAGTATTTAATTTATATTAGACAACTGAGCTGTCGTAAAATGTCATTTCAAAATGACAACCTTAAAAAATATTTTTCAACGTTTTTTGATAACAATTTGAAAGTATTAACAATGTTAGATAAATCATTTTTATATCTTAGAACCGGTCAAATATTCCCGGTCGTGAACAAAATAATTATACATGTCACGTGCACAAAGTACTAGATCTGGACAAGCTTTAATGTACACTCTTGCGACAAATTGTCACTTGCGCACGAGCTACGAGCACCATTTAAAATTTAATTTATTATTTAATATGTAAGATTTTTTACACTGATCTGTGTTCAGATTTTAATTTACAATTATTCGAGTTGAGAATGGATCCAAACATAGATTCGCAACGTCGTAATTTAAAAACAAAAAACTTTAAAATAAAAGGCAGGCCATCAATCCAATCAACGAAGAAAAATTTTTGTTTTCAATTACGATGATTTTTCGGCTTAATAAAAATTTCAATGGTATTAAATATTTCAAAATAATAAATAATGTTTCAAAACATTCCCATTTTCACTATTTAAAATTCTCACCGTGATGTAGTAAAATACTACGTTATTATTGGATGATATATCATAAAGCAGAATTGTCATCAAAATTTGTTGAGTATCTAGTTTTAAAATAAAAAAATATATACATAGAGTAAATGCCAGTGTTATTCCCTAGTTAATAAGTCCCTAAATTATTAACTTCTAACTATATATATATATATATATATATATATATATATATATATATATATATATATATATATATATATATTTATTTTAATTAAACCGCTAGCAAGCATATCTTTAGAAAAATATTATTTCCTAATTACAGGTCCTAAATTAATATTAAAAGTTTGTCTATTTAAACCAAGAATAGGACGTACATTCGTAGCAAGCTGTTTAATATAAGTAAAGTACGTACCATGAACAAAGACGTATATCCTGCTGGATCTCCTGAGGGTGTCGAAGTTCACCTTTGTTCCGTGGCAATAGTAGAAACCGACATTCTCACCAGACACGTTATACACAGTCAATATAGTCTCATGTTTATAATCTACTTCTTTGTCATTGTAGATACCGGTTATGTTGAAATACTGTAAATAGTATAAACAATATAATTAACTATATTTTTATATTATAAAATAATACAACCTATAAATAACTGTGTTAATTACTAACTAAACATATTAAAACTGTATTATGTAAAGAAGGATTTAAGGACACATATTTTGTTGTATATTTAAATAAACTCTGATATCCAGACTATGCGATAATAATGTCAACTTCATCGCTTAATTTGCTGCCAAATAAAACTAAAATAAATTAAATAAATTTAAATCGCATTAGTGATACATAAAATATATTATAAAAGTGATTAATTTTTGTTTTCAACTTACTTTACTTTTAATGCATTTCATTCATTCACTTTTGTTCTATTCTATTTTATAGTTATCTAGTTTCCTTCTGGCTCTCTTCTCTGTTCTATTCTGTTCTGTTAGAGATACATCGCGGCGGGCCCCAGAGCCAATCTTGATTTATTTACATTCTACTAAGTATTGAATAAGAATTATTCAATATCCGAACAGAATCGCCAGGCCGGGCCATGCACCCTAGACAATACACTACACTCCGCCCAGTTTCTGTCAAGAGCTGGATTGACCTGCTTATACCTTAGTGTAATGCAAATCAGCCGAACGCCACGATACACAAACAAAGTTTAACGTCCAGCGGACTTCCCAATTTCAAAGTAAAATCAGTGTTGGGTGACTTTTTTAATGTAGGATTCTACCACACTTTGTTGCTTCTTTCCAAAATGCAGTTAAAATGTAGGGCTGCCTTACTAGTAGTTGAGTTGCTTTCCCAATTTGTGTTGCTTATTTAAATCACTGTCTGAGGATCTCATTGTTTCGTATCTTTTATTGGTGGTTTCTTTAATCTATTTCTTGTTTCCTGCCATTTCTTTCCAGTCATCATTTGTTATTCCCGTTCTTCTATTATCTTCTACCAATGTTGTGTTTCATGTATTACACGGTCTTCCCACTTTCATTTTGGCTGCTCTCAATTCAATGCTTTTTGTAGCACGTTCTGCTGTGGTCTTCTGAGTATGTGTGCCCACCATCTAATTCTTGCAATTAGTATTTTCTTGTTTACAGATTTTTTGTCGAGCAACTTCCTTGCTTTTGGTATTATTGTATTTGTTGTTATTATTTGTTTATTACTTATTCTTTATAAGTGTTTTATGATACTTCGCTCTGTTCTTCTGATTGACTGCCTGTTTCTTTTTATCTTTGCTCGTCCTTTCATTCCGTAAATTATTATTGGTGCGCTTATTGTTTTGTATAGATGTTTTGTTATTTTCCAGGGTAAATTATGTGTTTCCGCAAACTTTAATATTGTCCTTGTTACCCTGTTAGCCGGTTTGGTTCTTTCCCTTACTATGCTCGGTCTACAAAGATGATTATTTATGTTTGACCCCAAGTATATCGCGTTACTAACTGAAATAAGTTTGTGGTCGCCTATGATCCCGATACTTCCATCTGTAGTACTTGGCTGTAGTGGTTCTTTTAGTAGTATTGTACTTTTCTTTTCATTTATTTCCAATCTCGTTGGTTCTATATTCGATTTTATATCATCTAAAATTTGTCCAGTTCCTTTTCATTTCGGTTATCATGGTGAGGCCGTCTGCGTATGTCAGTACTAGCGGTAATTGGATTTCTTGTGTAACATCATTTATCTTCATATGTTGCAAGACTTCTATTGTGGTCGTGATTATTTCGTCTAGGATAATAGATAATGGACATTCTTATTTACTCCTTTTTCATTATTTAGGAATTCTATTTTTTTTGTCCGTACAATTGAGTGACTGTCTTTCATGTATTGTTGCTTTTATGATTCTGTTTATTAACTTCTTATTAGAACGTATGTTGGTTTACTGCTGCTTTGTTTCTTTTCATTTTATGTATTTATATCTTTCCATTAGTCTTTTTAGTGAATGTACTAATTCCAGGTTCTAAAAGAATTTTTCACATTTTTCATAAACTTCGTTTTGTGTATTTTCCTCGTTTTAACTAGGTGTCTTGCTGTGGTTAACGAGTTTGGTCGTTTCTCCCTCCAATATTTTGCTTGTTGGTTTTTTGCCATGGCTTTTCTGCGATTCGGGGTCATTGGTGATGTGACTCGTTTCTACGTCGTTTCTGCCGTATTTTTTATTATATCAGAAATATTGTACCACATACAGTTTTCCTTCGATATAAGTTATCTAGTTTCCGTCTGGTATGAATTTTTTACTTATGATTAGGACAATAAAATATATGATAGGATTTGATTTTCATGCGACTGAAATAACAAATGGATAGAAATATTTTTTTTAAACTAAACTATGACTACTAGGTTATATGTACTTTATAGATATGAGCATAAACTACATATTAGGGATGATGTGGCATTTTTCGAAATAAACTGGATATTTTGTCTCTATTTGTATTTATATGATCGTCTGTGGTGCAATTGTTCAATTCAAAAAGTTACGTCAAAAATCGCTTTTAATGGACGTCAATTGTTGAATCTACGGATGTACCATTATTGGAGTTTTGTTTGATGATTTTGTTAAATAGCACTGCGGTGCTAGACAAGACAAATTATAGCACTATTTATTTATTCTTGCCTAACGACTTAAAATCTAAATTTTCTATTAAGATAGTGTTTTTTTTTTATATACCTATATCATTTATATAGTCATTCATATTTTATTTCTTCTCTATTCTTCATCCATGTTTCACCTTTTATTAAATCTTCCACTGTATTTTTCTTTCATCTTTAACCTCATTTTCACGTTCGTACATCAAATGCCGTAAGGTTTATTCTCGCTTTTGACAATACCTACCTGCATATTTGCCCTTCTTCATTCATCCATTATTTGTTCCTTTTCGCTTCATTCCCACATTAGAATCTAGCCATTACTTTAATGATTCCTTTTCGTCCTTCCATTGGTAGAGTTATGGTCAAAATTTCTTTGTATATGATGTTATAGGTCGATTTGTTTATATTATTCCGCTGTTCTTGTTTTAGGCTGCGTTTTCTCTTTCCAGTATTCCTTGGTGTAAATTAATTCCTTGGTTCCATCTTCTCTCCACTTCAATAGTTCACAATCCATTTCTCTAATAGTAATATCTTCGATATCTTTAATATTGTAATTTCGGGTTCGGTGAAGTTTATTACTAAATAAAACACGAACAATGATAACACAAACAAATTATTTATTTAAATGGAAAATAATGTAGTATAACTACTAAGACATATATTTGTTCATAACACGTATTTATATTCATATTAAAGTACTAAGCAATGACTTGCACTGTTCTCACTTCAATACAGACTGAATCATGTTATTTCTACAATATTCCAGAATTTCCAGCTCATTCTAGAAGCATTTCCATATTTCACGGATAAGTCACCGCTAAAACGCGCGGCGAACTCCATCATACGTCGACTGTTCCAGAGAGAACAGGGCCGTAATCGTTACATTGCCCTCTTCTTAAGGATGTTTGTCCCGAAACGTTTTTGCGCCATGACGATATCTGCACGTTGATCCCCCCCCCCCCCTGTTGTAACAAGTCTAAGTCAGCCCAGTTAAGACATACATATTAAGTAACTTCAATAACTGGGTCATGGTGTGACATGTAATATATAAACATTATAATAATAATAATAATAATAAAATATATTTTGCGAAGAAAAAATACATTTCTTTACAAAAGTGGATTTGTAACATTTTTTGTTTTTATTTAAATATAATATAAAATGCGAATAGCAATTAGTTGAATATAATTTAAGTAAATCATAAAATTTTACAAATTTAGTGCAAATGCTCGTAATCTTAATGCATTCTTGAGGAAATGGTGGATGTCGAATATCTTCTCTTTTGTGAGTTCACCCAATAATGCTGCGGTATCAACAGAAATGGGAGTATAGTTCTCGATGAAGGATGATCTGAATGGAGTATATATTGGGCATTGGAAGAGGAGATGATGTAGATCGTTGGGCTTATACATGTTGCATATATTGCATATCTCGGTGCTGTCAAATCGGTGGCTCGTTCCTTCAAAGTTTATATAAAATAGTTTAGGATTTATTATCCTTAGTTTGGCAGAAAGGATAAGGACTTTGTATGGGATAACGAGTGCTAGGTGATTTTGTGTAACTCTGTAGTGCTTGTAGCTTTTATTGTACGATGAATCTAGTATTCTATGGGTGTCGATTTTAAATAGAAATTCGCTATATGCGATTTGAATGTTATTCATTTCTTCTTTCAGCGTTACGTTGCTTTGTTTATCCCAAACCCATTCACATTATGCTATGGTAAGCGCTGATTTTAAAATGTAGGCCCAGTTGTATTTAAGTTGTGTTTTCTTATTAGTCAATACCTCACTATATATAAACATTATAGTAAAGTGTAATACTTATTTTCCTGACTTAGCATTGTTCCAATATACATATATAAGGATTGAATATTATAATCGAGGATAGTTAGTGTGAGAGGGCTGACCGATTAGGTCAGCAGAAAAGAGTGTAAATACTGTAGAGTCAACACATCAAGAGTGTATCGAGTAGTGCTGTGTATAACGTATGTAAAAACCTATTTATTTATATTTTTATACTTTCATACTTGCGCCCTTCAATCTGACAAGAACCCGTATATTATTTGCTAATTCTCGTCATAACGAGGAGGGTTACACTATGACGTTTGGTGGAAATAACTGTCCATAGTTTTATTCACTACTGTTGAAGCACAGGGATTATAGCTGCACACCAGGATCTCAATTTCGGTATATTGGAAAATAGTTTCCAGCATGTTTTTTACAATCCTTTGGTACAGCTAGTTTTAGAATATCCTTATCACCGCAACACACCTCATAGATTACATATGGCGTCCCAGACGGCGCGATAAGTTGGTTTCTCGTGGGTCAGATGTTTGGTCACCCGGTAAAAAATGCTTCTGTTTTGGATCGTCTGTTTGTCAGCTATCTGTACCACTGTGCCGACACATGGTTGTTGTTGCCGTAGTTCTTCAAGTTGGTCGAAATTCTAAATACCATAGCGATTCCTCGAGATATCTGTAGATCTTGGGTCACACAATGCGCCAAAGAGTATTCTCTAAGCACTTTAAATAGATCTCCCTAATGTTCCTTGGTCACACCAATTCGTATATTATGACCCGTCGAATAGAAGGCCATGAACTCGTCGAATGTTGTTACTGAGTCTTGTAGATTAATTCGGCGAGCTCGAACTTCATTAGCGTTGCCATCGTTGTTGTTAGCAGCGAAAGGAGCCAATCAATTCAAATAAACCATTCTTCGTTTTCCTTCAGTCCTTTTCCGGATTCGATAGATGACGTCATTTATTCGCTTCAGTACCTCATAGGAACATTCCCAGGAATTCTGTATAGCTAAAACAGACCCTCGGATTGATATCCACCATTCTCAGCCTGGACATCATATAGGTCGTTCATCCTGTCACTAGCGCTCTGGATGTTGGAGCGTACTTAGTCATGGATATCGTTCTTCTTCCGAAAGTCGGTGGCAAAAACTTCGCCAGCTAAATGTTCGCCAGGCTTGCTGCCGAAATTCAAGTCGCAGGGTAATCGTAGTTCATGATCAAAGCCGATACTACCCGTATTATGTCCTGTTGTTTCATCGACGGATGATCGATAATCTAACAGGAACAGTGCTAAATGACAGTCACATCCTTTTAGTGGCCGGAGATAACATTGGAAAGATGTTTGATGGTCTTGTTCATGAGTTCGACCATACCATCTAACTATGAGTGTAGAACAGTTGTTCTTGTATTGCATATGTTCAATAACTCGCAGATCGTTTGGAACAGAGATGACTCGAAGTTTCTACCTTGGTCGGAATGTAGGTCCAACGTTTCCCCGAATCGGCAGATCCACTGGTTGACAAGTTCTTCTGCTACTGTAGCGGCTTCTTGATTTGGCAAGGCATAAGCTTCAACCCACATGCTGAAATAGTATATGACCACTATGGTGTATTTATTTCCCTTGTCGGATTCTGGACATGGGCCGGCAACGTCGATTGCGATCTTTAAAACAGGTTCCCAACATTGTATTGACGCTTTGGGGCTCTCCGACGTCTTCGCGGTCCGTTGCTTGCGGCGCAAACTACACGCTTCTTGCACCACTCCTTTACATCCCATCAACAATTAACCCAGTAAAATCGTTCACGCAGCTTCAGAACTGGCCTCGTTACTCCTAAGTGTCCGCCAGCAGTCCCATCATGAATCTCCTTCAGTACCTCCGGTACTCTTTTGCTGAGGATTATCTGCATCTTTTGCTCCGTAGACTCCGGATCTTCCAGGATACTTTTCAGTAGTCCATCCTCTTTAACAATGAAGTTCCAGTGCGCCCAGTACGATTTTACGGTTGTCGAGTGTCGTGCAACTTCTTGCCAGGTTGGTTTGCGGTCTTCTTTTTTCCATTCGAGTAGGTATTTTTGACACTCTTAAATAAAAACTTAATGAGGTCATTTTACCACCTAATTTTGTATCAATTTCACTGGATGTCTTTTCAATTTTCACTGTTATACCACATGCTCTTATTTATAGAGTTAGTCATTTAAGAAGAATTAAAGTCCATATACTGTTTTAACTGATATTGATTTTATTAACTATATGGGAGCTCAGTGGTATCGAGTCGGCCAGTAGATTTCAGAACCCAGGTTCGATTCCCACAACCGACAAACAATTTTCACCGCGTTAAAACAACGTTAATAATAATATAACTTTATTGACAGCCAGTCAATGGCGAGGTTTAGCTAAAAGCTGTTCTGCCACCTAACCAATACATAATAAGAATAATAATACAGTGTGAAATAAACATGCCAACAAATATAAACAAAGGACGAAATAAACAGAACTAAATATCAAAAATACTAAATCATAAATAGTCAAGTTATCCTTAGTTACACAGTCATAATACGTCATACAATTAAGTAGTACAGTTTGGTACAATCTTACGCAAATTTAAGATATATTTTTAATATGTGATTTATTCTAAAGTGAAGGAGTCAAATACGAAAAGGAGTTTTTAAATTTTGACTTGGTAAAGGAATGTACAACATATAAATCGTTTTCCCGCAACGCATAATTATAATTTTTGTAAATTAATTTCTCGAATAAATATGTTGGAGTAGCTGTAAGCCTGATTTTATGTGTGAGACAGAGGTAAGATTCTTTCACTTGATCATCGATATCTTCCATGCCAGCAAGAGATCGGTAGCCAGAAATGTGGTCAAATTTGCACACACCATACACGAACCTTAGACAAGAATTCTGTATGACTGTCATTTTATGTTTACCCATTTGGGTCAGATTAGAAACATATACCGGGGAGCAATAATCTAGTATTGGCAACGCTAGAGATTTTATAAGGCGCATTTTGATTATGGATTACGAAATTTATAAAGATGACGCTATTTTAATCTGACAGCTGTTAGTTTGGTACGAAGGTGCATCATGAAATTTAAGCGTTCGTGAATGTATAGTCCCAAGCTTTTAATAACTGGACTACGAGTAAGTTGAACCCCGTCCAGCATAATATTAGGTGTGTCCATGGTGCCATATACTAATAAAGCTGACTTTCCTGCATCTATTTTGAGACCATTATTGTTTATTCATGAGACTAGTTTTTCAAGATCTGCATTAATAAGCGCTACTTGCTCATACATTTTAGTTTGATCTACCATTGCTAATATTTAAGTGTCATCAGCGTATGAATGGACAGAACAGAAATGAAGGGTAGACGGCATATCCGCAACATAGATCAAGAAGAACAACGGGCTCAGGATACATCCTTGAGAAACGCCACAGTTTGTTACGAATCCTGCTGAATTAAGTATATCAGAGTTGGTTGCTATGCTAACACTAAAGGTTCGATTTTTTAGGTAATTACTACACCACTGAGTTGTCAGTTCAGAAAATCCGTAATATCGTAACTTACCTAATAACATGCTATGGTTAACCATATCGAAAGCTTCTGAAAAGTCTATTTGTACAAGTATGGATATTCTAGATTTATAGAAGTTACTAATCATATCATCAATAATATTCAATAAACAAGTGTTTGTACTGTACTCGGTACAGAAGCCAGATTGAGTACTTGGAAAATGGAATTAGCAACAGCATAGTTGGTAATCTTATCACAGTATACCCTTTCCAAGATTTTAGATAATGTGGACAATATACTAATTGGACGCAGGTCATTATAACTTGTGGGATTATTTTGTTTAGGGATGGGTTCAACAATTGCATTTATCCACATTTCGGGCACCTTCCCGCTAACAATCATGTATTAATGATGTGCGTAATATAATCCAGAACAATAGGAAGGATAATGAGAATCATCTTGAGTGATATCCCGTCAGAGTCAACTCCATTAGATTTGATATTATGGATTATCTTTTAAAAAGTTTCGATGTCAACACATTTATAATCAAATGCACTACTAGTTAATTTCGAGAAATTATTATTTAAATAATGGGCAAAAGTGTTATGATTTATATTAGCTGTACTAACTTTATTAAGTAGATTTAGTCCATATTCTTATGGCTTAAGCCTTAAGCAGGTGGCTCTGGAATATTTAATGAAGTAGCATTATGTACACCTAGTTTCCTTAAATTACTCCATAGTTTATTGGAATTACTTAAATTGGCATTAACTGCAGATTCAATGTACGCTTTCTTTTTTCTACGTATTGCTGCCGTTGTAAAATTTCTCAGTTGCTTGTAATATTCATATTTAGCAGTAGTAGTAGTAGTAGTAGTAGTAGTTTTTTTATTCTAGCAAAGCCTGGTCGTGTTTTTTCTGCATAATTTTTATAACAGCAGTAATCTACGGAGTGTACTAGATAATCCAATTGAGAACTGAATTCTGCAAATATAGAGTCTAGGAATATTAATTAATTGTAAAACTCTGTATGAGGATTATATATAACTCCGAAACATATATTTTTATTTGAAATTTGATAATGTATCCATAAGTGCTCTATATTATTGGAATTTACAAAGGAAGAGTCTAGAACTTTATAATGAATGCTACTACGTACGTAGAGAGCAACTCCACCCCACATTTGTTTTGTCTTTCTAGACTAATTAAATTGTATTCATCTATATCAAATAAATATTATGGGGAGCTAGAACTTATCCACGTCTCAGTAACAGCAATTATATCAAAATTGAATTCATGAACAAATTCTTTGAAATTTACTAAGCAGAAATTGAGAGATATGACATTTAAATGACTGAATGTAAATGTATTGTGTAAATTGTTGACTTGAGTATTTATAACTAGTGATCTTGTCATAAACAGATTTTGACAAACAGAAAACAAAAAAAAACCAAATATTAATAATTACAAGAATAGAAGTAAATGAAGGTCGCACAAATTTGTTGCGAGAGTTCATTGACCGTAAGCATGTTCTGGCGACAGTAATTAAGAATTTCACGATTAGGAATATGGAATATCATCAGTTGCTAAATTTAGATATATAAAAGAGATTTTGAGGGATATTCAAAAATGATAATATGGCAAATTGAATTAAGCATTTAGATCATCTAAGCTGTTCACGAAAATTTTGTGGTCCTTTCCTTTATCTCGAATATTAACTAAAATACGACCATCAGAATTCCAGACATTCTTAAAAGTAAACTTATCTGTTGCAGCCTTGAGTAGAGATAATCTCCTCTTCGTCAGATCCTCTCTGATAGTGATACCGGAACCTTTCAGTTGCCTTTTTGAAACGAATACTGCATTACGGTTTCTCTAGCTGGTAAATTTAATTGTAATATTTCTGCTTCTATTCTTCTGTGGTTTGCCAACACGGTGGCATCGATCTATATCCTTTAACGATAAGTCCACTTTTAGTTTTTCGCAACAAAAGTTCACTACACTGTTATCTATGTTTTCGTTCCGAGCTTCGAGTAAACCAAAAACAGGTAAATTGTTGCGCGGTGTATATTGTTCTAAATCGTCAACACTTTTTCGAAGACACTGATTTAATTTATTATTTTCTTGTCTCACAATTTGAAGTTCCTTTTCTAATGCGTTTAGTTTATTTTGAAACACTTTTTGCACCATGATCGTCACTGCGTCCACAATGGTGTGTATAAAATCCCCATTAGACCTAAAAGCTAATAAGCAGTCGCTGATGAGTCAATGCCACGCCACCGAATCCCATGCCACCGATATTCCACGCGCCCGATTTTCCACGCCGCCTAAAGTCCACCCGGCCGAAATAGTCTCTCACCACTTTTGTCCACAACACCGAATGTAGTTCTGTCTCACTTTATCATGTACTACGTCAGAACGATGACGATAATTGGTGATGTCACGGGTGGCGTCACTTAGTCAGTACAAAATTTATCTCATAGATGGCGCGGTGTACTACAATAAACCAAATAAATAACAAATACGACAATTTACGAATTGTCATTTAAAATAATTAATTAATAATTTCAATTTTATTTTAATTGAGTAAATAAATCTGACATTAAACTGACGAAAATACATCAAAAAAAATAGGTAGGTATCAAAGAAAAAATATATATTTTTTTATTTTCAAAAAAGTTATAAGTTTAACAAGTTGTTTTCGTTGCCAATAAATTTGATTTGTAAGTTGCTGTATGAGAATAATTTCGAAGTACCTTCAAATTCCTTAGGGCCGGTTATACTAAGCTTAGTTAAAAAGTTATTCATTATTTAGCATTTTTAATTATCCATTAAGTCAAAATTGTGTTATAGGAAATTAAAATGTAAATTAAAATAACTGACGATTTTGGACAATGAAAATATTTTAAGAGAAATTAAATGTTAATAAAAGTGAGGTTATTCAGTATTTTGACAATATAATTGTGTAAAACTGTCAGTTGTTTAATTGTGTACTTTTTCTTAAATATATTATCATTATTAATACATATGTCATCGTCTTATTTAACTTCTAATTCAGGATTGAAGTTAAACGTAAACTCAAAAACTACATTTAATAAGACAACGAAATAATTCCTATTAAAAATAATGTATGATGAAATTTAATTTAACTTTAGAATATCCTGGGCTGCAAATGGAACCGGCTCTTTTTTTAGAACCCCGAATCGATCGTTCATGTAGAATCAAATCGACTATGTGAACCAGTTCGAACAAATATCTAAATATTTACAGCAAATAATATGTACATTAAGATGGGAAATTTCAGACTCAGCTCTGATTCAGATATGCATTACATTTCGTTATTATGCTACATTTCAAACAATTTTTAGAGATTACTTAAACGACCATAAATCAACCAACATGTACCTAATATACTTGTTTATATAGCAGATCTGCGACAACAGTATATCAATTTTGACAGTTACTTTATTTGTCAGATTTACTTGATTTAGTTGCCAAGTAAAATATAATCATAGATTATTTTCTTTTCTGAGATTGACCCTTAATTATTTTGGTGCAACTTAACTATATTTCATAAAGTTATTATCTAATAGACAATTAGTATTGTTTCGGTGCAACCGGTCCTTAGACCAGTTATTGTTAACTGGTTTCTGTAATTTAATTGTGAAGCATCACGTACCTCTTGTAGTTGCTAATCAAAAATATTATCAAAATTAACATGTGAACTAAAAGGATGCAGTTAGAAGTGAAATATTTTCAAGATAAGTTTATTTTAATAATAAGTACATTCTTTAACAAATAAAGACATATTCTAAATTAATAAACACCTTTTTGCCCAAAATAGGTATGTAAGAGGACCCCTCTGGCTTCAAAACACACTGGAAATTGTTATGTTTGAAGATATGGTACAGTTTTTGGTATTTAATGAGTTTCAGCTCCTGTTTGAATTGGGCCACATTCTCTTGAAATTTATTGTATTCTTTTCAACTCTATTTGTTACCAAGTTGAAGATGAGCCATGTTTTAGGCTCGAAACGTCATATTATCCTATAAATACATATGCAAATGAATTCCTTAATTCTGCCTATTTCAAATATTTTACTGTTACTTCATTTGTTAAGCACTTCTTTAGTTTACTGAAAGCAACATTAATTTCCATGGAATACTGTCATATATTTCCCAAAGCTGAAAGTAAGAACGATTTCCAGTAATTATCGTAACTGCTCCAATATTATAATATATTATATTATAGGTTACGTGCAAATTATGTATCTTGAACCTGTTGTTTCATTACATTAGTCATAACATCATCTAGCATAGGTTGCACATTTAGAAGATAAGATAAATGTAAATTATGTATCTTGAACCTGTTGTTTCATTACATTAGTCATAATATCATCTAGCATAGGTTGCATATTTAGAAGATAAGAGAAATGTATAAATAGGCTAGTTTAGTGAATAAACACGCTCTTTGTATCGTAGACTCTGCACGGTCAAGTACTGTGACTCATATGTAACCATATACAAATTATAATAAAGTTATAATATTAATAAAGATTTTAGTATTCTTTTTAAAAACATAAAATCGAATACTCAAAATTTAATTGGCGCAGTCGGTAGGATTAATAGCTTCGAAACACAATAAAAAAAATTGTGTGGTGGATTTTTATCCTTTACCAAGCAAAACCTACAAAAATCTACGAAAACCGGTCGAACAGGACCCATCAGGCCGCAAAGGCACAACGTTCGTCTACAAGATTCACGTACTCCAGAGTGCTGTTCCGAGATCACGTCGACCAATCCACTAGGAAGACTTGCTGTTCCGAAACACGTCACTCATCAGAAGCACTTGCTGTCTCTACTAGACAACACGAAAACTACGAAAAAGAAGCCGCAACAGAAGATGATGTTCACAAGAATCATCATAATCACAATCACGATACAAATGTAAGAATATCTTTATAAGTTTGTAAAACATTTATATTATAATACTCAGGGGTATTTCTAGCTACGACTAGTAATAAAAATACCGAGACCCGGCACAGGTCAATCACACACAGAATACAACTTATGTCAGAAAGCGATAGCTCTGAATCAATAGAATCAGACGATTCCTTAACACCGTTACCAACAACTAAATATATCAAAATTAAATTAAAACCTAGTAGATTAAATCGCATAACAATGGCTACCACAACTGTACAAGAAATAGAAATGTATCTCAAAACAATCCCATGTTATAATGGAAATATTAAAACATTAAATAATTTTATAAAACAAGCCACAAAGATTATGGACATTTTTAATACACTAGAACTCACTGCAAATCAGCGAATGTTTGCATTCAGCATGATAAAATTAAAACTCACTGAACAAGCAATAGAAATTACAAGTAATAACGAATTTGCAGAATGGGAAGATTTAAAACTATATCTGACCACAAACTTTGTAGACAAGAGTACATCAGAAACACTGATAATAGAACTCATGGATACGAAATTTTCAAAATCAATAGAACAAACTTTGAAAATAATGCTTGAAAAATTTTCACTTTACAAATCAAAAATACACTTAACTAATTATTCACAAGATCAGAAGAACGCAATAATTCATGAAAACCAAAAATTTATAGTAAAAAGATTTATATCTCTACTACCAAATCATGTTAGAGGATCATTCCTTATTAAAAACCCTACAACTTTGGAACAAATAGAATTAATGATTAAAAATGAATTTAACTTTATTAATACGTATAATCAATCACCTATGTTGAGAAACAATGTAGAAAGACCAAAATTTGGCAATGGGCAACCTCCACAAAAGTTCCCATCACAAACATTCCCATCAACATCATTTAATCCCAAACAACCACCTCAATACCAGAGAACTAACCCAAATTTTGCACCTAGACAAAATATAAAAAATTATTATGAGACGAAACGATTTAACCCGAAACCTATGACACAACAAACACGAATCACACAACCAATGTCTACACAAACAATCAGACAAAATAATAACATAGAAGAAGTAGACTTAGACGAAATAGATTTCGATATGGACCAAGAATTTCATAAACAAATAGACGAAGAGTTAAACAACGAAAGATTAGAGAAAGAAAAACAAAAGAAAATCTATGAAGATTCTTTTTTAGATTTAGAGACACAGATAGAAGCGATACAGTAGTAATGTTTTCTATAACAACGAACTTACCAGCATTAAAAATTAATCCATATGTCATACTGTTCGATACAGGCTCTTCAATAAACTTTATACACCCGGATTTAGTAAAACAATTTAAAGTAAAAACATATAACGAAAAATTAACTTTTAAAACAGTAAACGGAAAATCTAATTGTGATAAATATACAATAATAAACATTCATAAAAAACCTTTAAAATGTTATGTTTATAAATTTCATAAAACATATAATATATTACTCGGAATAGAAGCATTTAAAATATTAAATATACAACTAAACTTTAAAGACAATAAAGTAAAATTAGACGATAAAATATATAAATTAGAAGAATCAACAAATTTAAAAGCAGAAACAAATAATATACAAATTAGAAATAGTCACTTAGATAATATAGAAAAAAGAGAGTTAGATAAACTAATAAACACATACACAGATCTGTTTCCAAACGAAAACGAAAACCTAACCTGCACTACCACCATAGAACACAAAATTCACGTAACAAATGAAACGCCGGTATACACAAAAAATTACCGACTTCCACAAATTTACGAAAAAGACATCGAAGAACATGTAAAAAAATTATTAGATAATAAAATAATACAAAAATCATTTTCACCCTGGTCATCCCCTATTTGGATCGTACCAAAAAAATTAGACGCTTCAGGAAAACAAAAAACTAGAATGGTAATAGATTTCAGAAAACTAAATTCATTAACGAAAGATGATAAATACCCAATACCTAACATTGACACGATATTCGATCACATCGGACCCTCCGAATACTTTACAACCCTAGACCTACATTCAGGATTCCACCAGATAAAAATGAATAAAAATGATAGAGAAAAAACAGCTTTTTCCACAAGTTCTGGACACTACGAATACATTAGAATGCCTTTTGGACTTAAAAACGCACCTGCCACATTTCAACGAATGATTAATGAAGCATTAGGCGAATTAATTAATAAAATCTGTTTAGTATATATGGACGACATTATAATATTTGGCAAAAACTTAGAAGAACATTTAAAAAATATAAGACTAGTATTCGAAAAACTACGTCAAGCAAATTTAAAAATACAAATAGATAAGTCAGAATTTTTACAACAAGAAGTTAAATTTTTAGGATATAAAATTAATCAAACCGGACTAACAACAGATGAAAAGAAAATAGAGACAATAAAAAATTTAAATTTACCAAAAACACAAAAAGAAATAAAACAATTCTTAGGAACTTTAGGATGGTATAGACGATTCATACCTAATTACGCAAACTTGACAAAACCTTTTACACAATGTCTAAGAAAAAATGTTAAAATAGATATAGATGATGAAAATTATAAGAACGCATTTAAACAATGTAAAAACACATTAATAAAATCCCCAATATTACAAAACCCAGACTTTAACAAAGAATTTATATTAACTACAGACGCAAGCGACTTTGCAATAGGCGCTATATTAGCACAAAAAACAGACGATAAAGAATTACCTATATGTTATGCCTCTAAAACTTTAAATAAAGCGGAACAGAATTACAGTACAATAGAAAAAGAACTAAAAGCAATAGTATGGGCAGTTAGAAATTTTAGACCATATATTTACGGACGGAAGTTCACCATAAAAACAGATCATAAACCTTTAATCTGGTTATTCAACATGAAAAACCCGAATCAAAAACTAATTAGATGGAAAATAGAATTGAGTGAATATAACTTTGAGATAAATTATTTACAAGGTAATGAGAATGTTGTTGCAGACTTACTATCCAGACAGAAACCCAAATTTAAATTAAATAATTTAATAGGAGACGTATTAGAACAAAATCCCATCGCACACTGTATATCAAAAAACTGCGAAATGTCACGAGGTCTGGCGGAACAAATAAATTTAAAATATGATTGCAAAGACTTTTGCAAAGAACGAAATAATAAAAATATCATTATTCAAAAAATAAATAATAAAATAATATTTCACTTAATTACAAAAATAAATCATTTTGATAAACCATTATTAAAAAATTTGGACAAACCTTTAAAAGAATTAAGAGATTACATGATTATAAATGAACTACCTATAATAAACATCCCAAAATTAGGATGCGGTTTAGACGAATTAGAATGGGAAAAAGTAAGAGAAAAGATAAATAAAATATTTGAAGATACTAATATAGAAATAAACGTTTTCACATTACCCGACGTTAACCATAACGAAACAGAAAACAGTAGCGAACAAAATAATATAGATCAAGAAGAAGATAACCAAACGGTACACAGCGCAAATGAGAATCCCATAGCAGGAATAAAATATTTAGATGAGAGAATTAATATAGCGGATAATCAAATAATAATTTATAAAGTAGACAGGGATACTGAAATAAAAATAGAAAAATATTTTGACAATAAAAAACAAAGACTTATTTGTAAATTTAATAAAGTAACTTTTAAACAAGATGTTATAGATTTTATAAAAACTTATCTAACCCCAAAAATTAGATATTTAGCCTTATTTCAAAAAGATTTAGATAAAGAAGTTTCAAAAATATTACAAGAAAATTTCCAACCAAATTCTATAAATATCATAGCGTGTACAAAATTAGTAAACAACGTAGAAAATAACGAGGAACAATTAGAAATTATACATGACTTTCACACAGGCCTTACAAATCATAGAGGAATTTTAGCCACCATAAGAGAATTAAAAGAAAAATATTATTGGCCAAACATGAATAAAGACATTCAAGAATATATAAACAACTGTGAAACGTGCCGATGTAATAAATATGAAAGAAAACCTATAAAAATAACCGACAATCTTACAATAACACCAAGCACACCATTTGAAATGATAAACATAGACTTGTTATCACTAAATAAAGAACCTTACTTGACGATATTAGATCAGTTCTCCAAGCACGCACAGATTATCAAGGTCGAAAATAAGAGCGCAAAACAAATAACAGATAAATTAAGAATATACTTTGAAACATACAAAATACCTAAGGAAATAATAATGGACAATGGTACAGAATTTAATAACACATTAATGAAAGATCTCTTAAGTAAAAAGAAAATTAAATTACATATAACTTGTGTTAATAACCCTAAAAGTAATGCAGTGGAAAGACTTCACTCAACATTAATAGAACAATTGAGAATATTACACTCAAGACCAGACACTAAAAACATAGCAATGTCAGAAAAAATACGAATGGCTACATTAGCGTATAATAATACAAAACATAGTACAACACAACTCAGTCCAGTTGAAATACTTTACGGAATATCAAATGAAAACATTTTTATAAAAATAGACCAATCCAAATTAAGAGAAAATTATGAAGAACAACAAAGGAAAATTAAGCATATTATTAAAGATAGAATAGAAAGAGAAAAATTAAAACGAAATACAGAAAATGACAATCCTTTAGAATTAACAGATAAAGTATATGTTAAACAGAATCCTAGAATTATTCATAAAATAAAGAAACCAATATACAGAAAATATTCAGTTAAAAATTATAACCCTTTATTAGGAAAAATTAAAATATTAGATAAAAAGAACAGAAGTAAAAATATAAAAATAAATCAACTAAAAATTAAATAAAAATTTCAGATGTCAAGGACAAATTCAAGATATCTCGAACAATAATGGATTCCACCTTGCCGAATTAGGTGAATGCAAAATCAAGACTGGTGAACAACTAATATACTATAACTACAACATAAATCCCATCTATGAAGAATTCCTAAAATTAAGAACAAATAGAGATAATTTATTAAAGAATATAAAACCCTATAATGAAACATTCCAAACATACATTAATATTTTAAATTATAATTATTTAGACTTAAATAATCAAATTCAAAAACTATTTAATAAAAGACAAAAACGCGGACTTATAAACGGATTAGGCTCCATTGTTAAATCAATAACAGGAAATTTAGATTCTACGGATAGTCAAAGATATGAAGAAATGTTTAATAAATTAAAAACAAATCAGGAAATACTACAAGGACAGAATGATGAAGTCATTAAACATAATAAAGATATGACAAATAAATTTAATACACAACTAGAAAATGTTAGACACAATGAAAAAGAATTAACACATCAAATTGAGAACATAATTCAGGCTTTAAAAGGAAATTTAGATTGGAAATTACAAATAGATATGGAAAGTAAATTTCCGAAATTAATATTAATAATAATGAATTTAAATGAATTAACAAAACAAATAGAAACAAGTTTAACCTTTTGCTCATTACACAAACTAGACGTTAGTATAATATCTTATGAAAATTTAAAACAAACTACACAAAATAACGACATTTGGAATTTAAACGAACTAATAGAAACCCATTGTAAATACTATAACGGAGAAATATACTTTATAATATCAATACCAACCCTCTCCCAAGAATCCTTCAAATTAAACCAGTTTACCCCATTACCAATGATTCAGAATGATAGATTCATAATAATGAGTGAACCTCAACAATTATATTTCACACAAGATAAGACTTATAAAATAAGCGAATGTAGTTATATTAAGAATAAATACTTGTGTATTACACAATTTATAGAAATAAGTAAATGTATGGGAAATATACTAGATAAGCAGAAGGATGATGATTGCAAATACCATAATATTGAGAAAAAGAATACTTTTGAATTAATTCAAAATACAAATGAACTAATTATGATTAGTCCAAATAAGCAAGAAATTCAAATGAACTGTAACGAAATAAAAATAAAAAGAAATATTCAAGGAATCTATAAGATAAAAATTAACCAAGAATGTCAAATAAATAATTTCACATTTAAAAGAATTCTACAAAAATATAAAGAAATTGAATTTAAAACATTTGAGAAGGAATTAATAAGTTCAAAATTTAATGATACTAAATTACAGAATATCTCCGATATTATATTAAATGAACCGAAAATTATAAAAATAAAAGAAATCAAAATTGAAAATAGCAGTCATCACTCTTATATAATATATGTTATAATATTTATATTAATAAGTTGTTATATTTTAAGAAAATATGTATTACCTAAAATAAAATTATATAGAAATGAAAGAAAATTAAGAAAGGTAAAAACAGTAAGAAAAAAGCTAAGTGAACTAGCTATGCAAGAACAAATATAATGAAAAAACTAAAAGGGGAGGAATTATGTATCTTGAACCTGTTGTTTCATTACATTAGTCATAACATCATCTAGCATAGGTTGCACATTTAGAAGATAAGATAAATGTAAATTATGTATCTTGAACCTGTTGTTTCATTACATTAGTCATAATATCATCTAGCATAGGTTGCATATTTAGAAGATAAGAGAAATGTATAAATAGGCTAGTTTAGTGAATAAGCACGCTCTTTGTATCGTAGACTCTGTACAGTCAAGTACTGTGACTCATATGTAACCATATACAAATTATAATAAAGTTATAATATTAATAAAGATTTTAGTATTCTTTTTAAAAACATAAAATCGAATACTCAAAATTTAATTTGCAGTTAAGTGATGAAGGCAACCCTTGTACAACGTCAAATTTTTGACGTTTGATGTTTGCTTTTTTCTGATGTATTATCGTACATATATTTTGCTTGTGTTATTTGTTAGACTTCCTTGGTTGTTATAAACAATTTTAGTTGCAGATTACTACAAAAAGTTAAAAATGTACATTATTTTCAACAACTGAAAAGAGCGCCCAAAATAGCTTTCATTGAAGATGGCGCTTCGATCGGATGCTATAATTTTATTTTGCACTGATCAGTAACAAAAAATGTTTATAATAATTAAGACGGACAAACAAATAAAAGAAGCACAAGAAATAAAACATAATACATCAGAAAAAATAAAATATCAAATTTTGACGTTGCACACTAAACACCTGTTCACGCTGTTGTCATTTTCTGTGAAACTTGTCTTCGTAGCGGAATCAGATAAACTAATTAATTGTCACGATTAACGTTTATAACTTAAATTTCCTAGATTAATCTCTAGATTAACAACTAGTTTCATTCTCACGATTAGCGTTTAGAACTAAATTCCCTAACTTTGACAGATAAGTTACTAGAATCTTCATTGTCACAAAATTAGCCATAAATGTCAAAATTGCGATGAGTTAGAACAACCATAGGATTAAGGTGATTTGTTTGACATTTCAAAATTCATAACCTCAAAAAATAAATATCAGATGACAACAATTTTTTAATTGTTGTATTTCTATTTATGATTTCATTTGTTTTCTTTATATGTGTATTTTCATTTTTAGTCCAAAATAAATTAATAAGGAGATCCAAATCGAGTATCCAAGATGTTTACTCAAATTTAAAATAAAGAATAACTACTTTCTATAATATCTATATCACATATTCGTACAAAAAATAAATAATAGTTAAAATTTCTTTTTAACAGTCTTACTTATAAAAGATACTCGGTGAATTAGTTGTTTAATGCTAATAAATGATATTTAAAACATTTCCGAAAATAAATTGAGAAAAAGAAAACAGCTGCGTATTAATATATGTTTTTGATATTTTACTCTGAACTACGGATTCTTGTTACTGTTGTAATGAGGCTTAATTAAAGGAGTCATTCATCTCGGTTATAAATATATTCAATTATCACTCTGTACTACAACTTTTCTCATTACTGACTATATACTTATTCATAGCTTGTGTTATAATTAAGTATACGTACACTACAAACAATGCCTTTTAAATTTTCTGCCGGTCAAGTATTATTTCCATATTATCCTAATAACATAAATGTTTCTAATCTAAAAAGAATCACAATTAACACTCATAAGAAGAAAAATTTAGAGTTGCCGTGTCATACTGCTTGGACTCAGGGCTCAAGTAGGATTCAACTTCACTTACTGCCATCATTCAATGGATATTTATTTCTTCAGAGTGTATTAGAATGTCTTAGTCATAATTATTACGGGATCAAACAGCTTTATATATAAAGTAATAATATGGACTTTGGACGAATATTTATTATACTATTCTATTAAACCAATGTACTGGAATTTTGGGACTGATTTTTCTTGATTTAGTGGACTGCCTACTGACATTTGTATTTATGTTTGATAATTATTTTGATGTTGACAGTTTTGGAGATTAGCAGAAACCCATTGTAAATACTATAACGGAGAAATATACTTTATAATATCAATACCAACCCTCTCCCAAGAATCCTTCAAATTAAACCAGTTTACCCCATTACCAATGATTCAGAATGATAGATTCATAATAATGAGTGAACCTCAACAATTATATTTCACACAAGATAAGACTTATAAAATAAGCGAATGTAGTTATATTAAGAATAAATACTTGTGTATTACACAATTTATAGAAATAAGTAAATGTATGGGAAATATACTAGATAAGCAGAAGGATGATGATTGCAAATACCATAATATTGAGAAAAAGAATACTTTTGAATTAATTCAAAATACAAATGAACTAATTATGATTAGTCCAAATAAGCAAGAAATTCAAATGAACTGTAACGAAATAAAAATAAAAAGAAATATTCAAGGAATCTATAAGATAAAAATTAACCAAGAATGTCAAATAAATAATTTCACATTTAAAAGAATTCTACAAAAATATAAAGAAATTGAATTTAAAACATTTGAGAAGGAATTAATAAGTTCAAAATTTAATGATACTAAATTACAGAATATCTCCGATATTATATTAAATGAACCGAAAATTATAAAAATAAAAGAAATCAAAATTGAAAATAGCAGTCATCACTCTTATATAATATATGTTATAATATTTATATTAATAAGTTGTTATATTTTAAGAAAATATGTATTACCTAAAATAAAATTATATAGAAATGAAAGAAAATTAAGAAAGGTAAAAACAGTAAGAAAAAAGCTAAGTGAACTAGCTATGCAAGAACAAATATAATGAAAAAACTAAAAGGGGAGGAATTATGTATCTTGAACCTGTTGTTTCATTACATTAGTCATAACATCATCTAGCATAGGTTGCACATTTAGAAGATAAGATAAATGTAAATTATGTATCTTGAACCTGTTGTTTCATTACATTAGTCATAATATCATCTAGCATAGGTTGCATATTTAGAAGATAAGAGAAATGTATAAATAGGCTAGTTTAGTGAATAAGCACGCTCTTTGTATCGTAGACTCTGCACAGTCAAGTACTGTGACTCATATGTAACCATATACAAATTATAATAAAGTTATAATATTAATAAAGATTTTAGTATTCTTTTTAAAAACATAAAATCGAATACTCAAAATTTAATTTGCAGTTAAGTGATGAAGGCAACCCTTGTACAACGTCAAATTTTTGACGTTTGATGTTTGCTTTTTTCTGATGTATTATCGTACATATATTTTGCTTGTGTTATTTGTTAGACTTCCTTGGTTGTTATAAACAATTTTAGTTGCAGATTACTACAAAAAGTTAAAAATGTACATTATTTTCAACAACTGAAAAGAGCGCCCAAAATAGCTTTCATTGAAGATGGCGCTTCGATCGGATGCTATAATTTTATTTTGCACTGATCAGTAACAAAAAATGTTTATAATAATTAAGACGGACAAACAAATAAAAGAAGCACAAGAAATAAAACATAATACATCAGAAAAAATAAAATATCAAATTTTGACGTTGCACACTAAACACCTGTTCACGCTGTTGTCATTTTCTGTGAAACTTGTCTTCGTAGCGGAATCAGATAAACTAATTAATTGTCACGATTAACGTTTATAACTTAAATTTCCTAGATTAATCTCTAGATTAACAACTAGTTTCATTCTCACGATTAGCGTTTAGAACTAAATTCCCTAACTTTGACAGATAAGTTACTAGAATCTTCATTGTCACAAAATTAGCCATAAATGTCAAAATTGCGATGAGTTAGAACAACCATAGGATTAAGGTGATTTGTTTGACATTTCAAAATTCATAACCTCAAAAAATAAATATCAGATGACAACAATTTTTTAATTGTTGTATTTCTATTTATGATTTCATTTGTTTTCTTTATATGTGTATTTTCATTTTTAGTCCAAAATAAATTAATAAGGAGATCCAAATCGAGTATCCAAGATGTTTACTCAAATTTAAAATAAAGAATAACTACTTTCTATAATATCTATATCACATATTCGTACAAAAAATAAATAATAGTTAAAATTTCTTTTTAACAGTCTTACTTATAAAAGATACTCGGTGAATTAGTTGTTTAATGCTAATAAATGATATTTAAAACATTTCCGAAAATAAATTGAGAAAAAGAAAACAGCTGCGTATTAATATATGTTTTTGATATTTTACTCTGAACTACGGATTCTTGTTACTGTTGTAATGAGGCTTAATTAAAGGAGTCATTCATCTCGGTTATAAATATATTCAATTATCACTCTGTACTACAACTTTTCTCATTACTGACTATATACTTATTCATAGCTTGTGTTATAATTAAGTATACGTACACTACAAACAATGCCTTTTAAATTTTCTGCCGGTCAAGTATTATTTCCATATTATCCTAATAACATAAATGTTTCTAATCTAAAAAGAATCACAATTAACACTCATAAGAAGAAAAATTTAGAGTTGCCGTGTCATACTGCTTGGACTCAGGGCTCAAGTAGGATTCAACTTCACTTACTGCCCTCATTCAATGGATATTTATTTCTTCAGAGTGTATTAGAATGTCTTAGTCATAATTATTACGGGATCAAACAGCTTTATATATAAAGTAATAATATGGACTTTGGACGAATATTTATTATACTATTCTATTAAACCAATGTACTGGAATTTTGGGACTGATTTTTCTTGATTTAGTGGACTGCCTACTGACATTTGTATTTATGTTTGATAATTATTTTGATGTTGACAGTTTTGGAGATTAGCAGGTTTTTGTTTAACAATAATATTGAAATCTTAAAATATGGTAGTTAATAATCCTTGATAGTTCAGTCATTATTATGATAAGTTCATCAAAAAATATTTGAGCACAATTAGACTAAAACTTAAACAGGAAAATTGATTAAATTTTAAATATGTAAGACGTTAGTCATGGCAATAATTATCATGGCAAGATTTACATTATATGTATCAATATAAACGTCATGTAGTGCCAGTCTGTTATTAGAGTATTTATTTCAATATGGTTTATTATAATTTAATTAAAAAACATTAAATAGTATGTTCATTCATTTATGAAAAATCCTCCAACTTTTGTTGTAAACCGCATGGCGTATTGCGAATAGTATGCATTTCGGTTGATTTAAATCAAATAAATTGTAATATAAAATCTATCAGAAATTTTATTAATTTGTTGGCTTTATAGATAGCTTAAGGAACTTATAACATAAAGATATGCCACATGTTTGAGGTCGAATCAAGTTTGAAAAAATCTATTCAACTAAAAACTAAGCTACCAGACAATGATTCGTTTTAAACTTTGCAATACTTATGAAATTGTTGTATTATACCTAAATATTTGAAAATGTGACAAAATTTTACGTTTTAAGTATTTTTATTTTGTTTAATACAATGTAAGGAATTTGTAGAGGTTTGTAGATCGCAAGATAAGAAAACGAAGAGTTTTTAATCACAAACGAAACTATTTATTTCAATCAAATATTACATTGACATTACGAGACTAACAAAGGAATTGAAAAAAACTAAAAAAAAATAACAAAAGGTGGGTGCGTCCACTTACTTAGGGTAAATTTGTGAGTTATTTTAACAGAATTCAATATTTAGAGATAAATCTGCTAGGAACTTTGTCTATGAACTCGTTCAACATACTGTATTGATGTAAAAATTACAATAAATTAATCATAGATCGTTGAAAATAGAGATTCAATAACACCGTCCAACACGATTTTTGTGATTCGGTTCTCTTTACCAAAAACCGGTTCAGATGAACCTAAAATGAAGGAAAATCAATGTCAAAGCGATACTGATTTGTTTTTACGACCTGGAAATCAATTTTATGGAATTTTAGACTTTATTTGTATGTTTTACGCTATGGTTGCTTTGGATGACCAATAATAGTTGTAAAAGTTCAGCATGATCCCCTCGTACGATTAGAAGACACTACAGATCCCAGCTGAAAGAAAATGGCTTTATTATAAAGCTAGAGCGTTATAAAAATATGATTTTTTTATGATTTTACCAGTATTTTGCGATAAAAATTGCTTTTATCAAATCAGTATCACTTTGACGTTGATTTTCCTTCATTTTGAACAGTGTTTTTGTAAAGAGAACCGAGTCACAAAAAAAAATTCACAATTTGTTATATTGTGTAATATGTTGGTATAAAATTTGTCTCTCCTTATATGAGGTAAGACAGAGTCAGTCTTTTATTTATGAACACATTTTAAGACAATATTTTCATGTAAGTAAATAAATATTTTATGCTAAATAATAAGTATATATTTAATTGTTAAAACAATTGAAATATACATGCTATAAAATTTTGATCTCGTAGACAAAGAATAATATACAAGTTGTGCGAATATATTGTAGATTGAGCTCGTCTTACAAAGTTCTTTCTTCAACTGTCAAATATTTGGATCTCAAGTACAGAGAAAAGTATTGTAGTAAATCTTCAATTCTGCATTATTTGATGTCATAATAAAGTAATTGGATTCTTTTGTATATATAATTGTTTTGTTATCTACAATCAAAATATAAAATTATTTAAGAAATACTGGTACAAAATTAATTTTCCTGACTCCATTACTTATTATTTCGTTAAAAAAATGATTTTCTTCATTACAATCTTATATAACTGATTTCTGACAGCTAGCTTTTTTTTCTGGGAATATTATTTAGTAAAATTTCTTCATTACTCTTCAGTCATTATTTTATATATCAAGATATTTTTTATGAATATAGGAAACCTAAAAATTTAATTTTTTTTCAGGATTGTTTAGTAAGTAAAAGACAATGTTGGGTTTACAAGTATTTATATATTTTTCATTAAAATATACAATTAGTTTATCTGATTTTTATGATTCCGCTACGAAGACAAGTTTCACAGAAAATGAATGGATAATTAAACATGCTAAATAATGAATCATTTTTTAACTAAGCTTAAGAATGTGAAATTTCTATAAAACAAACAAATTTGAATTGATATGCAGCAGGTCAAGATATCAAAATTTCGAGTCTGAATTTCTCAAAAATGCCGAGTACGATTTTGTTAAAAAAATTCTGTATATTTAAGAACATAGTTTTCTATAACACATAATTTTTGTAGCCAATTTGAATGTGTAACTTTTGAAAAAAAAAAAAAATATTCGAAAAAGGATTTTTCGCATGTTTATTTTTTTTTCTCAAAAGTTACAAATTCAAATTGGATAAAAATTGTATATGTTATAGAGGACCATATTCTTAAATATACAAAAAAAATTAAAGAAAATTGTACTCGGCATTTTGGAGAAGTTCAAGTCCATTTTTGAACCGTTTTCTATCAATTAATTGTACATAAATTTAATAATATGTATATTATTACTACACCTTGAAGTATTGGCTTTAAAATTATGTACAATTCATCGTAAGTTTCATTCATAAAAACAAAGATATCTTATTTGAAAGATTTAATTAAGCGGATGCTTCACCGTAACAAATTAAGTAACAAGAAAATATTTTAAATAGGCATGATTAAGGAACCATTTGCATATGTATTTATAGGATAATAAGACGTTTCGAGCCTAAAACATGGTCCAGCTTCAACTAGGTAACAGAGTTGAAAAGAATACAATAAATTTCAAGAAAATTTGGCCCAATTTAAACAGGAACTGAAACTTTAAATGCCAAAAACGGTACCATATCTTCAAACAACAATTTCCAGTGTGTTTTGTAGCCAGAGGGGTCCTATTACATACCTATTTTTGGCAAAAAAGTGTTTATTAATTTAGAATATGTTTTTATTTGTTATAGAATGTATTTATTATTAAAATAAACTTATCTTGAAAATATTTCACTTCTAACTGCATCCTTTTGGTTCACATGTTAATTTTGATAATATTTTTCATTAGCAACTACAATGCAATTACAGAAACCAGTTAACAATTGCTGGTCTAAGGACCGGTTACATCGAAACAATACTAATTGTCTATTAGATAATAACTTTATGAAATAAAGTTAAGTTGTACCAAAATAATTAAGGGTCAATCTTATAAAAGAAAATAATCTATGATTATATTTTACTTGGCAACTACATTAATTTTATTGGAGATACATTAAGTAATCAAGTAATGCCCGGTATTTCAGTACGAGATTAAAATCTTGGTTACATGATCTCGTTTAATTTTTAACCGACATTTTAATCCGGCATTCGTATTTCAGTATCTAAATCCAGGTTAACTTAACCGAGATTTGTTAACCGAGAATTTTGTTGTGTTGGTAGTAGATTTTCAAGTGACATTCATGTTGAGCATGCGCAGAAGCGATTTGTCTAATGTCAGTAATGTCAGCTGTTAAAATAAAATCACATACAAGTTATAGTTTTTGTCTAAACTTTCAATGGATAGTGACATGTTGACTTCAAGCGAATCTTCGTCTGATGCTTTGAATTTTCATAATAATAATATCAGAACTCGTGTTGAACTTATTAATTATTTTCATACTTTATTGCAAAATTAGTATTAGGTACATACTATGTATATACAATTCGTAGTTAATTTCTTCAATTTCTGCATTCTGTACGAAACTGCAGCTTGCTTTTTCCACTGCAACTGTTATTGTTTACATTAAAAAACAAAATTATATACAAAATTTATATTTTAGATTGTACCTTGTTCACTAAAATCACCATCGCATTCAGAGGGCATTCCGGTTAATCTTTCCCCCAAAATATCTATAATGATAGCCTGTGTTGGTGTTTCTATCGGATTTTCTTTTGGGCCACCACCAGTTCGTTGACAATTTTGCTTATCTACGGCGTGGTTTCGTATAGCTGCTTTCTTCATATTTGCCCATTTCTCTTTTAACATTTTGTCGGTTCGTGGCACACGACCAGAAAGTGCATTGTATTTTTTGGTGATTTCTACCCAAGCCGCAGATTTTTGTTTGTGGTTTACAACCCCCGATCGCTTACATTCGATGATATCTCGCTTCTCACTTGCTATTTCCACTAATAAATTTATTTCATCCTCTGTATAATTCTTAGAACGTAAATTTTCCATTGTTATATGTTGCTAATAACAAACGTCAAAATTATAAAATTCACGTAACCAAACTTTCAAAACATATTTCTGCGCATGACTATGACTTAACTATAAAATTTTTGGTTAACCTACCTTCACGTGTCGGTTTAACTTTTCGGTTACATTAAACTCGTTTAACAGCTAACTGGAAACTGAAATACATCTAACCAATAAGAAAAATAGTTAACTAAATTTTTTTGGTTTAACCTTCTACTGAAATACCGGGCCTTAGTCTGACAATGATAGTAACTGTCAAAATTTATATACTGTTGTCACAGGCCTGCTATATATACAAGTACATTAGGAATACTTCTACATGTTGGTTGATTTATGGTCGTTTAAATAATCTCGCAAAATTGTTTGAAAGATTCAGAGCTAAAACTGACATTTTCAATTTACATACTCATTTGCTGTAAACATTTAGTTAATATCTGTTTGAACCGGTTCACATGGTCGGTTTGATACTACATGATCGTTCGGTTCCAGGTTCAAGAAAAAGAGCCGGTTCGAATTGGAAAATTGGATATTCTAAAATTAAATTCAATTTCATTATATATATTTTTTTCATACGAATTATTTCGTTGTCTTATTAAACGTAGTTTTTGGGTATATTTATTACGTTTAACTTTAATCCTGAATTGGAGTCTAATGAAAACGATGACATATTATATATTAATAATAATAATATAATTAAGACAAAGTACACAATTAAACAATTATAATATGTCAAACTACTGAATAATCTTTATTTAAATAATATCATTGTCCAAAATAGTCAATTATTTTAATTAAATTTGCTATAACACAATTCTGACTTAATGCTAAATAATGAATAACTTAGGGCCAGTTGGCCCTAAGGAATTTAAAGGTACTTCGAAATTATTCTCATATAGCGGTTTACAAATCAAACTTATTATCAACGAATACAACTTGTTGAAATTATAACCTTTTTGAAAATAAAAAAATATATATTTTTTTCTTTGATACCTACCTATTTCAATTGATGCATTTCCGTCAGTTTAATGTCAAATTTACATGCTCAATTAAAATAAAACTGAAATCATCAGTTAAATTAGTATTAACTAATTCATAAATTGTCATATTTGTTATTTATTTGGTTTATTGTAGTACACCGCGCCATCTATGAGATAAATTTTGTACTGACTAAGTGACGCCACCCGTGACATCACCAAAAATCGTCATCGTTCTGACGTAGTACATGATAAAGTGAGACAGAACTACATTCGGTGTTGTGGACAAAAGTGGTGGGAACTATTTCGGCCGGGTGGACTTTAGGCGGCGTGGAAAATCGGGCGCGTGGAATATCGGTGGCATGGGATTCGGTGGCGTGGGATGCTTCGTCGCTGATCATCTGTTTGATGGTATCTTTGTCGTCGCGTGTCAGCATCTTAGTAGACGACATCACTAATATATTCACTTAAAAATTTGGAATATATTTTAAGGATTTTGTCAAAAATATAAGTTTTCGCCAGAGCACACTTAAGGCAAGTCTAGCTCAGTCAGCAGTTCATGCTCGTATAAGCAACAAAGATTCATACATTCATATAATTCTAAATGAAAAAATAAACAGCATTACATGTAATATTTTATAATTGGATTCGTACTAGTACACGTAATTATTTTGCATATTGATTTCAGACTGATTTTACGAGAATAAAAATATAATATTAGTTTGATAGACGTCAAAAGTTTCGAAAGGATGTTATGATCTCCAGGAGATCAATAAATATAAACATTAATATGAAATGAAAATGTAATATTTACTTCTGTTACATTATTTTTGTATTTTTGTTTCTCGATTTTCAAAATAGTTGAAAAATCTGTTACTTTCTACATGATTTTACGTTAAATAAGACAACTTTCACGATCAATATGAAAAAAATATATTTTGAGAATTCCTCGAGATAAAATCTGTTCGCGGTCCTTGGCAACAAAAGAATTGTCAACTTCTTTTACATCACATTTCCAGAGTTACGTAATCAAGTTTTTCATTATTGTAATAATCCATTAAAATCAGAGCATTTATATTAAACATAAGAATTAGGTAGAATGACATATGTTGTTCTCAGTGGTATCAAGTCGGACTATGGATTTGAGAACCCGAGTTCGAATCCCATAGACAACAAACAATTTTCACAACATTAAAATTACCCGTGTGGCTCTCTCTCTATTATCACCTTTTGGGAGGGCGTGATTTGACGGCTGGTAATCTAATTGATGCAATATTTATGGAGACTTGAAATTAATGTTATACTTTACCATTCAATTTGCATTTTTTTACGTTTAATCATTTAAAAACGTTATATGAGCGTATTTATGTAGATATGGACATGTGTTGCATATGGAGTGGCTAATTATTATGTAAATACAAAAGAAATTTGTATAATGCTACAAATTCAATGGATGAGACTCACCAGGCCATTGACTGCGTCGTTAAAGGTCCAGTTCATCGGCTCGGCGCCGCGGCAGCCCAGCGTCAAGTCCGAGGCCGCGTCCACCGTCACCTCGGAGCGCTGCGGGTAAATCAACGCCACGCTCGCAAACTGCTGCGTCACCGAACCTGGAATATAGACGTACATTGTTAACATCTTGATTAGATTAATCATGAATAACGTATGCCATGCTGAAGAGCCGGCCGATACTCGTGCTTTACATTTTAAACATAAAAGTTACCTAAGCTCTACTTTTTTAGTTTATAGTTTATACCTCTCTAACGATAAAACATATAGGTATGATTAGCTTATTCATTGTGATTAGGGAATGCGATACCGGGATCCCCGTCATAATTTGTCCGGTATTAAAACCGATGTTTAGCATAAAAATACCGGTTTTTCGGTATATTTTCAATTGAAGTATAAGATACAATTTAGCGCAATGTTATTATTATTTATTACTTTAACGTTTAATTCTTTTTAAAATTATGTTATTGTCGATTTGGCAAGCTTGTTGCGGTAAATCCCAAATAATGGAACAGTGGAACGTTGCGTATTTGTCAAGTATTAGCTTGCCGATTGCCAATTAATATAAGATTATTTACAAACAGTAGCACCAACAAGTGTGAAATCAGAAACGGCATTTTCGGTCGCATCTCAAATATACACAAGAATAAGATCCAGATTAAATGACGACACACACGATCATATTTGTTTACTAAAATCTTATTTTAATTCCATTGAAGCAAAAAAATTAAGTTTATGTAGTTTATTTTACATATATACCTATCTTTATTTTTTTATGTTTAATTTTATTTATATTTTATAATTATTAAAATAAAATGATTATTTTTTATTAAACTTAACATTCCCCTTATCTATATAGCACACGCACACACCACACCCTACTGTAAATAAATGTTAAATAGGTTAAATTTTTAAAAATATATCAATACCGGTATTAATACCGGTATCCCGATTCTCAAAACGAAAATACCGAGATACCGGTACTGAAATTTTTCACCGATATTGCATTCCCTAATTGTGATCTGATATAGCTGCTAAAAATTAAGAAATACAAATTAATTAATACATTTGTACTTCACACTGATTGTTAACAGCTACAATTGTTTACAATATTTTTTACAGTACCTACTTATACTGTAACACATAGTTTTCATAAACAAATTACCCGTTCTTATTAAATTTATAATATATTTATAGGACTATAGCTGACAGTGGCGTACCTACTGTTTGTGCCGCCAGTGTGCGAGAATAATTTTGCAACCCACCCCTGCACTCTTATTTAATAACTGGAATGTGTCTGAAATATTTTCTAATAGGGTAAGAAGGCTTCAGGAATTGATCTATCAATAGGATCGAAACTAATTGGCTCCAAAAACCTACAGCCTTGGGCTAAAAACACAAATTTTCACTCAGAGCCTAAATTACAATGAATGTCACAACCATAACTTACACATATAAAACGCATGCTAGAAAAGAATAGCTACCCTCGTCACTTCTTGAAAGAACCTATCAACAGCAGGAACCACGTGCTTAACAGCAGTGCTACATATGAAACTTCTACATCTAACGAGGTCACAGATTCGGCTACATCCAAAGTTGTTGCCGTAATCCTTACCACAAACAACTGACAGGAGATATCTCTAAAAACCTAAAAGACAGTAACATCAGGATTTTCAGCAACACTAATAATACCACCATTCACCTGTACACTAAACTCATAGATTCTACAGAACCATTTGAAAGGAAAAATGTTATCTACCAGATTGAATGTGGTGCATGTAATAAAAATTACCCAAACATTGAAGAAGAGAATCTACCAACATAACTACCATTGTAAGCTACTGGACTCACACCACAGCGCCCTCACCAAAAACCACTAAGAGCTACAGCATGCATTTAAGTTCAAAGAAGCCAAAATCATTAACACTGTCTCCAACAAACAACAGCAACTAATCCAGGAGATTACACATCAACCTGAGAAAAAACGACACCATTAATTACCAGACTGACGCTTACGGTATCGTAAAACATGCAAAAAAATTTTAAATAATTTTTAATCCATTTTTATATTTTATTCTTTCTGACATTTATATTCCTACGTTTTAGAGATATCTCTTTTTTGTTTACTTTACTACTTAGTTACTTTTGTTCAAACTAGCTACATTACTGTTTTCTCTCCCGCCATTTAACTTTTGATTTACTTAGTAGTAGTAAAAAATTATACAATATTATTATCAATGTATGTATACCACTAACACTTTTGTTATTTTAATTCTCATACTCATTATTTACAGCATCTCCATGTATTTATTCCAACGCGTCATTGCTTCCTGATACGGAGTTACTAACCTCAAAATAATAACTAATGCTACCTCAGAATTTATTATTACTCATGTTTAAGATAATATTGTTATTACTTTTTATTGAATTTTACTTATATGTATGATACTTTTAGCTGAAAATTACTTGTGTTTTTAAGTAGAAACGTCCGACATTTACATAGAATATACTTTCAACATTAAAGGATTTCTGAAGCCTTCTTACCCTATTCTTAATTACATAGGATCCCAAAACTATTTACGCTACTGAAGTATTTTTACCTTAAATAAAACACAGATACAGAAAATGTAAAAATATTTGTTGCCTCTCCTAAAACATCGTTAAAGCCTTTATCTGATCTAATTTTATATAAATATGTTTTGGTTTGTTCTAACATTAAAATAACATTTGGTAATGTAGCATTCGATTTCTGCATAGTTTTGCTTACGATGTTTATTCCTTTAATACATTATACCATATTATAATGGAACTAATGAACTTAAAAGACTTAATTTTTTTAAATAATAAATTTGCCATATTTTTCTTACAGAATCTCTTGTATTATCAGAATAAAGAATAAGTAAAGGGTCATATATTGTTTCTAGATTGTGCCTATGAACTCTTGACGCATCTATTCAGCCTGAACACCTAGGATCTGAAAGATGTTTTAATGTTAAAGTAGTGATTTCTTCTTTTAAGACTTACCAACGTTTAGTCGATGCGAAGAAGAAAAGGTAAAGCTCTTGTACAAAAAGCTCGTTATTTATCAAGACGCTTTTTCAGCATCATTTACAAATAAAGTTAAACTGTTCTCAATGCATATAAAAGCTTTAGGGTTTATGTCAAGTTTTTTTTTTGCTACTTTTCATATTCGCATCATTATCATAACCTCCATATCTATATGATTATTGAATATATTTCATGATCATTGAATATATTTATTACGTGTACAAGTGTATTGAGCATCCAAATATTTTTTTCTAAACAACTGTGGTTTATTGTTACACTTAATTACACTGTGTAATACTAACCTGTTCATAATAACACGGCGCGTGACTTTGTCATATTTAAATCAAGTGAGTCTTGCTCTATTTAACACAAATATCGACTATTTGCAAATAAAACTTTTTGTTAAAATTTGCGTATTCAATTCTGCTTAATTTAAGTTACTCTGTGTTATTATAGGCCTACAGTTACAACAATTATTAATTTCAGCTTACTTACTACCAGTTTAAAAAATGTAATTTTGAGCTACTTTACAACATATTACTCGATGTAGATTGGTCACCTGTAACAAATTCTAGCGAAATCAATGTTGCTGTGAATAATTTCTATGATATTTTACATAATAAATTAGACATTTGCACTCCAAAAGTCTGGCGAGGTCGTAATTCTAAACAATATCCTCAGTGGTATAACGCTGCTTTAATTAATCTCATTTAAACGAAAGAGCACTACAGGAAACTTTATAGAAATTTCAATTTAAACTGTTACTTACAAAAATTTAAAGAATATAGAAGTAAAGCTAAATTACTCTCGAAGAAACTTTATTCAGAACATATAACTCAAGTCGAAAACGACTTATCAGCCAATCCTAATAATTTCTGGTTGTTTGTAAACAGCAAACGAAATATAAATTCAGTGCCATTATCAGTCAAAGATGGTGACTGGTTTTTTTTGTTATTTGTAAACGACATAGTCAATGTAGTCCAACATTCAAAATGTTTACTGTTTGCCGACGATTTCAAAATCTTTATGCGAATCTCAGATACTGGCGATAGTCTTAAGCTGCGATCTAAATACATCAATGGTCTATTAATAATGAGTTATATTTTAACATCAACAAATGTCAAGTCATGAGCATCGCTAAGAAATTTGCTATAATATTATTTGAATACGGAATGAACAATCTTGATTTAAAAAGAGTTACAGTAGTCAAGGATTTGGGAAATTATTTTAATTCCAAATTTTTATTCAACATCCACGTCAATACAATAATAACCGAATCATCTAAAAATATTGCAAGGAAAACAAAATACACAATTTATTAATTTTGAATACACTGGCCACATTCAAGGAATTATTTTCCTGTTACATAATCTTTTGTTATAATATATGATAATCTCCTGTTATCTGAACCGCTTGCCTTCTCCACTAGTTCTTCTATTTCAAGGTTTCTTTGTCTGTATTGTGCTCTAGAAACCTTTTTCTATTATCAGACAACTGTAAAAAAATAACGCCTAACATAATGTGTTAACATACTTTTTGTAATGTAAGAGTAACATAATTATTACAGTGTTGAAATATGGAAAATAAGTCTATGTACACCAAATACTTAATGATTATAAATATACAGGGTGTAGAATTGAAATGTGGCGTATAGGGATTTCAATGTTATTTTTAAAATATTGCTGTATCTCTTTACCTATTCACTTTAGAGCAAAAGCGTAAATACAAAAATTGATCAGAAATTAAAAACGCTTCCTATAAAGTAATTTCATTACATAAATGTGAATAGTTCACGAGATATTAATTAAATAAAATTCAAAATTTATTCTAATTTTTTTGTAGATTGCGTTGGAAAATTAAACAAATGAACTGAATATTTGACATATTGTAAAAGAGTTTGACATTTGTTTGTTACAGTGTTGTAATATTTGTTGAACAAGTTTTTGAAGAATATTGTAAGGAATGTTCAACAAAAAACATTAAGTGCATCATCAACTTGATCATACTTAATTAATTGTGACCAATCAATTTCACAAATATAATCATATAAAAGACTAAAATTAGCTTTACGAAAATTATATCGTAGGTTATTGGCAGGAGGGAAATTAACAGGTTTGAAAGACGAAAGAATTTCAAATTTAATTGACAAATCAGGATGAAAAAGATCTTCCTTTGCCAAAGGAGAGTCAGACTTCGATATATTTAAAGTTGTGAAATTTGAAAAGGCAAAGTCTAACTTATTGTGATACATATTTCCAACAGAATTGTGCTGTGTGAGATTTAACACATCACATAGATTACGGAAGGAAGAAGATTTAACACAGCTGAAAGAATTCTTGGAAAAATTAGGAAGATTAAAATCCCTAACTAAAATGATATTTTCATAAAGAAATTAAAGTTGTAAAGCATCACTGAAAATATCGATTTCATTCGCACTTACATCAGGAGGTACTCGTATATAGAGGGCGCACAAAACGAATGTAGAATTTTGAAAGTGGCACTTGTAACCGATTATATCAATTAAAGGTGTAAGACTTTTTATGTTCGCCGTATCGACTACACTGTAATTCACAGTATCCGTTAAAGCGATTAATACACCTCCACCTTTACTACGTCCTGTAAGAGAAAAATTTCTGTCATCACGAATAACATTGTAATTGGAAGGAAATAATTCTGAGTTCTGAAAAGAACTATTTAAATAAGTTTCAGATATGATGATTATATCATAAGTAACACAACAACAATTAACATAAAAAGTATGGCTTTTAGAATTTAAACCTCTCGTATTTTGATAATAACAACTAAATGCAACTGGAAAGCTGTTGGGCAAATTTAGTTTAAATCGCTAACTTTTACAATAATAGGATCATTGTTAAAATATTTTATATTTAAATCACTTTCTCCTGAAGCTGTACGTACAGGTACCAAGTCAATGAATTTCCGTTGGTTTTTTGCAACAGTGGCACATAGAATCCAGCATGAAGCCAGAACGAAAGAAAAAAAAACAAAAAAACATTTGCCAAAAAAATAAAAATACAAAATCAGTAAATATAAATAATAATAATAATAATAATATATATATATATAATGAAAATTCATTCTTCTGATAACGTTACCTGACGATGGTCTAGTCGACCGAAATACGTATAGTATATTAAATAAACGAATTTTGAAACTAACCAAGTGTTTTATCTTTTTAATGTATTAAGTATTGCTATTGTTCACTTAGAAATTAAGACTATCATTAGACTTAAATCAAGAAGAACATGCTCAGCATTTTCAATTTACAGTGTCTACCTGTGTTACTTTGTGTTTTCTGTATCTACAATATTATTATTATTATTCTTTAACGAAAATAAAAACGCACAAGGTAAGCAATTTAACTAGATTAGGTAACAAAAATTAAAATAAAATCATTAAATTTAATACATATCAGGATCTAAAAGAAAAACAAATACCATGTCTGACGTACCTATAGTTATTAGTTCTAATTTCATTTGTATTATTATAGGTTATCGTTGATTATTTACATAAAACAATAGCGTGTCCATTAATGAAAACGATTGTATGTGTTGTTGTCTTATTACCACCGGCAGCGGGTTAAATGATTGCACGCAGGCGCTAGTACCCCCTAGGACCGGCTCTGCCTGTAGGTAAATGATTTCTCTTTACAAGTTTACCTTAAAAAATAACCACCTGCATTTTAAGTCACTTTATAATAAAATAATGTAAAAAGTACGTTTTAGGAAACCTATCTCCCAAATCGTACTGCTGATTCCAAAATATTTTAGGAATGAGACTTACACAAAATTTGATTTTATAGTACGAATTTATTTTATTTATAACATGAAAATGAAACATCAATAAATAAAATTTCATTTAAATTAATATAGCTATTAGCGCTCGAAACACACACAAATTTTTTTCTACAGTCGCTACAACAAATATTTCCATTTTAAGAATTTATTTTTACAAGTTTACAACGTCACAGGACATCATAAATGAAAATTATACATTTGCTACATGTCACTGGTTGTTTTCGTAACGTTCAAGCTAGTTTTTGCTAATTACATATATAAGCGGTAGTAATATAGATAACGTTTTATGCACTTACTTTGAATGAACACCAAAAATAATGCTACGATGTATGTTGAGTCTAACATTTTCATTGAAGAATCCGATAACCGATACAAAGACAAACACTATGAAGCTTGTGAGTTCTATCACGAAACTAAAGACCGAATTGATTCAATGAATCAAAGTTTATAAGTATTTTTATTTTCCTCAAAACTTTTCCTTGCATCTTATCTTATTCAGTTATAAATAATTATCAAACAGTGGTTAGCCTTGTAGAATAACATCAGCCAGATATTTAAAATATTATCAACAAGTTAGTTGACATGCAGTTTTTTTGTGGTTTCACGAACAATGTGTTATCCTCATCCAACTGTTTTATCGTGATTAGTTTCTGCGTTGCAAAATAACTACTGTTTATATTGGTTTTGAGGTAATCAGAATTTCTATTTTTATAATATTAGCTTTATATCACTACTAACAGAAACAGACCTGATTAATAAATTTCTGTTATGAACAAAATATTGTTAAACGATGCATGTCTCTATTAATTTTATTCAATTCAAGTTTGTACCATGCTTATGCCCACAACTGTATTGGTTTTTATGCAAACGTACAGTGCATAAAAAACAAAATTTAATTTGAAGTGTTAACTAATGTTGACGAATTTCATATTCTCTGTGTTTCTGAACACTGGCCGACGAAAAATGACTTACAGTTCATACATATTAACAATTGTTCTGTGATTAGTGCTTCCTGTAGATCTGAGTTCATTCATGGTGGTGTTTTGATACCCGTCAGAAACGATATTATTATTGACTGAAGACGAAACTGCGCGGTCAATATTGTAGTTGACAATACAAACTTCCTAATTGTGTGTGTTTATCGCTCTCCCTCCAGTGACGTTCGATTTCCTATTTTGTTGTAAAGCCTCATGGCGACTTAGATTTTTTCATTACTTTCTAATTGCAGATACATTGAAGATCGTCAATATTATTGATTTGAATAATAATTTGTTTTTGTTTTCACATTTTTTATATGTTGTAATTATTGTAATTTGTATACCGGCCAAGAGCCAAAAACATATTTGACGTTAGTGTCGGCTACCATTTTATTATAGTTTTGAGTCATTTTTGTTTTATATTCTTAATTATCTATATTTATGGTTATTAAAATAGTATTTAAGTGTATTATTTGAAAATTTTTTAATAAGATTTATAATTATTTATAAGGACTTTGTTCTTGTGTCGTTAATAAATCTGTTGTTTTTACTGCTTACGAGTATATGTGCTTTTATTTCATATCTCCACTTTTATTTTTGTTGCAAATAGTTAGCAAATTACTTATTTTACTATCTATTCAATAACAACAACAAAAAATTTGAAAGGAAACAGTATTTCTTTATTAAAAAAATTATAATTTTTATTTACTTATAAAATCAGTACCAAAAATACAAATTGTTTTAACTTTTAGTATGTTATTATAAAAAACTTTTACAAACCAGCAGTCAACAAGAATTGCTTGTTTGTTTCATTTATGGATAAATAAATATTTTTTTATGAAATTAAAAGTTAAAAGTTCTACACAGTGTTGTAGTTTGGTCCTTGTCTCTGGTTTCGGCAGATGTCCTTGACTGGATTCATTCTAGAAGATCGTGGAACGTCTTGAAACTATCCAGCTGACATTGTGATCCTGTATCAACAGATACATCACTATGATTAATATTATTCCTTATTGCATTCCTTGATACAAGTTCACATTAAATTTAATTAAATATTCTTCGTCGACGTAAACCCATTCATAAACCATTGAACACAATTAAACAACAAAAACTTTAATCATTTTCAATTACCGTATGTTTATCTAATTATTCTGAATGAGTTAACATTATTTGAACTGTACAATAGTTAAACGCCATCTAAAAATTCAATTCGGTTGGTTACTAAATATTAAATTTAAATTAAATCAAGACAGTTCTATACTTAATGAACACTAATTATAAACGCCAATAAAGAGTGGTTATTTCACTGATCCCCTAAATTATTTTAAAGGTAAGTGCCATCGATTAAAAATGAAGAGAATTAAATTTCAGATACTATAGTTACAAGTAATCTATTACAATAAAGGTTGCAAGTGTTCAAAGTACAACTTAAAAAACTAAAATTTAAACATAATATGCGGGCGATACGAGTCGAAAAGTTCAAAAAAATTGCTAAACTGGATTTAGTACAATCCTAATTAATGCAATGCATTCTGAAAATTGCCTAGTTATTAAAAAACATTAAAAAACTGGTAATTAAATTCTGTATCAGTTTAATTCCTAGCATTTATCCCTAAAACAATTCAGGAACGTTTGATCTTATCAACTATCATTATTTATAAAATTATCAAAGAATGAACAAGAAAAAATATGAAAATGTTTAAACTCAATCTAAATTTTTAGTGTGAATGCAGCGAATATAAAATTATTACAATATTTAACTGCTGCAATTTAATTCAGATCACTCACTGTTTATTATTATTATTTTCATGTAAATGTATGTGTTAAGATTGAGAGGGTAAGATTGTGTGAACGTCTTATAAGTTGAGGAATTAATTTTATTTAATGTTTATTACGAGCGCAAAAGTTTCCAAGTATGTATAATAAATGTTTGGTATTTTATCACTGCGCAGAAACGAATGAACATTCGCAATTGTAAGGGTTGCGATTTGGTCGCTACTAGTAGTATATAGTATAAATTCAAATAACTAGAAAATCAAATATTTATTTTAGATAATTTTAATAAAGGACTTCATTAAGAGTAAATTTTAAATATTATTTTTTAGACCAGTCACGTATTTATGATGTATTTTACATAAATAAATCACCGAAGAAGCTCTTTGCAGTTGATCCTGGAATGTGTTCGTCAAATGAAATCTGCAGGTTCTGAGTTTCGAATCCAATTCTGTCAGTGTCTTCAGCAAACCAAAAATAATATCAGAAAGTATAAATGTTAGTTTATCTGAGTCGTTGATAACACAATCCTTCTACAGGAATTCACCAGAACTGGTTATAAAAATGGCATCATCATAGACCCACATAAAATGATAGTTGTACAGACCTCTACCATCTAAAATCTCCCAGGCGAGATTACAAAGTAGAGACTGTGATTTAGATTAGTGTTTCACAAAAAAATCATTTTAATGAATTATTAAATATTTGTTAATCTGCAATCATTAGTTTTGTACAAGATATGCTTTCTTCTATTTGATGATATATTTTTGTTTTTCTAAATTTCCAGCAGCAAAATTCAAGGTGTAACCCTTCAGTAACAGCAATATTAATTTATTATCTTGTAATTAATATTTTAATATTTTATTACTTGGTTTCTCTCAAGTTATGCATAATTATTTTTTTAAGTTGAGTATATTAAAATTATAGATATTAAATAATATTGTTGATGCTAGTAATATATTTGAAACATAATTATTATTTTTTTTTTTTACTATAATTTAGTATTATATTGTTCAACCATTTATAACTTTTAACGTTAAAAATTTGATAATTAAATAATAATTTAAATATAAAAAGACGATCTTTAACAGCAGAACCTCTGGACCAATTTTTGTCTTGATATATTTAACTTATTGTTTTGCAATTTAATGAGATTAAATATTTATATGGGGTAGGTGGCTCAGTGGTATCAAGTCGCCCTGTGGATCTTGAGAACCCTGGTTCGATCCCCACAGTCGACAAACAATTTTCACCAAATAAATCTACTCCTGCGGCTCCCCCTCCACTAACATCTTTGGAGGCCGTGATTTGACAGATGGTAACCGCACATCACGCGAGGAAATATATCACTTACCAAGATCTGCTTCGGCAGAGTTCTTACCCAGTAATAGGTAAAAGACGTGATAATATATTTATTTATTTATTTTAAATATTCAAATTAAGTATTAACTATTTTATTAAATATTTGTGAAACGCTATTAAATTAAAATTAATAATAAAGACACAGGGATATCGCCATTTTGTAACAAAGACTGAATTCAAAAATGTAGAAAGATTATGTCAACAAATTTGATAGTCACCCAATCAAACTGATGCTGACTTTCCCTGAAATTATGTTCGAGTCACAATTTAGCAACAATTATCAACTCTTAAATACGTACATTAATAATCCCAGAGTTCCTCCACCTGATATTTTCGTAATCACTTCAGTTTTCATTTTCCTCTAAATTATTTATGTCGCTGTAATCTTGTCTTAATGAAATTGAATAAATAAATCAGTTAAATCCCACCCAGCAACGTAACCACTGCCCCAACACAATAAAAATAATAAATACGCCACTGATAAATTACTACAGAAATTACTTATATATTCATTGGTTGATGAATTGTGAAAGTTTAATTTTAAGATCAAATTACAAATATTTGAATTTTGTAAGTGTGGGTAAAATGTATATGGGCGTTAATTTTATAGCATAATGTAAGACTATCCTCCACGCCAATCGATGGGTGATAGCTGACGCTCACCCTCTACTAACAAACCTTGGGTGATGATTTCTAGCACCCAAAAATAGATAGAAAGAAGAACTTACTTTGACTACAACTGTATTGTTACCTCCATAAGAATTGAACTGCGATGCACCAGAACTGCCGAAACTCCAAGTGACCGTAGACTGAACTGACCTTTGAGCTATTTTCAACCTTGACAATCACCTGAACCTGAACCTGAACAACCACTTCCATGACGACTGTATAAAATCAGTGAAATTCTTCCAGAGAAATGTCATTTGAGGTTGTTTTATTTGGCTTTAACGAATTTATAATATTCCAGAATTCTTTGCTATTATTAATTAAACTTAATTTATCTTTTATTAGTAGTAGTTATTTTTATTTTGTTTTATTGTTTGTAGGTATCTTTGTTTTTTTTCCGAATAATTCTTTAAATTTTGTGTTGATGAGTTAATCCGATATAATTTTAAGGCTTCTTTAGCTAATATTTTATCGGTGTAACAATCTTTGTTAAACGAAGGCTTTTTTTCTCTATGACAATTATTTTTATTGTGTGGATTTATGGAGAATTTCATATCCGCGTGAATGGCTGCATTCTTAATAGCCTCGATTAAATGGAGATTTAACTCGTCTACCTACTTACTGTTGAAATAAATGCTATTCGATATTTCTAAATTGTACCGAAATTTTTCTGCCTGATCTTTAACGAAATTATATTTTTCTGTTATTCATTGATTACAATGGTTTACTTCTACTAATGTCATTTTGTTGGAGTAAGCCGTTCCGGTTTTGATTACACATAAGCAATGGTTCGAGGGTGCCAAGGTAGGTACGATACAGAATTCACTGACTGTTTTTAGAAAATTATAATTCGCCCACGCTAAATCTATGGTGCTTGAGCCATTATTACTAATAAAAGTATATTTACCAGGAATGTCTCCCGTTGATCTCCCGTTTAATGTGTAAAGTCCTAACTCTTGCATGCTGTTGACTAATTTCCTTCCTCTGTAATTGCTTGTTTTATGTATAGAGTCTTATAATATATAACCAAAACTACTGTGAAAATTATTTAAATAATGATTCAAAACTAAGTCGTATATAAACAACAATTTACTATTCTAATTTTGTCGTTTTTTTGTACAAATTCAATGGCTCATAAGAATTACATTGGAACTTATTTCTGACCTATTTATTAATTTATCCACTTAAAAGCTATTACTAACTTATCAAAACACGATTATCTACCTATTTAAATAATCTTACAATCCCATATTAGTGCTAAAATTCTTTAAATTTGTACTTTGTATCATACAAAATTCTTTGACAGCATCAACTAAATTATAAAATAAGATTTTAAAACAATTCAGAACATATAAAGCTATATATATTATAATTTTATAAGGTTTCATGTACATCATATTTCAATTTCATTCATTTCTATAATATTTCAAGACCAAAACATGATTTTCAATTTGTATTGCTACGTTTTTGGGACACTTATGAAAACATGTTTTTATAAAAAAAAAATCTATATCTGCCCTAAAATTTGAGTACACCAATTAATTATACGATGTTTTTTTATGTAACCACAATATCATAGGTTTCATAGGTTATAGTTGCAATCACAAAACTTTTCATGGATCCAGGACTTTGAGGGGAGGTAACAGGAAGTCAATTGCCTTCACTACGCTCTATAATATAGCGTTCTCACTCAATTGCTGCGTCATGTCCTGTTAGTCTGAGCTCCAAACATACAAATTCAATCTTAAAACTTAGATATTAGGTAATTCATATACACATTCTGGAAAAATATCCTAATCGACATTAATTTATTTGCTCTATTGATTTCCAGAGGAGTATAATAAATCAAAATTACAAACTACCCCAAAAGTGCAATTTTTGTTCTTTTTAGAAATTGAATTTTTCCCGAATTTTAAAAATTATTCCCCATCGAGAATTTGCCATTATAATAGAGTTTTTCAATTGCGTTTATGAAACAAGCTTATAACGTTTTCAACAACTGTAACTATGGATCATTCAGCCTAAGGGTGCACTCAATGAGAATTCTCTCCAGTGTGGTTCTCGCCACGGTTGCGACCGACCTTCCCGACCTTTCATTATTCGTTTCGCGAGCCTTCCTCGGCCTAGCGGCCCGCGAGCACTGCCGCCACCACCACCGCCTGACAGCGGGAGATTAACTGCTGGCTGTGCTGTGCCGTGAGTCATGCGTGATGAATGCTTCCGGTATGCTACAGCTTGTGCTTTCCGCTGTTACTAACACTGACCAATAAGCAATCGGTCAGTAACAGCACGGTGACAATTTCATCTAATGAGGATTCGAACTACTGCTTCTATTTCTTTGCATCACAAACATGAGAACTGCAGTGGCGCTAGTTTTTGTTCAATTCTTGCTTGTATTATAGTTATACTATAATGGTCTGGCATTGGTGTGGATAGCGTTAGTTCAAATCGCATTCAAGCTCAAAATTATATGCACACTGCTGCTCGATGCTTCATTGGAATTAAGTTCTTGATGTACAGAGTAACATAAATAAATAAATAAAGTATTAGTAATATCAGGTTTTAATAATTATTTAAAATGAGAGATAAGTTTTCCACTTTCAATGCTTTCAAATTTGTTTAAATAAAACTGTTGTCATATTTCGTGTTTATTTTATTCCCAGTCAAATAATCTTTCATCCCCAGACTTCAACATCTCATTAGATATATCGGATGATTTAAAAATGGAAACAAAACGCGCCATGACAAAAAAACATGTTTGAAATTAATTAGGTAATTAGCTGTCATAACTGACAATGAAAAATATCACTGATATGAAATGAAATAAATGTAATTATTCAAATAAAATTATTTTGGTGATCGGTGAAAGCCGTACCGTTTGAATGTTACAATAATCAAAAATATAAATTTGAAATTATTTGTTAAATTATCTGTTATAATTGACAACCAAAAATGTCATCGATTGTGCCAAGTTCAAATCATGACCAAATCATTGGTTTGAAATACATAGAAATATATAAATATATCACGCCTTCTACCCATACTGGGTGTGCTACTCTGCCGAAGCAGATCTCGGTAAGTGGTATATTTCCTCGCGTGAAGTGCAATTGCCAGCCGTCAAATAACGACCCCCAAATATGTTAGTGGTGGGGGAGCCACAGGGATAGATTGGTTTGAGTGGTTCTGATTCCACCATAAGCTACTGTAATTAGGATTAAGTTATGCAGAGCAAGCGAATAAATAACTAAAATGACAATAGCAAATTATTTTCACCTCCTATACTAATTCCAACTTGAACAGCATTTTTAAGTATTCTCCAGGGTGCCATCCCTTAATTCAAGCAATAAACCATTCGACTGCTAGCATACATGCATGAGAAAGTGCATTTTCATGAGTCGTTCATATAAGAACATGGAAATTATTTCAGTGGAATATTAAACCAACAAAAAATTACATTTCAATTATAGTACAGAAGTTAGATATTTGCTAGAATTTTGCTATAAATTTCTTTAAAAAAGTTATTTCTGATTTTGGATTAGTCAAACTGAGTGTGGCACTCCGCCGTAGCAGATCTCGGTAATGTGAAATGCGGTTACCAGTCGTCAAATCACGGTTGCTAAACATATTAGTGAATGGGAAGCCACTGGGGTTGTTTTAATATGATGGAAACTGTTCAATGGGGTAGATGGTGGATTTGAGAACCCGGGTTCGCTTCCGACAGGCGACAAACAATTTTCACCACGTTAAAACTACCCCTGTGGCTCTCCATCCACTAACATCTTTGGGGGCCGTAATTTGACGACTGGTAACCGCATATCTGGTATGTCCCGTAGCACACACATTGTGAGCTGTGAGCTACAGTTTCAACTATCAACTAAAATCTAAACGGGCAGCAGGCTCAGTGGACCAGTTGTTTGATTCAATCTCGCTTCAACTTCAACTTATATGCAAACAATATTATGGTGTCATTATTATAAAGCTCGCATATACTAGGCTGGTGTTTATTTTTAGTTACGTGCATCAAAACTCTATTCAAAATCGTACAAACATAAGATTCCTAAATTATTAGCTTAAAATTAATTCGTGCTTCACGCGGGTTCAAATTAGATTTTTTTTAAATGGAAATTAGCGATGTTATGCCCATTTGAAAATTGTCATTTTTCATGATTATATTATATATATATATATATATATATATATATATATATATATATTTCATATTTCCGATTTTTTTTTTATAATGACAATTTAAATACATAACATTACGATTTACGTTCCATTACATGGAGTAAACATTTACTAACACATTCATCGAAATATCAATCCTCGTCCAACATTCTCATTTTGACACACGACTCTCGCTTAAACCACATTCACGCTCTTTCCATACAAGCTCGTTCATTCCTCACACCCGAAATCCTCCATCACGCAACAAACTCTCAATCACATCCATTTATTTACTCCTATATACCTGTTTCATTATGCCTACTCATCTAACTACAAATCTATATAAGAAAGGAATGGGACATTGTCCTATGCTTGATTTTGAACCACACTTAACGTGCATACATATATCACTTACTGAGATCTGTTACGGCAAAATTCCACACCCAATAATGAGTAAAAAGCATGATGATATATTTACTTATTTATTTTACTTAATATTTTGCCTAAGTCACATCTTTAAGGCTCGCAATTTGACGACTAGTAACTATATAAACACTCATTAAAAGACAATACAACACTAAATATCTCTCTCAAAGTCATAATTAAAGCCCGGATTTTTATGCAATTGCCTAGATTCAAATTTTAATATACTTCAGGCAATTTAGTTTTTCTATACATAGGTAATATGTTTACGTGTAATGGAAGGTTTTTTTTTCGTGCCTTAGAGCCTATTTTTCCTATATTTTGGTTTTTGTGCCTATTTTACCTTATACAGCCTATTTTGCCTATTTTTGTTGCCTATTTCAACTTTTATTGAGCAGACAAGATTTATCAGTGCCATCTATCTTCTATCATCTATTTCGTTAACTAATTCAACACTCGGCAAAGTGTTTCAACCTAACCTGTAATATTTAAAGTACTTACTTTGTCTTTAATCAAGTCTTTATGTGTGAATTTAAAATGCCGCAAGGCAAATCGCGTTTTAGTCAAAATTTTATGTGGAAATTCAATTATGCCTTTGCCATTATAAGAACGCCCCGGTCACATTTTGTAATGTCGAACGAAGTTTTCAGCTTACAAGCAAGTTCTGACTGACCGAAGACAGTCCCTTTCCGAAAATTGCATTGAGCAATTGCTCATAATATTTTGTGAATCAAAGTATACTACTGTAACACGAGGGGACTGGGTGAATAAGTTGATATTACCCGGACTGCGTCAATTGTAAAACGAAAGGAAGGAATGCAGTCTTGAAATTTCTTTAAACATATAACAGACAATCAAGCAAAAAATCCGCGAAACCCATCTAAAATACTGGTGAATGATGAAACAATAACAGAACCAAAAGAAATCGTTGATTATTTTAACAACTACTTTAGCACGCTAGCAGAGAAACTACTATCTTCTCAAAATATGAGTAATACAAACAATAGACTTAAAACTTAAACATAAATAATAATACAATTTTTTTAACTCCCATAACTGAATATGATCTTTCCGATATAATACTATCGTTAAATACCACAAACTCTACCGGCTTAGATAAAATATCAAGTTACCTTATTAAAAAAATTATGTATTTCATCCTAACACCACTCACTTCTATAATAAACGTTAGTATAAACTGTGATTCTTTTCCATCTGAATTAAAGATTACTAAAGTAGTGCCATTGTATAAAAAAGGTAGTAAAACGTCCTTAGAGAATTACAGACCTATATCACTAGTATCAGTGTTCCATAAAATTTTTGAGAAAGTTATGCATATAAAAATACAACACTTTTTAAAAGCAAATAATATTATAATAAAGGAACAACACGGATTTCAAAAAGGTCTTGATTGTGTATCAGCATTAGCTAATTATACAAATATGATATACTCGATGGTAGATAATAATAAAACTGTTATTGGAACCTTTATAGATTTATCCAAAGCTTTTGATTGCATTGATCATAGTCTATTACTATACAAGTGTGACCTTTATGGACTCCGTGGTACGTGTTTACAATGGTTACATTCTTATTTAGAAGATCGTAAGCAAGTTGTTGTCATAAACTCAGTGCAATCTAAAGAATGTAATATTACCACCGGTGTACCTCAAGGTTCAATCCTAGGCCCGTTATTATTTTTATTATATGTAAATGATGTCAAACAGAATATCCCCAATGGTACCTTTGTAGCATATGCAGATGACTTGTCTCTATTACATCATGAATCCACTGTTCCTGACACAACTCAAACTACAAATGTATCACTATTATGTCTCCACGAATGGTTAATTAATAATAAATTGGTTATAAACTCTGAGAAAACAAATATAATTAGATTCTGTAATAGACCAAACAGTAACGAATGCGTTCTAGTTAAACTAAATAATAAATCATTACAACAAGTTAAATGCACTAAATTATTAGGACTGAATGTCGATGAATCAATGACGTGGGATTATCACGTCGAACAAGTGTGTACCAAGCTCATCCCTGTATGTTTTGCTATCAGACGCCTCAAAGAGATTACTGATTTAAAAGTAATTAAAACATATTATTTCGCTAAATTTTATGCGGTGGTAAGCTTCGGTGTAATTTTCTGGGGTTTCTCATCCATCTCAACCAGGGTATTTACCCTCCAAAAAAGAGCCATTCGTTACATGTCTGACCTAAACTTTCGCGATAGCTGTAGAGATGCTTTCATACGTTTAAGTATTTTAACTTTTCCTTGCATCTATTTGTATAATCTGCTTTTGTTTGTAAGAAAAAACTATAATGATTTCAAAAAACATACAGATAATCATGTTTACAATACACGTAACAAAAATGATCTAATACTAATTCAACACAAGACCAGTATGTATAAAAATAATGTTTATTATATGGGGGCAATAATCTATAATAAATTGCCAAATGAAATAAAAATGGAATATTCCTTTAAGATTTTCAAACAGGCAGTAAAACTGTTCTTAATTCAAAACTGCTTTTACTCTGTTAATGAATACTTGTCCTTACACTTAATTATAGCTTAATTTCATCTATATGTTATACTTTTGTAAAAATTGTATGTAAATGTTTTCCTTGATTTGTTTGACTCATCCAACATCATGTACTTATGATCTATGGAAATAAATATATTATTATTATTATTATTATTATAACTATTAAAGTTTAAAATTAATTAAACGCGAAACGTTATAATTTAATATGACGATGGAAACAGAATAATGATTTAAATTCAATTTTTATTAATTATGATACTTATTTCACTACTCTAGTTTAAAATTAAAGTAACGCGAACACCGCGTCAAATTACACGAAACCATCTTACCTAAATGCAACATAACAACAATGAGATAGCTCATATTGTTACACTACATAGTTTGAATTTATATAATAGTTAATTAAATCTGAACCCCAAATTATTATTTTATTATTTTTCAGATTGCGTTAATTTTTGTTTAAAATAATTATTGATGAATCATTTAATCGTTTAATTACTTTTCAAACCAACAGTAATGATGAAACCAAACAGAAATTAACCTCTGAAAAGATCAAACAACAATACAAGGCTTTTGCATCCACCCCTACATATTGGACAGGTCGGGTGTGCTGTGCGCATCCCCTATAATCATAAACAAAATGTTGAAAACACCCCATAATATTTTACACATAGAAAATCTGAAAAACGAATCCAAAAGTTGAAAACTTGCACACAAACCTGCTAACCTATATCTACTTTGCTTTACTGCACCCCTGAGCCACAGGCGGGGAGAATCATATTCTCTAAGGGCGCATACTGAAAATATTATTTACTTTTTACCTCCCGGTTGGTAGCACAAGCTCAGTTTTTGGGTGTTCTAAGAGCACGGTTTTAACATGTTAGAGATAGCTAAAACACCCAAAAACACTGCTCTTAAAACAGGTAAAAACAGAGCTTGTGCTACCAACCTTAGTCTTTTACATAAAGATTTGAAAATTCAACAAAGTTTCATGCTCATGAAATTCCACTAAATAAGTAAATAAATAAATATATCAAACCACCCCCTTGTCATAGGCAACGCGACTCGTCGCAAAAGACATAGTCAACTGTGTGATCGTATTCCACGAAGTTTACTCCGCCGAATAAAACAGTATTAAATTCGAATGTAATTAATTGCTCATTGAAATCGACCACGCTATTAACAAGTGAGCATGGAGAGATACAGAGATAGAAGAGTGAATGAGACAATTGAACTACGTTGTCGAGATTAAGTTTGCTATGGTGTCTTGTTTGAAGCGTGAGATTGAAAGATTGTTTTGCTATACAATGATTCAACTGTTTGCCAGAAATAAATGGATGGAAAAAGTTGTACGACTTTTCCAACTTGACACAATTATTAATAAAATAAAATCATTATGCCTTTTATCATAACCAACTAACGGTTATTTTGGTCGTTTCATTCCATAGTTTCTCCATATAAATATTAAATATTTATTTATTTTATTTTATAAGTGAATTAATGAGAAATTATATTTGTAGAGAACTTTGAAATGAGAGGAGGTTGGTAACAGTGTAGATAGAGAAAGGTCGACCTTATTTTGCTCTTGACCTAGACTGAAATAACAGTAGTGGGAGTGCGTTTTAAAATATAATCTATAGATCTATAGTGCATACAAGGGGTAAACAGCTGTATCATCATTCCACCCAGGGCCCGGGACGAGGGGCAAACGCGATCGCAAACATCTTTCAGAATTCTACTACACAGGTAAGCATCCGCTTAACCTTGATTAATCAAACGTCGGCGCGTGCGCTAGCCACACCCAGTCACACCGGCATCAGTGTTGCAAACCTTAGCAGAAAAAAAAAACTCAATGGCTACTTTAGATGAAATTCAAAAACTTTTCAGTAAATCCTTTGAAAAGCATGCGGATGATTTAAATAGAAAACTTGCATGTATACAAACCACAATAGAATCCTTCAACAAAACTACTCTTGAAACGAAAACCAAATGTGAACTACTAGAAGAAAAATTATTTGCTAAAGACAAACAAATAGAAAATCTAGAAAGGAAAACCCGAGAGAAAAATATAGTTATATATGGAATTCAAGAAGATAACAGAGAAAACCTCGAAGAAGTCTTTCTCAAACTCACCGCAGATACTCTTAAAATAAAACACATAACTATAAATAATATTGAAGGCATAAGACGTCTAGGGAAATACACAAGAAACAATACAAGATCCAGGCCGATAATAGTTGAGTTAAACTCAAAAAGACTGAAAAGAGATATTTTCAATCAAGCCAGACTGCAAAAACTCACAAATATTAGCATAGAAGAGGATTTCACGAAAAGAGTACAGGAAGAACGAAGGGCCCTGAAACCCTTTCTGTTCAAAGCAAAACAAGAAGGAAATAAAGCTTACTTAAAATACGATAAACTGGTAGTTAATAACAATCTCTTTACCCTCCACGAACTCCAGAATACAGCGGACCAAGAGAACGGTGAGGTAGAATCTGATCTTGAAGAACCGCCCATGATAGGAAGGAGATCTGTATCACTACATACTCTACACAACGCAAATGATGACCTGGAGTCATCAGTCTACGAACCCTCTACGTCAATGCCTAGAAATGAAAATGTTACCCAACGGAAACCAACACAGAACACTCAAACAAATCGAATACAGGAAACAAAAACTCTCACACCAAAAAATGCAATAACAAATACTCCAACTACATCATCAACAAATAAACCGTCAAATGAGACCAAAAGCATCAACTCAGGCGACAAAGGAAAAAAAGGGCCACTAGACAAGAACTTCTCTATACAAACGCGATCCCACTCTCAGTCAAAAAACTTAGAAGGAAAAAAGAATACTCCGATACAACAGAAACATTAACTAACAAAATTATGTACTGGAACATGCAGGGTTTTAAAAACATGTATAATCTGAACAAACAAGAAGAGAAAACTTTAATGCAGCACGATGTAATATGCCTTCTAGAAACATGGGCCAACTATGAGATAAAAAAGATACCATACTTCTTACAAGATTACAACATTCACCAAGAAAAAGCAACTAAAGAACATATCACTGGACGAGCAATCGGAGGAATTATCATTTTCACTAGAAATAACATAAAAAATCTCTCTCTCATAGAGAAAGAAACACACTGGCTGTTCTTAAAAGTAGAGGGCTCTCAACACAAAACTATTCTAGGCACAGAAATTAAATTAATTGCGCCGTAAGTTTTTAGGGTTGAGAAGAATTTCTCCGGTGGGCTTCTGGCGATGTGTTTTATACCATACTTCTTACAAGATTACAACATTCACCAAGAAAAAGCAACTAAAGAACATAATTTATATGTTATTTCTAGTGAAAATGATAATTCCTCCGATTGCTCGTCCAGTGATATGTTCTTTAATTACTTTTAGAAAAGAAAAACAATTGACAATCAGTGAATCACAATTTTTAATAATTCTGTTTAAAGCTCTCTTCAAACCATTTAGTTTGATACCAAACAAGATACATTTCTATTGACTTTCAGAAAAAACAATAGACAATCACTCGAATATATTGATAATAGTTGATTAATAATTTTAATTCTAGCGACTATCAAGTCTGTTAAAATATTTCATTATGAAACTTGATTTCATTAAAAAAAACGCAGCCAAGCTGATAGTGTAAAACCTCGTTCTGTCAATACTTGGCAACTTCATGGTGCACTGTCAAGCCAAAAAATATATTTTTTACATAAACATTTAAAAAATCTGTAATTATAATATTAACGTCCCCTCATTCCTATAATATGCGTAAAATATATCAAAAGTAGTCTAAAAATTTTTCTGTTGAAGTAATTTATAATTAAAAATACGACATGGCCACTGAGAAATGTCAAATCGACGATAGATGTTCTTCTTAAAAAATCCAAAGCTACGAGTACCTTGCTCTAAGTTGATTTTGCGCCAAAATCGCATGTTTTTCCAAAATATCTCGCACATCATGTGTACGAAAAATTTTAAACTATCAAAAGGCACTCCCCAAGATTGCCCTCTATCAAATAAAAATTGTTTCAAATTTTTCGGATAATCCGTCTAGGCTGTAGAAATCGGCAACTGACCGTGATGAATCCAAATATATATACATATAAATATCCGTTCTCTTTTAGTATATGGACTAGCGATCAGGTCGGCTTCGCCGACCCTCAGCTAGGCTCCGCAACCCTTGAAGGAATGTAATTTTTAAACTTGTTACTTTATACACCACCTGGTCGAGTATTGATATTGTAAAAAAATATATTTTATTAATTTTTTTAAAATGATTTGCTTTCAACTCGTTTTTGATTAATTTTTCATGTTGTCTTAGCCCTTTCATGAAACCTGAAACAAGTATGTTTTCTATAATTTTTAGGTCAGAACATTTGCCATTCAATCGGTTACAATTTTGGGCTATCACTTACATCGGATAGGCCTCCTCTAAACTTCAAATTTGATAGCAAACCCTATGAGGTTTCTAAAGACTTTTAGAAAAAACAATTGATAATCAACCGATTATAATTTTAGCCCATAGTATTCGACATTTCTTTTTAAACCCTTTAGTTTGATTCCAAACATGATACATTTCTAATAACTTTTAGGAAATACAATTGACAATCAATCGATTATAATTTTTAGTCTATTCTGTAATACTAAACTGTGATTACACAGTCTGACCGCCACCTGTCACTATTTTTCCTAAATATTTCATATTTTTAGGAGTTTTTGACAAAGCGTCATCAATTTTGAAACTAGTTGACCTAAAAGAAACTCCCCTAACCATGCCTAACATAGTACAGAACGCATTTTTATAGTAAAATGTAATAAACTGTGAAAAAAAAACCCTTAACCATGCCTGACCTAGTACAGAACGCATTTTTATGGTAAATAATAATAAACGTAAAGTAAAAGTGATAAACTGTGAACAAAACACCCCTAACCATGCCTAACCTAGTACAGAACGCATTTTTATGGTAAAAAGTAGTAAACTGTGATATCAGAGTCAACCGAGTTTAACCCCCACCTGTCAATATTTTTCCCAAATATTTCATATTTTTTAGAAGTTTTTGACAGTGTCATAAATTTTGGAGCTGGTTGACTTAAAACACCCCTAACCATGCCTAACCTAGTACAGAACGCATTTTTATAGTAGAAAGTAATAAACTGTGATTTTAAGATCATACGAGTCTGACAATAGATAATCAGTTGATGATAAGTTTTATTCGTTTAAATGGTTGTATATAAAGAAAAAAATGTTAAAATTCATATAAACTTCAAGTTCATTATAATGTATCTGCCAATATTTCCAATTTTTTCGTAGTAATTGTAGGTTGAAAAATTTAGATGCTAAGTACGGCGGGAGATATTATGTACGTTGGAAATGTTATGTTCAATGTTAATACATGGTTATACCGTATGTATATATGTGTATAATGATTTGTTATTGATTGTCTCTCTAATAAAAACAATAAATAACAATAATTGCAAGAATAGATTCGATTATAGCAATTACATGGAAATAATTGACATATAAATGGATTGATCTATTTCAACGAATTTTACTATATATTTTTGTCTTGAAACATCATATAGTATAAACAAAATAATTTTGTCGGCCATCTTGAAACACAATGACGACAACCAATCTTGAAAACGGATAATTGTCACGAAATTTACTGGGTACTTTTGTTTTCAGACAACTTATAGATAAGCTATAAAATTTAATATTATGCCATCCTAAATACAATGGCGGCAATTTATCTTTAGAACAGATTAAACAATTGTCATGAAATTTAATTTGTACTTTTTTCATCTTATGTGATAGGATATATGTCAGAATTGGTCGTCGGCCATCTTAAAATATAATATCGACAATATATTTTTTCTCCGTCTAACTGAATCTAACCTAACTTAACTAAATCTAACTTAACCTACTTTAACCTAAACTAAGACAGTATACCCTAAACCTACATTTTAACAATATTTTCCAATTTACAATAGATAGTATTAACACTTTACATTTAACAACCGATTTTTTTTTATTTTTAGGTTTCTTCATTAATGGATTTCTTCATTTTCAAGTTTATGTTTGAAACAACTGATAATCGTAAATTGGCAACTTTTAAAATTTTTATCTGCATATTCAACTAAGGGCTTTTCATATGACACCAAACACGAACTGTTTCTAATTACTTTTAGAAAAAAACAAAAAAAACTATTGACAATCAGTTAACAATTTTTTATAATTCTGTTTGAAAGCTCTTTACATACCATTTAATTTGATACTAAACACGATACATTTCTAATGACTTTTAGGAAAAACAATAGACAATCACTCGTACATATATTGGTAATAGTTAATAACTAATTTTAATTCTAACGACAATCAAATCTGTTAAATATTTCATTATGAAACTTGATTTTGTTGATTAAAATACGCAGCCAAGCTGATGGTGTAAAACCTAGTTCTGTCAGTATATAGAAAACATCATGGTGCACTGTCATGTCAAAAGAATTATTTTTTAAATAAACATTTATAAAATATATAATTATAATAAAAACGTCCTCTCATTCCTATAAAATGTATTATCTTTCAATATTTCCATTTGGTTTTTAAGTAATTGTATGTTAAAATACCCAAAAACAGAGCTCGTGGTACCAGCCAATGTGTCTTCAAATGTTGCTAAACATTGTCTTGACAATAACCATAAGTTACATGATAAGAGTTTGTCAATCAAACATATTTGTAAAAAGGGATTAAAGTTGGATTTCTTAGAATCCTTGGAAATTCAGATTGCCATTAAAGACCAGTTAACAGTTATGAATGAACAAATAGATTTGTACCGTTCGCCTTTAATACGTCCGCTTTAATCTCTTTACCACTAGGTTTAAAATGTAATTTCCATCCAAATAATTGTAGGTACCTCTTCTGTTTGATATTATTTTCTATTATTTTCTTTCAACTATGGTCATAAATGTATTTTTCCCAAACAAATTGTACTCATAACATCTGTTTCCAATCATGTATCTCCCACTTCTTGTGTTAGAATTCTTGTGTATACTATTTATAAGTCTTACTTATTACAAATTCATTCTTATCTGGTTCACCTGATGATGGTCTACTCGACCGAAATACGTATTGTAAAATAAACTTTACATTATTTGAAACTAACCTAGTGTTGATTTTTTAATTTGATCTCTATCTAGTTTAGTTTTTGAGATTTTGGGAGGTCAAAGTTAAAATTGAAATTACTGATTAAAAATATTGATGAAGTAGTTTTTATTTTGTCAGGAATCTAGTTTTGTACGATTTATATGAAAAATATGTTTGTATAAAGTAATCAAGGAAGCAATGGTAATGATAAATATTATCTACACCTGTACCTAACATCCTCAAAGCAATCCATTCACTCCTCATCACTTCACCAACTACAAAGTTACAAAGCGGCTTATAGAATCACGTGACGGAATAACGTGCAATAAACTCGTCGTCCTTGCACTGCGAGCGAATCGTAAATCTCTCGACAGAATTTGATTAGCAACAGTGAGCTACATTAGATAGGTGAGCTACGCAGTGTGTATGACGCTGTCTTCTCATGTTATTAACGTATCATCCTGGGTTTATGATCCAAGAGTGCATGTGGGTTAGGGAAAAGGAATATTTATTTTTCTACTCTTGTTAAAGAATGTATTCATTACTTATGAAATTTATGATAAGTAATACTAATTATTATTGACAGTGTTAAGTAATAATTCATTACTCAACACTTCACGACCAATCACAAGTCTGAATTTTCATTACTTAACACTTTAATAGCCAATCAAATAAATAACGATAATGGCCGCGCATTAAGTATGCTATGAAACAGTGAAGCGCGCTATTGTTAATTATCTGTCAAAATTAGTTTAAAACGTTTTTGTTTACAATAATACTGTAATTTGTGTGATTATAGATGTGAGTTATAGATTCTGAAAGCGAACAAAGTGAAATTTGTACTCCACCAGATATTGTAGAAGCCGCACACGTACGTTTCTTAAATTTACTACCCGAAAAAACAAACAAAAACTATAAACAAGTTTATAAAGCTTTTATGGATTGGCGAATACGCAAAAATTTAAATTCCTTTTCGGAAAATGTTCTTATGGTATATTTTGGCGAACTTTCTGATAAATATAAATCATCGTCATTATGGGCTACTTATTCCATGTTAAGTAGTGTTAATATTTATTAAATAAAAATAAAAACAAAAAATTTAAGCAATCTGACTTATTCATAATGTAACATAAAAAATAATTGTAAAATCTTATTACATATTAACATATAGTCGTAGATAAAGTATAGTATTCTATTCGCAAGTAATAGCTATTACTCAAGAGAATGTACTTTGCAACACGAGCCGAAGGTGAGTGTTGTAAATCGTTTATATCACTTACACATTGAATAATATACTATTATTGCAATATATAAACTATGGGGTAGATGGCTCAGTGATATCGAGTCGGCCTGTGGATCTTGAGAACCCTGATTCGATCCCCATAGCCGACAAACAATTTTCACCAATTTAAAAATCTACTCCTGTGGTTCCCCCTCCACTAACATCTTTGGTGGCCGGGGTAACCGCACTTCACGCGAAGAAATATATCACTTACCGAGAACTGCTTACGGCAGAGTGCCACATCCAGTAATGGGTAATAGGCGTGATTATATATTTATATTTATTTATTTATTTGCAATATATAAACTGATTTACAATTGCTGAGCAGTATGCCCGTGTAAATTTGTGTAAAATGGATAATAAAATAAATTTGAGTGTGAGTGTACACAGTAAAGTTGGCGTTGTGCGGTACGGCGACAGTTTTGCGTTGACGTTAAACATATCTGCATAAAACAAATGTATAGAAAGAGGCTTCTGCACAAATAGCAAAACCAGTGTCGGGCTGTCAGTTCTGCACGCGAAAAACGCGCGCGTGTTTTACGAATGGATTCTCGCTCGATGTTTGACTGTTCGGCAATGCTCGCTTGGCGCCGCGACGCCGTGGAAGACCATTCAAACTAACCATTTTTCATTTTGCGAAACGACACCAACGTGAAATATCTGAACGTCTATAAATTTCTACTGAAATCAATATGGCGGCTGCATTTTTTGTATCGTAAAATGCGACGTACTTCCTGGAATGCTTGCAGGAACTTTCAATTGTTTTATCCTGCAGCCAAGACGCATCATATATCGTCACTCTCGATGCCAGCTCTTCTATTTCACTTCACAACTTCATCATCCATTTTCTTAATCACAAATACAGTTTAAATAAAAAACAACAAAGACAAAATTAATTGTCTTTGAATGCTCACTTGGTGAAACAAGCTTTAATAATAAAATATCAATTTTGTGAGACTTAGACAAGTGTTTAGTTTGATATTTTATTATCCAAATACAGTAGCTTCTAGTGGAATCTGAAGTACAAATCAGCGATATTTGAATGCTCCAATTTTTATTGGAAAAATAACTAAATTATCAATAATATTGAAGTCTTTAAACGCAGTTTTTCTACGCCTGTTTTTATTATAAAATTAATATAGCAGAATTTAACACTATATGAAAATTTTCACCATATTAAATCTACCCCTGATGCTCCCTATTACCAACATCTCTGAGGGCCGTAATTTAACGACTGATAACCGCACTTCACGCGAAGAAATATATCACTTATCGAGATCTGCTACTTCATTTTAAAAAGTTTTTTTAAAATTGAACAATCGGTTACATTTTTCGTTGTCAATAAATAAATATATCATCACGCCTTTTACCCATTACTGGGGGTAACACTCCGCCGTAGCAGATCTTGGTAAGTGATATATTTTTTCGCATGAAGTGCGTTTACCAGCCGTCAAATCATGGCCCGCAAAGATGTTGTCAATTATGACGGATAATCAACTAATTAATATTAGCGCCCACCATTTTATTTTTGAATAATTTTATATGATTATTAAGAAATATTACATTAGAAATTTCAAAGTTAATATTAATTACTAATACACCGGAAATGATACCATGAACGTATACATCCGTCATCAATTGTTGGTTCATCTAAAATATAACAACCTGTATAACTAAAAAAAAATTTATGTCATCCGCTTGATTAATGTATTATTTCTTTTGTTCCAGGTAAGTGATCCTGAATCCTGCAACTGTTAATCTTGTCGTCAATGGTAAGCGCATTATAATTAGTTATAAAGCCAGCGATGTTGAATTAAGTAAAACTTTTGGGCATCTCTGTGATCGCAAAATAAACGTATATTTACGTTTGTGTGGTGGTCGAGGGCGGATCAGGGGTTAAAGTGTGCGGAACTGAGTTGATTGAAGCGACAGGGCTGTAGTTTGAGATTGTCGGCTGGTTTCGCACCCGGCTCCGGGTAACTGCCATTCGCACTTTGGTTCGTACTGAGAGACCTACAGGTCCGGACTATTGATATTTGCGCTCGAAACATACCGGGTGTAACACGAAAAGTGAAACATAGGCGTTTAACATGGCAAATCAGTTTTTCCGTGCGCATTGCTTCCCTAATTATTTTAGGAAAAAATGTTTCAAATAATTGTTGTAAAGCATAAAATTCTACATCCGAATCAATAAACAAAATTCATTTTGACTACTGCATAACTGCGGATATTAAATTTGAAAATTCACGTAATTTCAATTTAATACACAGTAAAAAATATATTTTATTCTGTGTTAATTTTTTTTGTGTTAATCAAAATTTGTTAAAGGAACTAATAATTTTTGGTTAATATAACAAATATTCAAATTGTTAATTGATAATTACACTCTATTTTGCTAAATTAACAAATAATAATTGTTGATTTTATTTGATTAATACATTATGTTATTATTCTCTCGTGTTAGTGTTAATTTAACATATTTATTAGTTACTTTAGACAGTAACAAAATTTATGTTAAAATAACAAAATTATTAGTGAATTTAACTGCGTTCTGTGTTAAACGAACACAGGCTAGTTGCTAGTAGGATTGCTGGGATTCACACTTTTGCCTGTTCAGTCTTGTTCATGCGTGTACTATTAGTATGGTGTTGGTTGGTCTTCGTATTTAGGTACGTATTACGTGTTGTGCAAAGATCAGTTTGTGCTTTATGTTATATTAGAAGATTAGAACTTAAACGAATATGGATGATTTATACAACAGTGTTGTACAAGTAAACACTGACAATAATATTTGGACAATAAAACAATATTACGTCATTCTAAAATTCAATGGCAAATCAAAATGGGCCAAAGTAACATCATCTTTAACGGATGTAATAAAAGTTTGTAAGTAAATGTGACATATTTTACTATAATTGTATACTAAATTGTCATTAATGAGTACAATAACAATATGTAGAATCTGTATTGGTATATAAAATTATAATATAAAAAGAAAACTAAATACAAATACTATTAAAATAAACTTTGTTGTTATACGCAGAATTTATGTAGTTGCTAAATATATTTGTTAAAGTGACAAATTAAATTTGTGAAATATATTCTTCTCCACAAATGTGGTGAATTTGACTAACTTGGTCTACTATACACACAAATTTTTGTTAATATTATTTGTAGGTCGAAGTAAGTTTCCTGAATTAAGTAATGAAGAGGTTATTACATTGTCCGACTCTTCAGGAGCTGTTATAGACGAAGAATTTCTAGAAGATTTCCTAGACATAAGTGAAAAGGGTGTTTTAATTCAAATTAATGCTGAAAATTGCGGTATGTTATATATTGTATTGTATTTTATGTCTTGATTATGGATTTCTATAACTTATTTTTATTTATTCAGCACCAAGTTTACAAGAACATTCTTGAGCTTCATGCTCCACTCTATCTTTGAATAGCGATATTTCGTCTTCGTTTTTGTCATCACCTGCACACTCCTCTTCTCCATCTGAGTCGGATAACATCATTACTCCAGAGGTAAATGATCAAATTCGTTGGAAATTAATTATTTAATTTTTAATATTTTAGATTTTACGAGAAATTATTAACGAAAATTCTAGAGGACGAGGATTATTAACTGAATACGAAAAAACACCAACAATTTCAGACACAAACAGAAAGAAATTAGAGAATTAGTGAAAAACACATTTATATGTATGAATATTGACGAGGATGATTTACCATGTTTTGAAAAAATTATAGAATTCTTTTCATGGCAGTCTAATATTTATGTATTGACCAATCCATGGAATACATTATCATTCGACGAATATTTGCATGCCTACCAAGTCGAAGAAGACTCGATATATGATTTAAATATTATTTGTCTTAAATCAGTTGAGAAACATATTATACCATATGAATTGCATCAACCTTATGACCGTGATGAAAATTACATAGTGTTGAAATACTCTATTATTTTATAAAACACTTCTTTGTATACTTTATGTATATTATATTATAATATACGAGGGTCGTTCAATAAGTCCTTAGAAAAAAGTAGAAAAAACACTTTTTTTGGGTAGATTTTTTTTTATTTTTCTACATAATCTCCTTTTAGCTCTATACACTTCTCTAATCGTTTTCCCAAATTTTTTAAGCCGTCCAAAAAGTAGGATTTCGGAAGCTCCTCAAAATAGGCTTCCGTTTGGGCGATGACCTCCTCATTGGACGTAAACCTTCGTCCGCCAAGCCATTTCTTTAAGTTTGGAAATAAGAAAAAGGCACTGGGAGCCAAATCTGGTGAATACGGTGGATGTTGCAATAATTGGAACTTTAATTAATTTTGGCCATCGCAACTGCGCAGGTGTGCACACGTGCATTGTCTTGATGAAAAAGGACCTTTTTGCGTTTCAAATGAGGTCGTTTTTCTTTTATTTCTTCGCTCAGTCGGTTCAATAACGACGCATAATACGCTCCTGTTATCGTTTTTCCCTTTTCCAAATAGTCGATGAAGATGATTCCGCGTGCACCCCAAAAGATCGTTGCCATAACCTTGCTAGCCGATTTCTCCGTCTTCGCCTTCTTCGGAGCCCGTTCGCCTTTAAAAATCCACTGTTTTGACTGTTCTTTTGTCTCTGGAGTGTAGTAATGTATCCAAGTCTCATCCACAGTTATGTATCGACGCAGAAAATCTTCAGGATTACGACGGAAAAGCGCCAAAACAGCCTCAGAGTCCACCACACGATTGCGTTTATTCTCCACTGTGAGCAACCGCGGCACCCATCTTGCCGAGATTTTTTTCACACCTAATTTTTCGTGTAAAATTAAAGCGACTGTGCCTTGTGATATGCCTGTAGCCTCAACTATTTCGCGCACTTTGATTCGTCGGTCACTTAAAACCATATCGTGGATTTGGTCAATCATTTCGGGGGTAGACACTTCTACAGGGCCTCCGGAACGATGTTCATCTTTTGTGGATGTACGGCCACGTTTAAACTCATTCACCCAATTGTAAACAGTTGCAAACACAGGAGCAGATGTGCCATGAACTTCATCCAACTCAGCTTTAATTTCTTTCGGCGTTAAGCCTTTTAAATACAGATGTTTAATCACCGCTCGAAACTCACTTTTATCCATTATTATAAACAATCCAAAGTTTTTTACTACAATTGACAACAACAATGAAACTACGTGACGGCTAAAGCTAAAACTCTAACAGTTGACTAGTTAGGAGTGCTGCTTACTGGAAAAAAATCATTTTCGATACTACGAGCACCATCTCTTGGATTTTCTAAGGACTTATTGAACGACCCTCGTATAATATAATTTTTGTATTTTATTTATAAAATAAATATTACTGCAAAGTTCATATAATTTGTAATTTTTATTAACAAATAGATTAGTTAAAATTAACTTCATAGTATTGTTAAATGTAACACAACATTGTGTCAAATTAAATTTTAACAAAACAAGTTAGTTACTTTGTGAAAATATTGTAGTTAAATTCTTCATACCTGTAGTGTTAAAGTAACAAACTGTTGAAGTTAATTAACACTATAATATAGTTACATTACCAAAAAGAGTGGTTAAATATAAACAAAAAAATTGTGTTAATTTAACAATCAGTTTTAGTCAGTTGTGTGTTAATTTATTGACACTTTAAGGTAGTAAACATTTAACAATAACGAATATTGTTAAATTAACTAAAAAATATTAGTGGACCTCCTGGAACCATCTAGTGTGTTAAATCTGTGTTAATTTTTTTTACTGTGTAGTAATAGCCATGGAATTAAAAACTAGAGATGAACAAATGCGTAACGTTTTATACGTCAATGTCAGAATAAATTGTCAAAATTATTTTTACGTACTAAATATTTATTTTCTAAATACAAATTTAATAATAATAAACTCGATAAAATATTTAAGGTAGGTTGTTATTTAACAAATTAATTAATGTAACATAAATTTAATTCAATAAAAACATCAACAAACTAAATATTTTTAAATTGTTAAATTAGATGTTCAAATAGTCCACCGTTTTGAGCTAAACAATAACCTAATCTGTTGTAGAAGCTTTCACGAGTATTCTTTAATTGTCGATTATTTATTTTCTGGCATTCTTGTAATATAGCATTTTTAAGTTCTTCTAAATTCTGGTATCTTTTTTTATAAACATAAGATTTTAAATGGCCCCATAAAAAAAAATCACGGATTTAAATCTGGCGACCGTGCTGGCCAGTTAACTGGTCCATTTCGTCCTATCAAGCTTTCAGGAAATACATGGTTTAGATATTCCACAACTTCTCTAGTGCTGCAGGGCAGCCATCATGCTGGAACCACACATTTTCTTTGTTTGTTTTAACAATTTGTGGTCCAACCACATTAATTAATAAATTCAAATATGATGCTGAATTTATTCGTTGGATGAAGAATGGGCCAATGATTTTATCACCAAAAATTCCTGCCCACACATTGACAGAATGACGATATTGTGTCCTCGATTCTACAATATTATGTGGATTATTTTGTGACCAGTACCTATAATTATGACAGTTTGGTTCGCCATTCATGGTAAATGTGCATTCATCTGTGAATAAAATACTACTTAAAAATTCTCTATTACAATTTGATTTCTCCATCATTATTTCACAGAATGAGGCACGCAGTTCAAAATCTTGTTCCAAAATATTTTGGTAGTTTTGAAATTTAAAAGGAATGTATTTATGTTTTTTGAGAATTCTATGCACTGTCATAAAATTTATATTTAGTTCTCTGGAAATTTCCCGCACACTCATTGTTGGCTCTAGTTCTATTAAAGCAAGAATATTTTCTTCATTGTTATAAATTCTTTCATTTATTTCTTTCTTGAAGTTTAGTGTTCCTGTCTTTTCAAACTTTACTATAAACCTCTGAATAGTTGCCGTACTAGGAATATCATGATGCTGCCAAATAGCGCTAATATAGTCACGAATTAGTCGTAAACTATGGCCAGAAAAATGCCATTTAATTATTTGCAACTTGTCTTCATCTGAATAATGATTCATTTTTGATAATAATAAACCCTAATATTGATTTAATATCACAGTTGGTCAAAATAAATACTAATAATTTGACGTATAAAACGTTACGCATTTGTTCATCTCTTGTTTTTAATTCCATGGCTATTACTATTAAATTGAAATTACGTGAATTTTCAAATTTAATTTCTGCAGTTATGAAGTAGTCAAAATGAATTTTGTTTATTGATTCGGATGTAGAATTTTATGCTTTACAACAATTATTTGAAACATTTTTTCCTAAAATAATTAGGGAAGCAATGCGCACGGAAAAACTGATTTGCCATGTTAAACGCCTATGTTTCACTTTTCGTGTTACACCCGGTATATACTATTTTCATTTTAAACTGGAGGGATCGGTATAAAACGATTAAATGCACCGCAATTACGTTTACAAATATGACCCGTTATAACTGGTGTCACAAGGCTCGCACAGGGTTGTACAGCTGCATTCGCCGGAATTTTTAAATGGTCAATTATAGGAAAAAGCAAGAATAATTTTAGGCTGAATACGACCCTAAAAAAATGTACCTGTTGTGACCATCGTTAAGCTATTTGTGGTAGCCGCACTAATAAATTTCATTGTAGTTATATGGGACAGGGACGTTTAATCGTTTTATGCCGATCCCTCCGGTTTAAAATGAAAATAGTATACACGAGATATTTTGTACAGTCGCCACAATCAGTTTCTTCTTCATAACTTTTAAGAATTTAATTTTACAAGTTATAGGACAAAATGTAATTTGTTTACTTGCTGTTATTGCTTGTTGTCATAACGTTCAATGAATATTTGATTTAGAGTTTAAAATTCATAGAGGGGACATTTTTCTGTTAAGACAAAGTGACATTTTACGTTGCCAAATGCAAGAGCCAATGCCTACTTTCTATAGCATCTGTAAAAAATATGTTTAAAAAAAATTAAACTTAAAGTGAGACACAACTAATTCAAACCAGAATTATATGTCAAATTGTTGATACCATCACACATTCTTTTATTTATTTAAATCAAGTTAAAATTTAACTTTTGTTACCCATGTGGCTCCCCCACCATTAACATCTTTGGGAGCCATGATTTGACGGATGGTACCAGCCCGAAAATTATATTACTTACCAAGATCTGCTACGATAGAGTGCCACACTTAGTCTTGGGTAAAAAGCGTGATGATATATTTATTTACTTTTAAAGTTTATAACAAAACTTAATGGAATGCATGATCATTACTTAATTAAGATTCTTTTGCGGGATCTTGAGTTTTTAAAAATAATTATTTTTCAACGGATCTTTACAGTTTATTATCTCTACAGTGGATAACTTATAATGAAGATGTGCTACTACATTACTACGCTTATATTTATACATTTTGTTTATCTTATCCTAAGTTGTCTCTAGTTACTGCAACGTGGGCAGGTTGCTCTCCGTAACTCCTCCGGCACAAGATGAGAACTATGGGGTCTTGGACACATAGTTCGGCGGGAATTGAATATTTGGTGGTGCAGCTGATGTACCTGCTTCGTTTTGTCCATGTTGGGGTATTCTTGTGGTCCTTCTACGTTTATAAACATAATAACACACAATACATATGATACACAAGATTATAAAACAATATAAAATCAAAGTGAAGATGCCAATTTTATCATAGTATATAGGTGTTTCATTGATTTTATTTAAGTAATTTTTTTGTTTCTTTAGGAGTGAAAAGATGTGTTCAGTATTATCTAAATTTATAGGATCTATGTTAAATGTTTTAAAATTTAAAATGTTTTCATCACTGATGTTATTTTAAAGGGATACACTGGGTAAAATAATATTTTTAAATTTATGTTTGTAAGTTTGGTATGTTTTAAGCACAGTGTTTTGCACTTTCACTTCACACTCGTTGTTGACTTCTATTACATAGCTACCGGTTAAAGGGATGTTGTCTATGTTTCTTCCACATTTCTGGATAGCGACGATGCTGCTCGGGGCGATGACAATCCACTGATGTCCTTCGATTTTCTGGATTATGGTGTCTGGGATGTTTGTAATTATTTGCTGGCAATTGGTAGTATTAGTTGCATATTTTAATAATTGTATTTCACAAGGTGCATTTGCATCTATTTTTGATGTGTGTGCTTCATGACAGAGAAATTCTTCAGGAATAATTTCTTGACATTTATTGTCGAGGAATGCGTAAGCTTGCTCATTGGTTACAAGGAATTTAGCTTGAGGTATGATTGTTTTAAATGAATTTTGGTGAAGAGTTGGCAAGGGATATAAGTGATAGTGGATATAACTTTCTGTTTCTACTATAGGAATTTCGATTAAAAATGTAATTTGATTATTTTTACTAAAACTTTTAATTTCAATAATCTTTTCAAACAGAAGTAAATTTTCTAAAGTGGGTGTGAATGGGAATTTATTTGTATTTAATAAATTATTTATATAAACAATTTCGGTTAATAGATCTTTAGGTTCAATGACTGAATTGTGAAAAGTATTGAGTTTTGAGAATGTAATTCCCACTTCTATCTTTTCTAGTAGATCGTAAATAATTTGCATACTAGCGATATATTGGGTAAGGACGGTTTGGAGGTGTAAATAATTAGCTGATTCGACATATAAAATAGATTTCTATATTCTTCTAGTTCATTAATTTTTAAATTAAGAGTTGTTGGTTATTAAAAAGTGTTTTTATGTTATCATCGAACTTCTTAATTAGAGGTTTCTAAGATTGTTATTTGTTAACCAATTATTGTTTTAAATTTATTTTGATTTTTTTAAAAGTTTGATATCGCTTTGTCATATTTTTCAGCATCACTTTGATCGAGATTTCCTGTAATAGCTTTAATTACAGAGCCAAGCCCATCTACTATGCCTCTTTTATTTCTTTTTATTAATAATGGGTTTAGTTGTTGTATTTGAAGTGAAACTTTATCTTCCAAAATTTGTATAATTTGATAGCTTTCTTTATTTTGTGTAGATTTGTGAATTTCGTGTTTAGTTTTTGAAAATGAATTTCTTAATATATTGTATTCGGATATGATGTCAGAAATGTCGTATATTTGAACGAATGTCCAGTAGTCTGTTTGAATTTGTGCATGTCCGAGTTTTAATGGTAAGAGTCCAGGGTTTGTGTTCAGGTTGTGGGGTTTCTTTTTAGTGATTCAGTTTCTAAAGCGTTTAGATTTATTCTAGAAAGACAGTCTGCATTAGTGTTATATTTTCCTTTTTTATATTGCATGTCATAGTCGTACTCTTCTAATTTTAAACGCCATCGGACAAGTCTAGAATTTGGTTCTTTAAGATTGAAAAGCCAAAGTAATGGACGATGGTCAGTCACTATGGTAAACTTTCTACCATAAAGATACGGACGAAAATGCTTACAAGCCCAAACTATCGCTAATAATTCCTTTTCGATAGTGGAGTAGCGTGTCTCTGTATCATTTAATGTCCTTGATGCATAAGCTATAGGTCTGTCACGTGAAATTTCGCCTTGCGAAAGTACGGCACCTATCGCGAAGTTGCTAGCGTCTGTTGTCAATATAAAGGGTTTGTCAAAGTCTGGATATTGTAATATAGGGTCATTTATAAGTAACATTTTACATGTATTAAAACTTTTCAAAGATTCTTTGTCGTGTATAATTTTAGAATCCTTTTTTAAACATTTTGTCATAGGTTTTGTAATTTTGGCGAAATCTTTGATGAAGCGTCTATAATAGCCTAATAGTCCTAAAAAGCTTTTAATTTCTTTGACTGTTTTTGGTATAGGGAATTTTTTGATTGCGGAAATTTTCTCTGGATTGGGTTTTACACCATCCGAAGTGATAACGTGTCCTAAATATTGAACGGTTTTTTGGAGAAATTCGCTTTTGTCAAGTTGAATTTTGAAATTACTACTACGTAAACGATCGAATATTGATTTTAATCTTTCAATATGTTCTTGTAATGATGAGCTAAATATAATTATATCATCGAGATAAACTAAGCATGTTTCGTGTTGAAGGCCGCGAAGGACATTGTCCATGACTCGCTGGAATGTTGACGGTGCGTTCTTTAAACAAAACGGCATGCGTTTAAACTCGTAGTGACCTCCTTCTACCGAGAAAGCAGTTTTCTGAGTATCACTGGGGTCTACCTCGATTTGGTGGAATCCACTTGCTAAGTCTAAAGTGGAAAAGTAATTTGCCTTTCCTAATTTATCTAATATATCGGATATGTTAGGCAGGGGATATTTGTCGTCTACTGTCTGGTCGTTTAGCTTTCTGTAATCTATTACTACGCGCCATTTTTTCTTGCCAGAAGCGTCTAACTTCTTTGGCACGATCCATATTGGACTGGACCATGGGGAATTACTGTCTTGAATTATGCCTTGTTGTAGCATTTTGGACATTTGTGATTTTACTTCTTGTTTGTGTACTTCCGGAAACCAATATGATTTTACATGAATAGGCGTATCGTTTTTTAGTTTAATTTTGTGAGTTATTTCGTTAGAAAAGCTTAATGGTAATTTTTCAGAATAGAATATGTCTCTATATTCAAAACATAATTTTCTAATCGCTTCTTTTTCCTCTTTATTACAGTGTTCGACTCTAATATTTTTTAAATTTTGTTTTAGTGTGTTATCGCGTTCTTTATCTAGTTCTTCGTCTACTTCCATATTTTCAACAAAGTTAATTTCAATAGGGTCTAAAGGTTCAATTTCGAAAGGTTCTAAAATATCTATTTTAACAGAATTTTCATTTATGTTGGTTAAAGTAGTTATTGCAAAATTGTTTGAAACGTTGACGAGTGCTTTAGGCATTTCAACGCCATTTTCAAAATTTACATGATCTAGAATACCTAGGCCGTCTGTCATTTTAACAGGGAGTTTTATAACAGTTGAATTTCTAGGCGGTACAATAATTGAGTGTAGAGATGTCAAATTATTTTTATTTAATGGTTTAGTTTCGTTATCGGGTTCAAACATTATAGGGATACTAGCATATGGTGTCGTCAGTTGTTTAACTGTAACGTTTACGTTTGCGTTAAGTTGTTTTAAAAGATCAACGCCAATAAAGCCGTCGTATTTGTTACTGAATTTTAATAGATAAAATTTGTGTGTTTCGGGGATATTAAAAATTTCAAAAATTGGGATTATTGCAACTTCATCGTGATATGAAATATCATGAGCTGTCTGAATATTGAAATTTTGATGGTAAATATAATTTTGATAAAATTTATGTGCTAATTCCGGATTTATTAAACTTTTGGTACTTCCAGTATCAATTAAAAAGTTAGCGTCGATTTCTTGGATATAGATGTGGGGTAGATTTGATTTTAAAACGTTAAGTTGGATTAGGTCGGGTTGTTCTGATTGTGGGCTATAGGAAAATTTGCAGTTGTATCAGTGTTATTTGATGCGAGGGCAGTGCGCTCGTATACGGTGTTATCAGTGACGTAATGAGAATCGTCATATGAAGCGTCATATGATGCGTGTGAATAATCGTGATGTGTCTCGTAAGCATCGTATTCAGGATAGTTCTCATAGGTTTCAAATTCGGATTCTTGTGGTATATCATGGGAATCTTGGGATTGCTCAGGGTTAATGTCTTGGTTAAATAATGCGTTTGAAGTGAATGTTCTTCTGGAATGGCCAGATGATGTATCCATTGGTTCAGGCTTATATTGTTGGGTTTGTTTGGACGTGCATAATTTTGTTGGAAGTTAGGACGTGAAATATTTTGTTGGAAATTAGGTTGGGTGTAATTTTGATGGAAGTTCATCGGTTTTTTGAAAGTGTTGAAATGTAGGTGGACGCATTTGAATTTGCGGTTGTCTTTGTGCATAATGCACAGGACGGTAATTAGGTTGATTGTTAGTTCTTTGGAATGGATTTATTCTTGGTGTGAAAGGTTGCATTGGACGTTGTTGTGAATTTTGGTAGTTTGGGGGAATTGGATTATGTCGGAAATGTTGGAAATTTTGTCCGTAGCTTGGTGGTATTTGTGATCTAGTTGGTAATATTCTGTGTGATGGTTTGATATTTGATTGTAAGTTCAATGTGCTTTGTCTTTGAGTAGAATAAAGAAAGTTTTCTTCTTCTATAACTAAACTCATTGCTTTTTCTAGATTATCAGGGTTTCTAAGTCTAACGTTTGTCTGAATATTAGAAGGTAAACCGCGTATGAATGTTTTTAATGCAAAATCGTTATAGTTTGCTTGTTGAATAGTTTTTTCAGCGGCATTAATTTGCATAGTATTTAATTTTGAAGCTATAAGACTGCGTGCGTCTTGGCATCTCATACCAAAGTTATACGGTGGTTCATTTTTATGTGGACGCAGCGAGATCAAATCTTGTACCAAACAATCAATATTTCGCTGGTCACCAAAACATAATGTTAATGCGTCTTTTATTTGTTCCCAATTAGTGAGTTCAGTTCGTGATCCAATTAATACTAATGCTCTGCCAGTTAATTTACCTAAAATTGCTCTAACTAAGAAATTATTTAAAGCAAAATTAGTAGCTGTACCAAATGTATTTATTAAATTTTGACAAGAATCTAAATATATACCGAAAGTATGGGGATTACCCTCATAATTTGGAATAGAGTCTACATATAGTCGTAAAAGTTGGTAGTTTACTGGATTTTGAGGTTGTGGATCTGTTTGTGGCATATTTGTGTCTGGATCTTGCAAATTAAATTGATGTAATAAATTTGATAGATTTAGTATTTCGTTTTCTGTCATTAATTATTTTACTACGTGGCTAATTACTATATTTTCTTTTTCCTATAATTGAAACTTAAAGCTTGTTGGATTTTGTAATATTTTAGGAATGAGCGTACTTACATAAATGTTTGTTTCATCTTCTTAATCTACTGCCTATAGGTTTGGACGATTTTGTTCCTCTCCCAGGTCTTAGGGGCTGGCTACGGCGATGCTGTCCTTCACCAGGCTGGCTTTGGCGATGTTGTCCTCCACCAGGCGTTGTAATTCTTTCTTCGAACTCTTGTCCCGTCTTCGGTTGTTGAAGGTCTCGTGACAAACCGATATTCGTTCGATTTGTGTTTGAGTTCACTCCCGGACCGATTTTTTGTACTCGATAAATTGTTGATACAAACGTTAACCATGCGATATGATTAACTTCGAGTATCCTACCGTGACTGCGCCAATTAAGATTCTTTTGCGGGATCTTGAGTTTTTAAAAAGAATTATTTTTCAACGGATCTTTACAGTTTATTATCTCTACAGTGGATAACTTATAATGAAGATGTGCTACTACATTACTACGCTTATATTTATACATTTTGTTTATCTTATCCTAAGTTGTCTCTAGTTACTGCAACGTGGGCAGGTTGCTCTCCGTAACTACTTTTTACCTTGGAATGAACAGTGTTATTTTCTTCTGTTAATTAAGAAACAACATTTTGACTATCTAACAGAATATTATTTACTATTGCTTAAAATTATGATTCTAAGTAGTTTTAGTTCCAATATAACCTACTGTGGCTGGCCGGTGCTGGAGACGGGGATGATGAGAACGCTTGGCTGCAACCATTGTTCGCCGCCATCGCCGCCACCGCTAACGTCGAGAAAAACTCGCGCTTGCCAAAAAACTCACTTGCCGCCTTTCAAATATTGTTATTGCGTTTGTTTCTGCTTTATTCTTTTGTTCACACCCCCTACGTCAACGTAGGCACACTTGATGTGAACAGACTAATTCATAACAAAGACGATAATACTCCACTAATATCTTTGGGGGCCGTGATTTGACGGCTAGTAATCGCACTTCACGCGAAAAAATATATCAATTACCGAGATCTGCTTAGGTAGTAAGTTCATGCTATCAATTTTCAAGTTGCATATATTGGGGTGCATATATTTCCTTGACAAAACAAAGAAAAATCGCAAAATTGCATGGATCACAAGAAGCTTTTCCCTCCTTTGTAAAATTGATTTAAACAAATGCACATCTGCGTTTAATTAGATTACACTGATTCTCTGTTGTCAGATGAGCGCTGATGTATTCATAGCTGTGATGATTTTTTCTGACATGGCCTGTATTTCTTTTTAATCTAATGAATGATGAAATATGCATTAATCTTGCATGAATATTTATTAAGTGTCAATATAATTTTCTCTCATTGTATTGTATAAATTACGGATACGCTGGTTGTAATATTTCTGTTTTTCAATGTTTATATTTGCAGTAAAAATGCATCAGAATGGAAATACTGGCGGAATATTAAACACTGCTCTTTTTATAATCACGAGCCTACTGGAATTTAAAATTAAGAACTCGAATTTGTCTAAACTAGCATTTGATACATTGTGATTGGACAGAGCTTTCAAATATTTTTCATTAATCGATTAATGATCGATTTATATTAATATGCAACATTTTCTCCAAAATTCATTCTTGTTTTTTAAAAAGTTCATAAATTTCCAAAGATCTGCAAAGTTACTGAATATTAATTTAAAATTATGGTAATAAAAAATATATATATATCATCACGCCTTTTACCTATTACTGGGTGTGGCACTCTACCGAAGCAAATCTCGGTAAGTGATATATTTCTACGCGTGAAGTGCAGTTACCAGCCATCAAATCACGGCCCCTAAAGATGTCAGTGGAGGGGGAACCACAGGGGTAGATTTAATTTGTTAATACATCTATAAATAAGCAGTTGTGGCATAATGGTTGCGATCTTGTGTTTGCGCGAAGCGGCTGATCGGCCGCGAGCCTTGTCCGATGGCGCCACCTGTCAAGCCACAGCTGTCATACAGAAAACGACAGCGGCCTTCAGTTCTATTCCGCCATTAGTAATTGCATGTGCGACATATTTTATTGTAACTTGTTTTCTGACTAAATATACGGTTGTTAGTTAAAAGTGCCTTCATATCGTTTTGATTTCACGAGCCCACCCTCGGCCGCTAACATCTTGTTTCTGAAACAATTATTGACGAGTTATAACAATTGGTTCTGATACTGTAACAGAGATTATTTTCCTGTTGTGCAACAAGTAAAAACAGGCCTATTTCCATGGAGGGGGAAGAAAGGGTTGTTGTTTTCTTTCCGGTGTAGTAGAGTTTAATTAAATATGTATGAGATAATAAAGGACAAATTGAAATGATAATTAAAACGAGGACAATTAATATTGATGCAAATGAAATTGATTAGAATAATTTGGCATCATGGTGGTGGTTATATTTAGGTCAATTTCCATTCCACTAGTTCCGTTAACTATCCTCATAATACATCTGAGTGGTGGTGAGGGACTTGTGAGATATCACTCAACGGAACTAAAAACTTGGCGCAATATTCAATTACGAACAATTCAGGCGATGAAGAATCACTTACACATTCTTCTAAATTCTTCACTTAATTTCATTGCGATATCCAGCCAGAAATGAAGAAACTTGTAATGAGGACACTTAAATACGAATCGCAAAAATAATTATTTCGAACAGAAGTCTCATCCCTTTATTATGGAGTACGTTACTCGGTGGCAGTAACACGGAGGACAAATCATTTTTACTACATTAAAATTAACCCTGTGGTTCTCACACGATTATCCGTGATTTGACACATCACTTTACCATCATCCATATTTGTTCTTCCTATATAAAATATATATACCGGGAGTTTTTTTTTATCAGTAAACATAGGGCTATGTCATTACCATAGTTACAATTAAAAAGCTTGACAGCAATGCATTAGAGCATTTATTTTAAAAGTAAACATAAGGAAAATAACATTGCTGCCATCTATAGTTGTCAAAGTAATAAAACTGTCCTCTTTCAAAATCAAACCGGGTTAAAAGAGGATCAAATAGTGGGACGTTTTATATAAATGGAAATTTAAATGGGGAACATTATTTAGAGTTGTTACAGAGAGAGTAATATTGAGGAAATGTGGTTCCAACAAAATATACGAAATTAACTGCACCGGATATTCCCCCAACGATAAATAGGTCGAGGTGCAGAAGTGGAGTGGTCTGCAAGGTCACCAGATCTTGCGCCAAACGATTTTTTTCTTTGTAGCCACTTAAAAAATCAAATTTATGATGGTGATAAAATGTTGTGTAGAACAATTAAAACGTAGAATTAGTGTTGCATCGCATGAGATTCCTCCAGAGCAAATAAATACTGTTATAAATTCATTTTATAATTGTTTGGAAGGTAATAAGGGTAATTTTGAACAGTTATTAAATTTAAATTCCTATTTAAAGTAATGTAATTTAAAGTAATTAAAATTCATGTAATTTGAGTAAACTTAAAATGTTTCTTTTATTATAATAGACTATTACACTTCAATGCATTGCTGAAAATATTATTTTCCCTATGTTTACTTTTCAAATAAACGCTCTAATGTATTGCTGTGAAACTTATTAACTGTAACTATGGTAATGATATATCCCTATGTTTACTGATAAGACAAACTTCCGGTATATATATATATATATATATATATATATATATATATATATATATATATATATATATATATATATATATTGTTGTTAATCCCTTTCGTTTATTCCATTTCATACCCTGGTTAGGTTACGGGGCGGTTCTTAGCCAGGGGGCTGGCCCGATAACCGCTCTCTGCCTAGGTGAAGCGACCTTGACGTGGTGGAAGAGCTTAACCCAGCACCAGGTTCGACTGGGGACCAACTAGCTTCACAATACAATTTATTTTATATTTTTACCTGTCGTATTTCTTTGTATTTTTTTCACTAGCAAATAGGAGGAAGAAACCAAAGAATCAATCAACGACCTCCAGGTGAGCCAAGAAGAATCAGCAGGCACTAGGAGGCCCTGTACAGCTGCAGCAGAGCCGATGAAAAATATTGTTTATTGTACTAATTAATATGTAATAAATAAATAATAATATGTATGTAAAAAATGAAAAATACTATAAAAAGTAAATAAATGTAGTTTTATTGTGAAATAAAGCACCTGCACCCTCATTTTTGGGTGCAGCAGCTCTGCAATTGCAGATTTTGAACAAATATCAGTGCTATGCGCGCACCTGCGCAGTGTGTCCGTTGCTATTTAAGTGTTTTATTATTGTTTTTGGGTGAAATAATGTTAAATAATACCCAGAATATGGGTAAACCGTAAGATAAAACCTTCTTGTAGTCTGTGAGATAGATATTTAACCTAGAAATGTCATATTTTTGACATAAACTTTGTTTAAAAATCTAGTTGCATGTTTTGGTTATTCGGATGACATTTCCATATTAAAATTTGCATGTAATTAGTTAAAAATTGGGTAAATTGGCATAACATCAGTATAAAACCTCATTTTGAAAAGTGTTTCGTAGTTTTGAAATAATATTTTACATTAAAAATGTTTTAAAATACTCGTAAATAAAAGTAGATAGGACAAGTACAATGTCGTTCTTTGACATTTGCGTGTTTTGTTGCTGTTTTTGGGTGAAATAGTATTAAACGATTCCCAAATTGTGGACAACCCGTAAGTTTAAACTTTCTTGTAGCCTGTGAGATACATATTTAACCTGGAGATGTCATATTTAATAAATACAATCATTTATGTTTCAGCAGCCAACAACACAAGACTGTACTCCATGAATGCCTTTCGACGATTTCGGGGTGTGAGATTTCTGTTATTGCAGATTCTAACCACATAACATGATAAGACAGCTCTACAATTGCAGATCCGTAAGTAGTATTAAATTCTATTGTAAATAAAATCTTTAACCGTTTAGTTATTAAAATTGTAAAATTTCAGGGTGTGATATTTCAACAAATCTAAATCACAAATTAAAATCGGATGTTGGCTGAGTATAATCAGCAATCTAGCTAGCTGGTAAGGGAAGACATTGTTGACGTACATGGCACCCAGGGATTCTCAGAGCAAGAGGAGGAGCTACTGTAAGTCGCGCCCACTTCGAGAGGACATTTGTGAGTCAGCCGCGGTGCCGTGGCAACCTGGAAAATGGAGATTATTTCTTCGCATACTAAACTGAAAACTACTAAAGAACCTACTTACTTACTTGAATGTGAATTACAATTCATACACTTTGTATTTACTGATTGTTCTTAATTTTTTAACTGATTAAAATCAATTTCTGGTTGTTTGTAAACGTATATTTTCATTTTGACTGTAATTTAAAAGTATCCAAACAGTTTTAACTTGAAAAATTGTACATACAAATTCTTGTAATTAAAATTAATGTCCCTGAAATGTTTAAAAACTTGATTGCTATTCCAAAGGGATCATTTCCAGAATATGTTAATGTTGTGTATGATTGAGAAGAATGTTTTAGGTATATAACGAGAACTATATGTTCGTGAAGTTGAGGGTAACAATACATAAACGACCTAGAATCCCTAGGAATAAATGTATGGATATGATTGAAGGTAGGTATGTAGTATAAACGAAAGATGAGACGAGCTTGTATGAAGGGAATTATGAGCGTGGTTGAAGAGTGATTTGGTAGGAAAGACGTATTGATTGCAGGACAATTCTGCGATATAAATGATAGAATTGGTTGTAATGGGTTCGTGCTACTCCAATAAGTGGGACGCAGTGTGATAATATGTAAGTATAGAGAATATTTTTGCCGAGTACTTATTATTAATTATGGTCTGAGTTTAGTTAAAATCAGTATCTTACCTGTCTATTTTCTTAGTAGAATGTTGTTTTGAATATAATTTAAGATGACAAGTATCTTGAAGAGTTTTAGTTCCTGATGACCTTTCTAATTAATATAAATGTGTCTAAAATTTACACAAATTTTTATAAATAGTCTGCATAAAATTGATAAAAATATATTGGATAAAACACAGACAAACAGATAGAATTTTATCTTGTTTATAAGTCATTCTTTTAATCTGTAATTAATGGTAGTTAGCCGGTTGCATTAGCAAATTGCAAATTAGTATAGTCAATATGCTTTCGTCGTAAAAGATGATTGTGGTTGTTATGCGGAAGAATCGGAGAAGTTTAAAGTGCTCTAGCTCTTTGGAAGATCCTTCCTACAATGTTGCAAATGTTTATGAATATCAAGTAAATATAATGTAACAATAACTTACCTTGTATAAAGCTGTTATTTCTATTGTATTAGGAGGTACTTTAATTTGTACACAATGTACTACCAGATAAGGCTTTCCAATTGTTCCATCAGTGTTAGAAACCGGAGAATCTGTTGCTACCTGCTGTGGCGAATGTTCAACTCCAATGAACATTTTACTATTTAACATTGAGAAGCAGAAAAGTCGTTTCCAATTTTACCTATGAGGTTACCAACTATCTGTGCTTTGTAATGTAATTATACGTAAGATAAAGTTGAATTAAATGTAATAATGTGATCGAATCAAGCTTGTATATTATTTGACATCTTACAAACCAATCTATTTCTCCTTGTTGGTAACAACTGTCACTTTATTGGATTGTCATTTGCTGGTTATCTCAAAGAAAGATAAATCTGAAGAGGTTATTTCTGCACTGATTTATGGTACACTGTAAAAAAAAGTTGTGTAAAATTACTCAGACAGTAGCTGGCAGCAAAATACCTCAGAAAATATAAGTAATTTTACATTGCTTCGTAAATATACATTTTAAATATCAAAATTACTACTCGTAATGTAATTATTTACATTCATTGATGTGTTTATACTTGAGTGGCAACAGTGCGACAATAGCATTTGTTTGTGTTTTTTATCAGGCTGTGGAATGTTTATAATATACAAAGCGAAATCTTACCAAAAATTTGTGAAAATTAGATATTACTACTTCTGAATCATCACTGAGTTCAACTTATATAAAATATCAGTTCGTATATCTAAGGTTAGTACATAAAACATCAAAAGATAAGTCAAGGACACAATTATTCTTAGTAACGGCAAGCCGTACGCTCGCCCGCTGGTTCAAGCTAAGCGCGAACACGCAGTGTTCCCAACTGTATTAGAAACAAAAACAAACTATGGCTTCAATAGAAGACATTAAAAAATTACTTGATCCCTTAAATGGAAAAATTGATGATATACAACACTACCTATATGAGTTGAACAATACAGTTCACAAGATTAATGAAGAAAATAAAATAAAATTTGTAAAATTTGAAGAAGAAATTAAAGCAAAAAATAAACAAATAGAACAACTTGACATAAAACTAAGGGAAAAAAACATATTAATCTTTGGTATGCAAGAAGAAAAGGGAGAAAATTTAGACTTTAAAATCTTAAATTTACTAAAGAATACTATGAAAATAACGGATATAAACACTAATAATTTTGAAGATTCTAGAAGGTTAGGAAAACCAGGAAACAACAAAACAAGACCTGTCTTAGTTGAATTATATTCAAAAAAACTCAAGAAAAATATATTTCAAAACGCCAGATTATTGAAAAACTCAAAAATATCGATACAAGAAGATTTCCCACCGAAAATTGTACAGGAAAGAAAAATCCTAAAAACACACCTTATGAAGGCAAAAAATGATGGCCATAAGGTATCTCTTTTTCAGAACATCTTATTTATAAATGGAGAAAAGTACACGATACAGGATTTTACAGAACATTCTGAAGACCCGCTAAATGTAAATAGAGCAACTTCGACACATTTCACTGCTGAAGGGAGGAGACTATCGGTCTCTCTAGATACTCTGCAAGCAGCAGATGACAACAATGGATTTTTGAGAGAGGAATATAATGGTAGCGCATCAACCTCAGGAACTCAGGAATTGAAGCTAAAGGAACCTGGAAAAAATACTCCAAAAATAAGTAAACCCCAAACAAAAACAGGTCCGTTAGATAAACATATGTTACCTAGATTAAGATCACAACAAACTCCAGTTTCAAAAAACTAAGAAGCGAAACAAACAACAAAGAAAGTAATCACAATATTGCAATCAATAGAAATAACAAAGTTAATAATCACAATCACAATATTATATTTTGGAACGTGCAGGGAATCAAGAATCTTTACAATTTAAATACGCAGGAGGAACAAATCCTTCTCAATCATGAAATTATTTGTCTCACAGAAACTTGGGCTAATTATGACTTAAAAGAAAATCCGTCATTTCTAAAAACCTACAACAAATTTGAACAAAAAGCTGTAAAAGAAGCTAGCACGGGTAGGGCAAGCGGTGGCATCATAGTCTTTTCATCATTTTCACTCAAAAATATTTACATCCTAGAAAAAGAGGTACACTGGATATTTTTGAAATTCCAAAATGATATACAAAATTTTATAATTTGTGTTGTTTATTTTTCACATTCATATAATTACGATCTTGTATTAGAGTTATTTTCAGAAAGTCTAAAAAATATACTAAATCAATACCCAAATCATGGTTTATTAGTAGGTGGAGATTTTAATGCAAGAATCGGAGAAAAGAACCAGATTGACGAAGGATTCCCTACTAATAACAATTGGAACGCCTATAGAATAACAGCGGATCCAGTCCTAAATAAGAAGGGTAAAGATTTACTGGAAGTTCTCGAGCAGGAAAATCTTGTAGTACTTAATGGTAGGTCTAGGAGTGACACACCAGGCGGATATACATATATAGGACCAGTAGGCAAAAGCACCATAGATTTTGCGTGGACCGATGTACGATCACTACAGTACATTATAGATTTTTCCATTGTTGAAGATATATTAGTGTCAGATCACCTAATATGTTCTATTAAAATCGCCAATCTATATAATAATAATAACGGTAAATCAAAACATGGAAAAATAGCAACCGTCACAAAAACGAAATGGGACCCAACAAAAACCGAGCAGTATAAGCTAGAACTTCAGAAAAGATTCTATTCTTGCGAAAATGAAAATGCAGAGGAAACATATCAATTTATTAAAGATGCTGTTGTCAATACATCTAGTTCGATTGGCATAATACACAGAACAAAATTATATTGTAACAATCCTAGCGATTCGCAGAAAAAACAATGGTTTGACGATACTTGTAAATCGCTTAAAAAAATGGCAAAAAACTGTCTTAAACAGTGCAAGATAGACGGCTTCTCAAGAGAAAATCGCAATAAATATTTACAAGCGAAAAAAGAATACAAACAGCACATAGGAAAAGAAAAAAAGAAACATAAAATTGAGCTCTCGAATAAATTAAAAAATGTCAAAGACCAAAAGCAATTTTGGGAAACCATTAATTCGTTACAAAGAACGACCTACAGTGAAAATCCAATCAATATAGAAGTTTGGGTTAAATATTACCAGAATTGGTACAACACAAAATTTATAAGCGAGGAAACCTTCTTTGACGTATGCCACCCATTTTTAGACGACGAAATTACGTTCAGGGAACTGAATAGTGCCTTGAAGAAACTGAAACTAAATAAATCTCCTGGAACTGACGGTCTGATCTATGAACAGCTGCAAAACCTACCCAACGAATGGATAATCTATCTTCAAAATTTATTAAATAATTTCTTAGTAAAAGAGGATCTACCACAGGAACTAAAAACAATTAAACTAACACTACTACACAAAAAAGGAAACCGTGAGGACTTAAAAAATTACAGAGGCATAGCGTTAATTAATGCCATAACAAAACTCCTTACTTTTATTTTAAATGAGAGACTTCAAACATGGATTGAAAGTAAGGCTATTCTTCCGGAAGCCCAGGCAGGGTTTCGAAAAAAACGATCTTGCGTAGACAATATATTCGTACTAAACGCAGTCATACAGTTATCTTTTTTAAAAAATAAAAAAGGAATTTACGCTATATTCGTTGATTTCCAAAGAGCTTTCGACTCCGTCTCCCACCCAACACTCTGGAGTAAAATGTATCAACTTGGCATAAGTGGGAAGATTATAAGACTGCTAAAAAATATTTACGATACAGCTACTCTTCGAATCAACGTCAATAATGAAATTTCGCAGGAAATCCAAATATCTAAGGGTGTTTTACAAGGCGAATGCACTAGTCCCTTACTCTTCGCTTTATATATCTCAGATTTAGAGAACTATATGAAACAAAAACATCTTGAGGGCTATTTTGTGAACAATACAACTGACATACTCACCCTACAATATGCCGACGACTTGGTAATATTTGCCCACTCACCACATGACATCCAAAGAAAACTAAACGCCTTATCGGACTACTGTAATCATCACCAGCTTTGTATACACGAAGAGAAGACAAAAATTGTTCATTTTCACAAGGGGCGAGCACCAAAGAGGTATATAAAGCATTCATGCCAGGACAAAGAAATACAATTTTCTAATAAATACACATATTTGGGCACTACTTTTACGGCAAGTGGAACATTTAATGAAAATAGTAAAGAGAAACTATGTAAGGCCAGAAGAATAACAGGTACTATAAAAAACACCATGCTAAAAGCACGAACACACTGTTGGGAAACCAATATGGAACTGTTCAACTCAGTACTGATCCCTACGCTATTATACGGAGCAGAAGTATGGGGATTATTTCAAAGTGAGTTGATTGAGAAAGGAGCAACGCAATACTTTAAAAGTATCTTCGGTTGGCAAAAAACAACGCCATCTTATATCATCAGAAGAGAGTTAGGAGTTAGGTCGATGGCAGTGGTAATTTTGGAGAAAACCCTTCTATTCTGGCTCAAGATTTTATTAATGCCTGATACGCGATATGTAAAATTATGTTACAACAGCTTACTATTAGTTTCCAAAAAACCAACAAAATACATCACACTCGATAAACAATGCAACCATAATTGGACAGTAAAACTTCATAATCTGGTCTCAGAAGTTAACTTTCCGCAATTGTGGGAAAAACAGAGCTGCATACTCTTGAAACAGGAAATCGAGAATGTAATCAAGGCATATAACGAATTATGTTACGATAATGACACACTGAGAATAATTAATTCTTCCTACAACACCTCTTATAACACCTACCTAACTTCCCAAAATTATTTCTGTCTCGACATTCCCTTCCCCATCTTAAAATTATTCAGTCAACTACGAACAACAAATGATAAGACATTTTTCATTTACCAAGATGGTTACCGTCACAAATTCAGCGAAGACGAAATATGTGATATCTGTAACCTATATGAAGAAAACTCCCTTTATCATTTTCTGTTTAATTGTCCCATGTATGATCCTATCCGAAGCAAATTCTTTAGGAAGCACGTCCCTCCTGCAATTGGGAAGAGTACGATCCAGTCATTACTAGCTGTGCCAAATAAAGAAACAATGTTCTGCATCACAAACTACTTCAAAAATGCCCTGAAGTTAAGGGCTTTTGCACACAATACTTAATTTTTCAATATATACATTTATTGTAAGATAACTAGCTCAAAGCATGTACTAATAATCACTGTACCACTCTATTTGTATAGAATTCTTTCTGTGAACAAATAAATTTATTATTATTATATTATTATTATTATTATTACTTGTAATAATGTAATAATTCGATAGTATGTGTAAACGGTTACATATGGATATGTAATACTACTTTTTTAAACGTAAATATTTACATTTGCCAATGTAAAAGTATTATTATAAATGTAAAAAGTTACAACTGTTTATGTAATAGTACTTTTGTATAAGTAATGGTACATTTGAAAGTGATATAATACATTTTAAAATGTAAATAGTTACATTTACCCATAAAATTAAATTTATAAATGTAATTTTTCAATTACATTTTATATGTAATATTATGTGTTACTATACATATTATAAAGTAAAATTAAAAATAAAAACATATTCTTACTTACCTAATGTACGTCATGTTAATGTGCATTTACAAATGATAAATTACGTGTCAAATATGGGATAAAAAATATTTCAAGTATTATGTGTAAATATATATTTTTATTTTATATGTATATAGGTATATACAAAATAGGAATTACAGTTTATTTCAGTCAATAATATACATTGTAGAAAATGTGAAGGACCTATCTGGTTCTGAAATTGGTCCGTGAACACTGAGCTTTTGAGAACAATATATTGTAATGAAACATATTATGTATTTTAAATATTATTAAAGTTAAATGTTGAAAATATTGAAATAAATATGAAAACATTATATTTACCTATTCGTATATGCAAATAGTAGAAAATAATTTAAAATATTGGAATAATTTTCCAAAAAAAAATTAGTAGGGAAGGTTATGAAAAAAATAAGTATATGCATTTACAAATATAATAATAATAAAATATCATATAAATATAAATAATAATTTAAAAAACTTTGTTTGGCTGGTATTATCCATATTTTTATTTATTTTATCTTTGGTTTTAAAACTTGTCGAGTTCAAATGAAATGAAATGTTACTGATGTAATCGGTCAATATATTTATAAGTGTTATGAAATAGTTTTTGAGATTTCGAAATAATTTTTCACTTATAATTTCTCATAAAAATGTTCTTATAAATGCAGTAAATACTACAACACTAACTTTTTCTTTTCAAAAAAGATGAGGACAGTAAAAATGTTAGGTTCACCTTAACAGATGGAATTTATTGTTAATCTTATACATATAATTAATAAATAAAACAAAAACACTTTATTACAAAAAAATAGGAACAAAGGTATCTACTGTAATAAAAAAACATTTAAAATTATTTCCCTTAAGTAATGTAAATAATAAAAAAAAAATTAAGAAAAACATATTCATAAATCACAGTTATTTAATTTATTCATAAGAGATATAACTTTACTTTTGCATTCCGTTTTCTTGCTTTTTGAACCAGCATCAGGGTGGATTTTCATTACATACCTTTGAAGAAATTCCAGTGTACAGCTTAACTGTTTTGGATACTGCATATTGCAAATGTAATACACAGCAAATAGTTCCTGGATTGCAATATCAAAGTCGGCGGTACCATTGGTTATATTAATGCCTTCGGTAAAAATATAATATATGTCGACTCCATCTGATTTTTCTGAAAATAATAAAGTATATATATATTTTATTTTATTTTATTTATGTTACGCTGTACAACAGGAACTTAATCCCAATTACCGTACAGGGTCCGCACTCACTGAGCCGCAGTGTGGTAGTTCATATAATTTTTAGCTTGAGTGAGATTCGAACTCGGGATCTCCGGATTCGAATTCCGTATCGCTATCCACACCACCGTACTGACGGATTAATATATGTATATAAAATAAAATACTTACTAAAACATAAAATAGATGGGCTTAGACTATTTGCACTTGCTTCATTTATTTTAATTCCTTTTTCAATATATTTTAATAAGAATGAAAAATCTTCTTTAAAATAAATTGTGATTATTCGCAGAGCTTCTATTACTATTTTATCATTAATGTTTGTCTGGAGTTCTAATTTATCAGATAATTTGTGTAAAATACTAAATTTTAATATCTTTTCCTGTTTTCTTACAAAATTTTGTTTTAATTTGTCAATAGAATGTCCCATCAAATTTTGGTAGTGCCAAATAATGTATTTTGGGCTGAATAAAAATGGCCAATCTTTCAAAATATCTTTCACAGAAGGGCAAAGTTTATCATTCAAATATTTACGAATGTACGGATAAGTGAAATGTAATTGTTCAAATAACTCTCTTTCATCTAATTGTGTCAAGTCTTCGCGGGTGAGCATTGCTGTTAAGTTTTGTTTTATAGTGTCTAAATTATCTGGATTTAAATTTTCAGTTGTGGGTTCCCAGTTTGAACAACCAGCTCTGGCTGATAAACGTTTTTTTTTATCAGCAATTGTTTTCGAACTACAAGAATTATTTATTGATCCATGGCTTTTATGTGGTCTGTTCAGGTAATTGTTTCGATCCAACAGTTTCTTGTATGTTGTGTGAGATCCATCACCAATCACAATTTTATCATCATCGATATCTTTAAAAGTAATTGGATACTTTTGAATCATTTTTATAGCAATTATTTTAAAAATTTTAGAAGGCACAAATTGTTTTATTTTTCTTATTTCAGAAACAACAAATTCGATTACACGATTCCTTAAAAATTTACACCTATCTCCTTCATTCAATTTCTTAATGACGTCATATTGTAAATTGTTCCATGGTATTTCATATTGAAGCCAAAAATCCTCTGAAATTGTTTCAGGAATTAAACTGTTGTCTGTGGAATTAAAATCTTGAATATTGAAATCAAGGTCGTCTACAGATAATGTGGCGGATAATGTACTTGTATTTGAAGCATCACTAGATAGTGACTTCCATTGTTGATCCTTTGACAACAGAATTAAAATTTCTTGATGAAACAGTTCAATCGTATCCCCATCAATTTCCGTACCATCATTTTCCAGTACTAATTTAGATCCGTCGATATCCAATTTCTCAGATGCTGTAAATTAAATTAAAGTATTTACTCCATTGGAACAAGAAAACTATGACTTTAGTGTCTTTTAAACATTAACTAATGGCGAGTAAAAAACTACATTAAATGTTACTAATACCTAATGCAAGTATTTACAAATACATTTAGTAGAGCAGACCAATATACGAATAAGAATTTTTTGTTATATTTAAAAGTCTGAAAACCCCAGGTCATTATTTCGAGTATGTTTATCTAACTCAACAAATTTAGATTTCCACATCTAAAATTAAATTTATTTAATCATTTAGTTTATTTTTTCATTGTTTTCAGAATTCATAAATGAGATTACCTTAATAAAAATTTTGACAATTGTCATCTAACTTCCAACTTACGTTATTTTTGTTGGTTTGCTCTACTTATCCTAAAAAATTCTGTATAATTATAATAATTTTTTAATTATACCTTTCAGTATGATGTCTTCGTATAATTGACTTGAGTCTTTAGAAACAGCTACAGCAATTTTTTTCTTTCTATCATGTGACCAAATTTTGAAAAGTAATTTGGACATTTTATATTAATTTGGCTGAAACATAAATTAATATATAGCAAATATATAATAAAGAAATAATTTTCATTTTACTTGCTAATTACTGCATATAACTAACATAATAAAATAGTTAGAATGTAATATTGACAGTAAAGTACGTTAATGTAAAAAAAAAACGTTCCACCTAAAAATAATTTAATTACACACATAGTTACATTTATCTGATTACTGAAATTTAAAATATTTTATATATAAAAGAAATAAAAGCATGTTTTCACACGAAAGTAATAAGTAGGTTATTTAGTACAAATACTATGAATAACTTACTGAAGCTATTTTCTGAATTCAATTAAAACTTAACATGATATGTTTATTTATGTATTTATTATTACCTTTAAAGCAAATCGAAGGGTGAATGTTTAAAAACGTAAAATATAATGTTTTCCTTTTCATAACAAAGAACTGGCTCTGAGGATAATAACATGGGAAAAGGAACAAAGGATAATTTATCATTTCGACTAATTTCTTCATATAAACCAAATTCATTTCTAAATATAGTAACAGATTTTCCTACAAATTTTAAATTTAAATATTTATTATCAAAAATACAAAATTTTATTTTACACAGAACGTAGTGACCGTATTTATCTTTTGTGAAACAAACATACTGATTTTCTTTATATTCAATACCTCTGAATGTGCATGATTTACTAATAAAGAATGAATTGGGTTCTGAAATAGATCGAATAATATATTGCATATCGTCACTGTAATCACTGGGCTTCAAAATAATAGCATGATCTGATTCAATAATATTGTCAAATTTATGTCCTTGTGCAAAATAATAGGCTTGTAAATACTGATGACGTTGAGCTAATGAAAATGTAACATTTTTATAATTAGGACTATGGCGAATTATATTTTTAAAATATTTATGCTTACTTTCGTACCTCAAAGTCCAAATGTGTTTTAAAGGACCAAAATTACGTGTTAAATGAGGATAGTGCATCAAATAATGATGTTTTGGGCGTAAAGGTACATTTGAAAAACATGTTCTTCTAAAACTAATATATTCATTTAACAGGGTACTTAAATAGGCTATTTGGCCAACAGATATTTTTGGTGAAAGTAATAATTCACAAATGTCACGCAAAACCATTACCATCTGCCACACATGATCATTGACATCTAATACTTTATCAAATATTGCTACGGGGAAAATCTGTATAAACCTTAAGTTTTCACTTGCAGATCCAATTAATTTACAAGAACGCTTAGTAGGTGGTACTGTTTCGAAATTTTTTTCACATTTAAAACGAATCGACTGCAGGCGAGCGTTTAAAAAAGAAAAACAAAACCATTTATTACATACAAAATAATTTAATGCTAGATTTAGATCATATGCAAGGACTCCTTCAAACATATCATGAGCTAAACAAGGAGGTAGACCCGGATTGCAAATATGAAAATATTTTAAATTATTCAAACAACATTTACTTTTAATACCTTTATGGGATGAATAATATTCGTCATTTAAATTATTTACATCAATCTCATAACTGTCTACAGTTCTTAATTGTTTAATTGAAACATCACCAGAAGTTAGATCAGCTTTTCTAGAGTAACAATATCTACAGTGGAACTAAAATTCTCAACAAAACCTCCAATTTGGTGACTTCCTAAATTGTCTCCAAGCATTGCAACTAAAGTTCCACGTAATAAAAATTGTTCACCATTTGACTTATTAATTACTATACCATTATTTTCTAAATTTCTCATATCTTGTAATAAACGTTCAAAAAATTTTGTAAATTTAAAATACTTGACATATTTTTCGTGGCATAGTAAGACTAATTGTAAATTATCTACTTTAGACCTTAGGTGTGGCTCGAAATTTCCAAGTGATAAATAGACCCCAACCAATTTATGTTTAATCCGAGAAGAACCTAGAGGATTGCATAACTCGAAACCATCTTGATAGAGAAGAACTTGCAAATTTTCTACATTTTTCTTGAAAAATATATTATTCTTTATTACAGAACCATCATTTATATTAGAAAATACATTGTTATCTTTTATTATATTGGTGTCAATGTCTGTATTAAATAATATCATTTTAATTGTTCTAAAATTGGTACATAATAATAGAAAAATAATTCATGATGTTCGTTTCTACCTAACATTACTTTAATCGGTTTTACAAGCCTAAAATTTTGCTCGTAATATTTCGTCCTACAGTATGTATTTCGTAAGCAGCCGTTGACACTATTATGAGCTTTGTGTAAATAATCAGATGAAATAAACGAGTTCTGAAAATTTTTGTCAATGTTAGGAACAAATTCATTAATTAAGTTCAATTTACCTTGATTTGATAAGCTATTCACATTGTATAATTGTTCAGTTAATACTTGTAAAGTATGTTCTGGTAAGAAATATTTTGTTTTTAAAAGTAAATATAATTTTGCTAAAGACTCTAATTCAATATTTTGACAAAATCTGTGATCAGTGGATACATTATTGCTGGTATTATTGACTTCTAAATCATGAACATCAGTTTCAATTGATTCATTTTCCGCAAAAATATCATGTGGCAATGTTTTACATAATTCTTGATGTTCTGAACTTATTTTACTGTAGTAATTGCTTGATGAATTGGCATGATTTCTACACATGTGTGACGAAAATGATGATAGCTTCGAGAATTTATTTTTATTTTTACATGTTGAATAAAAGCACGATATTTGAACGCCATTTTTTAAGTGACAATATGAGTGAGATAACATACTTTTTCTGTCATTTGTAGAAAAAGTACAATTTTCTAAATTACATATAAAGGTTCCAAAGAAATCTTTAACACATTCATTTTTTTTATGATTTCGTATTAAATGTTGCTTAAAGTTACCATATTTTCGGAACTGCATATCGCATTCTGAATATAAACAATAAAATCTCACTAACTGATTTTTGTGAAATATTTGATGTCTGTTATATTTTGTAATAAATTTTGTTTTAAAAAAACAATTTCGACACTTATACATTGTTTAAAATTATTGAAGGATATTGGATAACAAAATTGGAAAATTTAGGTAATTGTACCACAGTCAATTCTAAAACAAATTAAAGGAGTTACTTACATAATAAAGTATATTCCAAACCACGAATAACAAATTTACAATTTTTCAAAGAGTACCACAATCTTGAAAATAAAACCTTAGTATCAGAAATATACAACGTTAATATTCAAGATTCAACAAGTTCGTCTCATCTGCGCATGTCATCTGCCATGCGCTGATCACATGTCTATTCACTGAACCAATCGCGCAACAACAAAATTACATTACAATGTAACTTTTTATCAAAATTGTGTAAATTTTACATAAGGCATGTAATATTAAACAAGAATTTATTTTTACACTAAAATTGTTATTGTTTCAAAATTTCAAAACGCACGTAAAATTAATTCTTGTAAATTTGTTACTTGTGATTGTAGGGAATGAAAGGGACAATTTGAACACACTTGTTAGTACATACAAACTGTGAAATTTATTTACTGCAGTAGATATAGTAAATAATTAATTCTCCCTCTGTCCGAACGAATACATTTCGAATAAATTTTTGTTCGAATAAAATATTTAATTATTGTTCGTTAATCTCGATAATTTTTTAAAGGGAAGCTATATTTTCGGACAGAAGAAGTAAAAGGGTATATGGTCACTGTTGTATAATGAAAACCAATGTAATTATTAATGTATTAAAAAATAATACTTACTTATTTGCAGAGTAGAACCTTAACACATTCGCACATACATTTACGTTAACAAATGCGACATATACGTTTGTCTGCAACCTGTTATTCTGTTCGCAGCTACATGTGACTCCATTAGACCAATCACGCAACAACAAATTTACATTGAAATGAAATATTACATCGCAATACTGTAAATTTTACATAATAATACTTAATAATAAAAAGAACTATAATCTTACCTATTGAAAATTATATTCCTACACAATATATGTAATATAAACGGAATTTTATAAGCTAAATAAATAAATATATTATTATATACTTGTCAAAAATTTAATTACAGGAAAAAATACAAGTGCGTTATAAAGAATGTAATGTGTCTGAAAATTTTTTCGGAATTCAACACTACTCTTGTAATAGTCATTATGTAATTTTCCAGACTTGCAGAAAAGTTACGTGGAATTTATGTAAAATTTTAAAGAATATGTATTTTTACAAAAGTGATAATGTACAGTTACAAAGAATTCGTAAATATCATATTAAACTGTAAGATGTCATATTTAAAATGTAATTTTTCATTAAATTACATTGACTTCTTCAATACTTTGATGTTTTTACATCAAATTGTAAAAGTGCATGAAAAAGTATGTAATATTCACACAAAATATATGTGTATCTTCACATACTTTTTTTACAGTGTAGAGTATTGAATTGATCGCTGTAAACTGGAACAAAGATTGATATCAGTGGGAATTTGATGTGAACTTAGGTGTCAAATAAGACTTTTCCAATTCGTTTTCCTGGCCATATTTTACCACCAATTTTAATTAAATATGAAAAAGATTGTTCATTTAACATTTCAAAATGACATATGTATCTATTTTTTAGCTCACAACAAAAGGATGATTTTGCAGAACATTCCAACTAAGAACAGGTTATTCGGTTCTTCAATGCAAGTGAATTCCTAGACTTTTGGAATGTGTCGTCGAACTTATAGCAGAACAAATTAGACTAAAACTGAGTATAGAGAAGATTTAATTGTCGTAGAATCTCAGAGTAATAAAAAACAAATATGTTAGTAGAGGGGGATAAGAATGTCTGGGGAAAATTGATTGTGGTTTAAATCTGTGAATGTTTCAAGGGCTTCTACTGCTCCATTTGATGGGATATAACATAATGTTTTATTTATTTTTAATGACCGTAGTTTTGTTTCCATATCAGCAAAAATTTAAAACTGTTGAAAATTCAACTGTTTAATATAAAACGTATTCGATTTTCCAATTTATCGGAAACAATAAACTGTTTATATTTTGCAATGATAGCTGCGAGCTCAGTTTTGAAATATTTAATTTTGATTGTGCTTTCGTATTTGTTATTCATTAATACCATTTTTTATTTTTTCCTGTATCTATAATAAATTCCTACATGATATGAGTTTTATTTATAGTTTACTGTAACAGAGTTACATAAATCAATAATTCAACCATAAATTTTGTGATATCTGTAGAGCAGCTGATACATGTGCCGCTCTATACAAATCACAATACTGTCACCGTATACAATATCAGTAAACAGTAAACACAGATATCCTATCCGCGACCTAGACATTACCCTTTTTCCTCAACGTGGCCACAATTTGACGCTCCGGCCCTCAATCTGTCATCGTAATCCCTCTTACAGTATGAAATGCCCTCTCAACCCTCACGAGTGTCGATAACCAGTGAAAACATCTTTTAACGATATCGAGGGCGTCGATAACGAAATATTTATTCGCGTTTTTGTGACGAGATATTGATTTCTCGTCCCGCTGGATTATCTCGTTGAGACGAGATTTCCTAATGGAAAGTGATAGAGTTAAGTGCTACTAGAAATTTACTGAAATTTTATATGCAATTTACCCTAAAATAAGACGTCTTTTCTCTGTCTACAATTTTATATTGTCATTTCCCAACAATGTGCGATAGTGAAACAGGATGTAAAATTAAAATAAATATACCATTATGTTATTTCATCAATTTTGGAACATGACATGCTGCTAAAACAAATATCAGCAAGTCAATAACATAGCATCTTTGTTGCGATCTTCACATATAAAATATGTATATCATGTACCAAGATCTGTCTCAGCTGAATAGCAGTCAACATGTGTCACAAAAGTTTCTGGGCAAAAATCATTTGCATTTCATTTTATTTTAAAATCAACTCAACTACACTGCAAAATATTCTGGTGTCTGCATCGACCTTTTTAGGTTGAAACTATTGCCAACCATAGGGTAGAAGCATTCTTCCTTTAAAAAAGGTTTATGAGTGTACCTCAGTTCTCGGTACGCGCTACGTCTGTACTTGCAGGTATAAATGGTTAAACCCATAGTTAAGGACGAAGCAAAGACTCGACAGGCAGATGTAAATACTTCATTTTGTTCTTAAATACCTTTGTGTAGGGTAGACAGACATTTCTATAGGTTGTTACAAATACTATATAACGTTTTATATAAACCTTTGGTTGAGGAAAATGTAAATACTGATAAAGGTTTATAAAGAATTTTAAGGATATTTGAATAATAAGCAGTGATTTCAACAATAAATTTATTGTAAAATAAGTAGATAAATAAAAATAAAAAATACATATATAAAATTACATAAAAATTATGTTATAAATGAAAAAACATCAAAACTATATACAGTACATTATCAAAAATAATGAATAAAAAAAAAGTAAAAAGGAAATACAATATAAAATACCATGTATCATTACAAAAATAAACAAAAAAAAAAAAAAAAAACTAATACAATATAGGTATACATATATACATTTTTAAAAATATGTAACATCACTAAAAGAACAAAAATAATAATAATAATAATATTATATATATATATATATATATATATATTTACTTATTATTTAATAGCATACTAGTACGTTTTTTCACTATCTCAAGGTTTATTTCTAAATAATCAAATTTCTTGATAGATTAATTTATATCTTGTAAATTTTATTAATACGTAATTATTTAAATAGCGTTTGATACGCAAAGTCAAATTATTAGTAGGTAACCTTCATATACTTTATTTGTGAATTGAAGTAATACTCACAGTGTCATAAATTAATTTGACCTTCTCTGTTGATTAACAATTTTTATATACTTGTCGATACAATGTTCTCAGTTCATTGACCTTGTTTGATAAATAATCAGTTTACACTTATTTATAATTTTGTTCTTAGTTTGTCTATATTATGCCTTTATCTAGTTTATAATTATGATTTATGTGGGTCATGTCAATATTAGATCATTGTCAACGCATTTTGAGGAATTTAAAGATTTTATACTAAGTGAAAATTTTGATGTTTACGCTTTAAGTGAAACTTGGCTGAATAATAACATTAATAGTGGCAATTTTTCCATTAATGGGTATGAGCTTCTTAGGAATGATAGACTTACTGGTCGTGGTGGTGGAGTCGGATTATATGTTAGAACCAATCTGCTGACCAATATTGAAATTTTAAATGACTTAAATATCAATAGTGCTACTTTGGAGCAGTATTGGATTAAATTGGTTGTTGGCAGAAGTACACTAGCTCTTGGTGTACTTTATCGCCCACCAAGTAGTTCATGTATTGATTTCATTGATTATGTTGAAACATCAATTTCATCTATTTTTCATGAAGTTGATCATGTTATTTGTGTTGGTGATATTAATATTAATTTATTAACGTTGAACAATGCAGTTAATCTTTTCTTGGATTTGATTGGTGGATTTGATCTCGTACAGATGGTATCTGAGCCTACTCGTATTCCAGCTAACTCTGAGACCCTTATTGATGTTTTCATTACTTCTAGCATTGAGATTTGTTCCGAGATTGTTGTAACTGACTTGCACCATATAACAGATCACAGATCTATTTCTTGCAAACTGAAATTGGCTTGTCCAACTAGTCGTATTCCCGAATTTAAAAGTTTTAGAGATTTTAGAAATGTTAATACCGATAACCTCCTCTTTCGTTTAAATAATTTTAATTGGCATTATTTCTACACTTGCGATGATGTTAATGATAAATTAGAAATTTTCAATCATGTCGTTATCTCACTTCTTGACGAGTATGTTCCTATTAGAACAATCAAATCTCGCTATAAGACATCTCCCTGGGTGACAGATGTCATAAAAATAATGATTAAGTTCAGAAATAACGCCTATTCTCAATATAAACGGACCAAGTCCATAGTTCATTGGAATTATTATAAAACGTTACGCAATACTACTACTGATGCTATTAGGAGAGAAAAGAAAGCTTATTTTGAGTTTAAATTAAAAAATAATAGTGGCGCCTACATGTGGAAAGCTATAAAGGAATTTAACATAAACACTACACCGAATAATGACATACCTACATACTTGAGGGATGTAAATCACTTAAATTCTCATTTTGTTAATTCGATTCCTTCGTCTCAACCTGATGTTTCTCTTCTACAATTCTATCAATCACATCGTTTGCTTAGGAATGACATTGACTTTTCTTTCTCCCTTGTCTCTGAAGATGAAATTTCCAAAATTTTTTCTTCTCTGAAATCTAACTCTTCTGGCGCTGATAATATAAACTTAAATATTCTTACCCTAATTTTTCCAAACATTGTTTTACAAATAACATATATTATTAATGTATGTCTACTTACTAATACTGTTCCGGTTATTTGGAAGCAAGCTATTGTGAAACCTATAGTCAAATGCAAGAATCCGTCATCATTTAACGACTTACGACCAATCAGCATACTTCCCACGTTGTCTAAAATATTGGAAAAAGTGGTACATCGTCAGATTGTTTCTTATTTAAATAATTTTGAAATTCTGCCTAATATTCAGTCTGGCTTCAGGAAGGGATATAGTACTACTACTGCTTTGCAACATATCATTGATGACATTGTAATTGAAATTGATAAAAAACGTATGGTGCTACTATCCCTTCTTGATTTCAGCAAAGCCTTTGATACGCTTAATCATGACCTGCTATTGGCAAAACTTCATTACATCGGTTTTAGCACTGCTAGTTTGCAATTCATTCGTAGTTACCTCTCGGATCGCTGTCAAGCAGTGTCATTGTATAATAATACATCTGATTTTGTTACTTTAGACAAAGGTGTCCCTCAGGGCTCGATTTTAGGGCCTCTGATATTTTCTATTTATGTTTTTGATTTGTCTGCAAGCGTCAATTTCAGTAAAATTCATATGTACGCTGACGACACTCAAATTTACTTATCCTTTGATCCAAATGACGTTGGTAACGCTGTTCAAAATTTAAGCGAGGATTTAAAGGCTATATCAAATTATAGTTCAGCAAATTGCCTTAAAATAAATGAATTAAAGTCCATGATTATGTTACTTGGTAATAATAAAACTAGAGAGGAGTTCTTGCGGAATAATTTAATTAACGTCTTCATAAATAATATCAAAATTAACATTTCTCATACATGTAAAAATTTAGGACTATTGCTTGATTGTAAACTTAGATTCTCAGAATATGTATCACTTCTCATCAAAAAAGCCTTCCTAGCTCTGAAAAATCTATATATGAACAGATTTATTTTATCCAAACAAAATAGGGTGATCTTATCTAGCAGTCTTGTTCTTTCTGTATTTAACTACTGCGACACAATTTATGGATCACATATTTCCTCTCATGACGAAAGGCGAATACAGAGAGTGCAAAATTGTTGTATACGATTCATCTTTGGTTTGAAGAGACGTGATAACGTTTCATCACGTATAAAGGAATTAGGCTGGCTTAATATGAAAGAAACTAGACATCTACATGCTGCATGTTTAGCTCACCGCGTAATTCTTAACAAATCTCCTTGCTATTTGTATAATAAACTATCAGTACGAAATCAGCATCATCAACGCTACTTAAGAAATATACTACAATATCACATACCTACTCACAATACTGCTCTTTTTAAACGTACTTACAGTCATGTTGTCCCTAGCATTCTTAATATAATACCTTCTCCATTACTAAATTTACAACCAGCTACGTTTGCATCTACATTGAAAAAATTGTTACTTAGTGGTACAATTTCACTTAATTGAATCTTTAAACCTTACTCTATTATTGTATTTATGATCTATTTTTATATCTATTGTTAATCCATATTTGTCTACTTTTAATTAGATTATTTATCATGTTTATTAATAACCATGTTTATCTTATGTATGCCTAATAACTTGAATTTATGCTATACCATAATTATATAAATTTATTTTGTTATTTTGATGTAAAGGTTAAATGGGAGATCAGCTTTTGCTGTAATTTTGCCAAATAAAATTATTATTATTATTATTATTATTATTATTATTATTATATATATATATATATATATATATATATATATATATATATATATATATATATATATATATATATATATACGTTTAATATTAACAAATTTATTAATCTTTGTATGGGTATATTTTCTTTTCGGTGATATTAAATTTAAGATAAATTCACTTAAAAAAATGTTTTCTTGAGACACGGAGGATATTTTAATTGAAATAAATATATTATTGATATTAAAGCTATTACTGCGTCATAAAATGTTACACAAGTACAAATTTTGATTTTATCTATGCATATAAAAAATAAACTATTTAAGAACAGTTCATCTTGTGCTGAGACTGCTCCCATTATGACTGGTCCTGGAGGTATATCTTCTGAGATTAGGATTAGTTTTCATAGTTTTCTCTCAATAATGAAGGTATTACTAATAAAACCGTTTCCATCGATAATTCTAAACAAAATAGAAAAATTAATTAATTTTTGTTATAAAATATGCTGCTAATTATCATAATTCTATGAATTTTTACGATTATATTTACAAATTATAAAGGCTGGCTAAATTATTCTGAACAAATGAAAATAGAATAAAAATAAGTAATATACAGTTATTCAAAAATCGCATTCGGGAAAATTTTTAAAAAACATAAAAGTGAATTCATTTTTAAATGAAATTATATATTTTACCTTTAAAATTATGATTTTTATAATATAGAGAAAGCTTTCGACAACGCCTCGATTTTCGGCTATTTTTATTGATTTTTTAATTCGAGCTTCTGTAAAATAACTCTGTAACTCATCTTTAGCCTTTATTTGAAAAAATCTCTTGACAGCCAACGGGATCTGAAAAATATTTTGATATATTAGAGTGAAAATAACTTTTAAATATATTTATACAAATTTTACTTGATTTTCCAACAGTAGAGCAGGATACGTTTCAATAATTTCTCTTGTAGAGCTCTCTCTATACATATTAAGCCGATGCTCCTTTGTTCTTTCTAATCTATCAGATATTATGTGTAGATCTGGTGTTCCATTGATTTGATTTTTCATATGTTGAATGTGGGTTATAATAGTATTTTCATCTTCACCAATTACTATTGGCATTGTTCTATTTGTCATTCTATGTTCTTTATTAGCACTGAGAACAAAGTAGCGTACATATTTCATATAAGTTAAAACATTATGCAAGTACATAAATGTTTTAGTGCAATTATAGATAGTACAATTAAAATATTCCATTTTGTTGGCACTAAAATATATGATGTACAATAAATAAATATCCAGAATATTAATAAATAAAAAATTAAACTTACCTATTAGTAGACAGTATGAGCGTAAGCAAATATTTAATCACCTTGTGTATCGGCAACCAAAGTCAACAATTGAATGACACAAAAATTCAACCTTGGAATGTTGTTACAACCCCCATTTTCAAATAGTGAAAGTGGTGGGGTTTTATATTGGCGCTGAAACGTCGGACCAAGGGTACAAGAGCGTCCTGCAATATTTTCTACGGGGTGCAATCATATTATTTGCGCCCCACAAAGTTACTAATGAAATTTAAAAACAAAATAATTAAAATTAAATATAACGACCAGTAATTGTCAACATTCCATAAATTTCGATCTTTGACGTTAACGTATGTATAACTTTATTGCATTTTGTAAGTATACCCCACAAATTTGTGAAAAGTAGGCGCCTCTGAGTTGTACCGTTATAGTTTTCGTACGGCACGAATGTTGAAGAAATTTTAAAAAATCTGTTTATTCATTTCATAAATTTTAAAGAAATTCGTATTAACAATTATACTAAAAAGAAAACTATATCCATTTATTTTAGTATCATTTCGACAATAATTAAATATTGAATGATTATCTCATTCACTTTCTTACTGCATGTTTATATTGTAGAAATAATTTGATAAAAAATTATTAATCTCAACATTCATTATCATCAAATCGCATAATCTCTACTTTACAATAAAAATATATTTGTAAGCTTTTATATCAGACAAGCAAGATACAAATATCTAGTAACGCAAAATATATTATTTTGTAATTATGAAACGGTACAGATTTTGTTTAACACAAGCTTTTAGCAGTATATTTCCATTTAATTTATAAATACAATTAAGCCAGTATAAAAATGTGTGGTAACTCTTCAATAACTATTATAATCAATGTATTGTAGTTTTAAACATTATAAAATAATCAATTATAAATTCTTTCAAGCTGTTTATCCCAGAATGTACTTCTTAGAATAATTCGAGGATAAACTATTTTAAGACATAACATATTTACCGTAAAATATTTCATTTATAATATCAATTATGCCGGTGTCAAAATATATGGTAACTCTTAAATTAATATTACAATCAATGTATAAGTTTCAAACTTAATAAAATAATTCATGTGCTAGTTTCGAAAAAAAATAAAAACTATAATCATTTATAAATTCTAAGATATTTATCACAGTATGTACTTCTTTGAATCGTCTCAAGGGTAGAAACAATTTTAAGACCGGGCGTATTTACCGCTATAGAGGCACGCAGATAGCTTGGGCGATTTTCAACGACCCCAAGATAGAAGTTTACCATTATAAAATTTTATTTCTACCTTCGGTCCTCAAACTACCCGAAAGTATATAAATCGGCTCAAACAGTGATGCATCTACCTTCTTTATACCCCTAAAATTTGCAGTGTAGTCTTCAATGGAAAAACAACTGCATGGATACATTGCTTATTTATTTGAAATTTTAGTTTTGTGATATCTATTTGCATTATGTCTTATAAATTAGAGTTGAAATAAAGCATTTTTAAGTTGGTAAAATGTTAAAAAAGAAAATAATTAATAATGCTTTTAGAAACGAGAATATTTCATTGTCGACAATATAAATGAAGTTAAAAAATTCGTTTTACACATTTTTAGGATAATTAGAGGACATCAAAATAAGAACTTTTTGTTATATAAATAAATAAATAAATAAATAAATAACATAGGATCGGTTATGTTTTTAAAAACCTGATGTGATTACTTCCGGTATGTTTATTGCGTGCAATAACTAAATACCACAAATAATTTAATAAACTGCTCGACACCCTTGTGGGTATTTTTGAGTATCGGTCTATATATATGTTTATTAAACTCGACAAATCTAGTATGTGGAAATTTACTCATTCACTTGATTTTTTTTGTCAAATAATTTGATTTGTGAAGTTTTAAGACAATGGAAAAATCAAGTGAATGATTTCCACATTTGTTGTGTTTAATAATCATTTTTGGTTTTCAGGCGTTTAAAAACATAATGGACTATGTTATATAACAGAAAGATCTCCTCTACTTTTAAAATTAGAAAAACACATCTTTCAACATTCTGTATATACCGGTTGTATCACGAAAAGCTGGTTATAGACGGTTAATATGGCAAAATAGTTTTTCCGTACGCATTGCTTTCCAAATTATTTTATTGTAAAAATTGTAAGACTATTATTAAGATATTTATTTAGTTGTTGTTATTAATAGTTAATAAAATATTTAAATAATTAAATATCAAAATATTTGACAGAAAAACTTGATGAATATGTTTATTATTTGGTTTTAATTTCGTAGCCAACACTATTAAATTGTAATTTTGTAAATCCTCATATATTTAATTTGTGCCATTACAAAACACAGTAAATGATATTAGTTTATTAATTTAAATGCGGAATTTTAAGCCAGATATCGGTAAGTTACATATTTATGCGCGTGAAGTGCGGTTAACGGTCAACAAAAGATAGCACCCAAAGATGTTAGTAGCGGGGGATCGAAAGAAGTAAATTTAAATAAATTAAATAAATATATCATCACGACTTTTACCCATTACTGGGAGTGGCACTCTGCCGTAGCAGATCTCGGTAAGTGATATATTTATTCGAGTGGAGTGCGGTTACCAGCCGCCAAATCACGACCCCCAAAGGTATTAGTGGAGGGGGACCCACAAGGGTAGTTTTAATTTAGTGAAAATTATTTGTCGGCTGTAGGAATCGAAACAAGGTTCTCAAATCCATAGACCGACGCGTTGCCATCAAATAAATATGTATATTTTGTAATATATAAATTCGGCGCCCGATGATAATTTCCTCCCTTGGTACGCACCTGCGACGTGATGATATATTTATATTATTTTGTGTACATTTGCGTGAAGTATAGTACCAACAATCACGATCCCCAAAGATATTAGAGGAAGCGCCACTGGAGTAATTGTAATGTGGTGAACATCAGTTGTTGATTGTGGAAATGGAACATTTACACAATCCGAGCCGTTATCACAAAGCTATCTGCAGAATATATTTACAGCATTGAGTATATTTACATTATTACCAACAAATGAAAGTAAGAGGCTCATTCATATTTCTTTTTTGTAATAATAATAAAGTGCGTAGTACGTAATAACGTATTCGTCAAATAAATTAAACATAGGTAGCGAATTAAATTAAATATGTAATTAAATCCTTGTCAGATTAACAGAGATCGTTATTTTGTTTTATAAAACATTTTTCATTAATTTAACAAATCATTTATTAGCCTTTTATTAAAAAATAAAAGAAGAATATCTCGGCGCATAAAGAAAGATCAACTTCTAACTTCATATTCCTCTTTGGTTGCTCTTTGTCGATGGTATGGCAAGAGTACGCGGTGTTCAAAGACCTGGGGAATGTCGCTATGTGATCACTCATCCATATACTACCCGCACCAAGGGCTGTTTGATTTGCGTTATCGAAGAAACATACTTTGCCATAGTTGTTGCTACAAATTTATTTATTTATATAAATTATTTCATTCATTTTGTCAGTTAGGGATAGTTTTCTTCAATAATTAATGTATATACTTTATGGGGTAGGAGGCTCAAAGGTATCAACTCGGATTATGTGTTCGAGAACCCGGATTCGATTCCCACAGCTGACAAAGAACTTTCATCACAGTAAAATTACCCCTATGGCTTCCCTCCCACTAACATTTTTGTGGGCCGTGATTTGAAGGTTTCACGCGTGTCAATATATCATTTACCGAAATATGCTATGGCCGAGTGTCACACTCAGTAATTTGTACGGAATTAAAGAATTCTTTTGCGTAGCGGACATAACAATTTTACTGTTTATCAACTCTCGAGAAGTACGAGTGATATATTTATACAATGATATATGATTTGTAGTCAAATATGTCACAGCACACAAGGTTGATATAAATGTTTGATCACTTTTTAAATTTTGCCGCTGTTGTTGATTTGAAATGGAGTCACTATTTTTATCCAAACATTTGTTATTTTTACAATATTTAGTATTTGTTCCAATATTTTAATTGATTATATAGCAGATGAAATAAAATATCGAAATCTGTAACAGCACAGTAATGGGCCACGGCTACATAAAGTCGTAGGACGAGCGGTTAAAGGCGTCGCCTTAAACCAACATTGACAGAGGGTACAGTTTGGATGGGTAACCGCCCCGTATATCTTTTTTTTATTTTGTAGATTAACATTTTTTGAAAGAAGATAGAGACATGCGGTTTTCAACGTTGTATTAGAAATGCAATTGCCTGTTTTTTTAAGTTAGTTTGAGATGAATCTGCAATTGCAGAGCCACATTAATTTAATATTTTTATGTTTAAACTACAATATCTCAACACTTTAAATAGATAGAGACATGCGATTTTCACTATTAGATTAAGTATAAAATTATTTTAAAAAGAAAAAGATAAAAATATTAATAATGCACAACATTAAATTTAAGTTCTATGTCAGGTACGCGTTCATTAAAATTCTAGCACAAATTTAAATAATTTTAAAAAGAGAAAAATAATGGGGGCAGACAATTAAAAATTGGTGCAAATTGGCAAAAAAAGAGGGATACGTAAAATTACAAATTAACTCAATAATAAATGAAGATAATTATAAAAGAATTAAATTGTATATCAAATAGTAAATAGAACAGTGTATATTGTAATATATTTCTAATGATACCCTTCTGACGGTTTCTTTACTGAGTAAGTGTTTTACTATATTTCTAATTATTTTAGGTCTTCTAACACGACCAAGTCGCTCAACAAAATTGTGACAAATAATTATGACATATAAATGTCAGAATGTACTGAAACACAGTCAATTATGTTTGAACTTGAACCGATTTTCAAGTTTAAATCTCCACTGAAAAACTGTGCATCAATCGTTCATCACTTACATTCATACTATTTCACCCATTTATTCTCCATTATATTACGTTTATTGTTCTTAACAGACTTTTACCTGAATAAATTAGAAACGGAATAATTTAAATGAACACCGAAATCATCGTATCATAAATAATAAATAAGAACTGTGTTGCTCTTACTAGATATATATATATATATATATATATATATATATATATATATATATATTTACTAATCACCAAAAATATGCTTGAATATACGTATTTTCACATTTAATAAATACATTTATTTTTATGACTACTAATAGTTTTAAAATTAATCAATATCAAAAAAATATAAATCAATTCTATTTGAAAATTACTTTTTTCGTTTTTAATCTTACTTAGGTCTTGAAAATCTAGTGTATACACCTCGGGAGAGTATGCTATTTTTCCCTCAGAGTTTTGTCATGAAAACTCATGCATTTCTCTCCCTAGATGTATAATATACTATTTTAACTCCAACAAATTTATATTTTGATAGCCTGAAATACACTAAACAATCTTTAAATTTAATTTTTAATATCTCGAAATAGTAAATAAGTTTCCCTGGTAATATGACAAGAGCAAAAATAAATATTTAACCCTTTGCATTCCAGCATAAACACTTATAGAGCATACCAATAACTCCAACACTATATTAGTTACATACATACATAGTATACAAGTACATGCATGTAATGTAAAAATGTCGCAATTACGGCGACAACGGAGTGCAAAGGGTTAATATTTAAATTGATACACAGATTAGCAAACTCTAGTATTTTGAATATAAATTATGAATTATTTAGAGCTGAAATTTTGGTGCTCGGTTAAATAGAATCCATTTAAAAATAATAATTTTCTTACATTAAACGAGCAGTAAGCTTGACGACATTCGGCGTTGGTTTTGCAGTCATCTTCTGATATGTTTGAAGAGAAGCTGTTGATTCTGACGCCGATGAATCTTTCCAGAATTTTGATGTAATCACCAAATGGAAACCTTGGCTCTCATCACCGCCGCAACTAACAAATACAACAAAATATTATTAGAAACAATTACAAATACTACTTGAAAAACAATAAGTTTTCAATGATGGTGTCCTTCTTCTCCCTACCTACCCTATCTTACCTAAGTTTTTGTCAAAGACTAGCTAAGAATCTACGACAAAGCAACCGAAGGGTGCTTGTCAAGTTAGAAAAACAAACCCGCCGCGAAACGCTTACAGTATGTATGCTGCGCCCCACGGAGGGCCAGCGTTTTGTGGTGGACAATACAAAACATCCGATATCGACTCGTGAGGTTTATTACACATCAAACCCACGATAGACACAATATCAATTCGTAATATTGATTTATAGTAATAAATCAACCCCACGATAGATATCGTTCTAACCAATTTCGATTCGTAAAATTGATTTATAGTAATAAATCAACACCACGAAAAGAACTACAAAATTGTTACGAAGGCCTTCTAATAAGGCAGAAACTAAACTAACTAAAATTAAATGTACGTAGAGATAAAAGGCACGATTTGAAGAGACTGTCGAACATATAAAAAAATTAATTTGCAGTATAAAACACATGCGCAAAAATAATATTTATTAATAAACAAATTACAAAAATTTATGACATGTTAATAACTATCGCAAATAAAACACTAACATAAAATATAAGATAAAATTATATAAATAAAACATTTTAAAATTTAATAAATAAAATAGGGCAAACAAGCAGAAATAGTCTCATTTTTGTCCTTGACCTGTTTCTTGTGCAGTTTTTCGTAAAGGAAATTGTTGATTAACATCAGAAACAACTTTGTTATTATCTTGCCAAGTAACTGATCAGATACCCTGAACCATTCGCATAACTTTGTAGAATTCATCAGTCATATTATCATTTACGTGTCCGTGAATTCTTAAAGCTTGATAATAAGTGTTTAATATGTCACTCATTTTTGTCATCGTTTTTTCGTTTTGCTCCCTTTCCGCTTCACAGACGTGTAGAATTTTATTTGTATGTTCTCGCTGAAAATAAAAAAATATACACATGGAGTATGCGTCATTAGCGTAGTTACAGTTAAAATGACTGACAGCAGCGGGGTTTTTTATAATATAATATATAGGAATAATTAACATAGATTATGATAGCAGTCAGTTATAATGAAAGAAAAGTTGAAACTAAACAACACATCACCAATATTGAAATAGTTTGTTGCCGAGATTACTCTCTGCTGTCATAAGTATGGTAATGACACATGCTCTATGTATACTAATCAAAAAACTTCCGGTATATATTTTAAAGTTTATTTACCTGTAAGTTGATTTGATTAGTCTTCAGATCAATTTCACTTTGTAATAAGTCAGTACCATCTGCAGGTATTTTTTCTTCTTCGATGAGATTTTGCAATTTAGTCTCAATCGCCCGTTGCTGAGATTGTAAATCTTGAATCTGAGCTTGTATTGAATTTAATTGTCGCTGCTATGAACCAACTGCAGTTTGTATTTTATTGAGACCCTAAAAGGATCATATAAATTAAAATTTGATGTACTATATTTAAGTTAAATTATACCGTTTCCAGATGCTCAGCATTTACACAACTATCTGCAATTAAAATCTCTGAAAATTCTTTGAATTTAATCCGATGTTTTAAAATATCTTCAGAATGTAATAATATTTCAATCCGTTTTACAATATTAACTTTTTCTTTCAATAGAGATTGCAATTGCTTTCTCCAAACAGCTTCTTTTTTAGTAATCGATACGATTTCTTCGTCATTTTCTATATTTTCATTGCACGAACAGGTTTCAGATGCAGACTTAGTTGCAGTATGCAATTTGAGCTTGTTTAATTCTTCTTTAAGAGATTCGTTTTCTTTGTTCTCATATTGAGGAAATGTTAATGTGCAATTTACCACATTCTTTGTCATCTGCAAAATAATTTAACGTACATAAAAATTACTCTCATTCTTGAATTTTGTATTTCATGTAGTACACGAGCAATATTATTAATCCAAAACAAAATACATTTTTAGTCTTACATTAGACTGAATCTTCTTAGCTCTTGTAGCATATTTCAGGGTATTATAAGTATCCTCATAGTTCAAACTAGAAGGACTAATATTTGCTATCATAAAAGTCTGGCAGTTTCCCTCTAACGAATCTTGCAAAAGACGCGTGAGTTTGGAATCTCGATACGGGATGTGTCTTTGACCATCAGCCAAGCTATTGATACAGTTACCAAGCGCAAGAAGTGATTTGTTGATGTTAGCATCTTCAGTGAACCGCAAACCGGAACATCCGGTAGCTACACCTCGTTCACTTCCTGCTAAATCGATCATGGAGAGTTTGGCTATAAGTCGTTGTTCAGTTATACGGAATTGCATGTTTACGTAAACCTACAAGAAGATAAAATTGGAAAAAGTCTTCAATTGTAATTTTCAGATAATCTAATTTTTACTAAATGTTTGAAAAAATAATCTTGGACAATTACTCGATTTATGTCGTGACATTTTCAATTATTTTATTTTCTAGGATTTTCAATAATTTCAAACGGGTAAGAATAAAACGCTGAACAGTACTGATCGCAAAGACACTGAACGACGTTAAAGAGCGCTGAAACCCGCTAACCAATGATATATATCCGCTGACCAATATTAAAGAATATCAAATAGAGCCTTACAAATATTATTTAGTATATATTATTCCGGCATCGCGACGCCGACCGACGCTGACCGGCATTAATACACGCTGGCCCTGATAAAAAATGATATTCCATAAATTAAAAATCATCATAAAATATACTTAATATTACTTGTAAGTCTCTGTTAGATATCACTAAAAAATTGGTCAGCGAATATTTAAATTTTTTTACCGGAGTCAGCGTGTATTAATTTTGGTCAGCGTCGGTCGGCGTCGTGATGCCGGGATAAGATATACTAAATATTACTTGGCTCTATTTGATATTATTTAGTATTGGTCAGCGTATATTTACCATGGGTTAGCGGATTTCAGCGCTCTTGAACTTCGGTCAGCGTTTTTGCGATCAGCGCTGTTCGGCGTTTTATTCTTACCCGTATAATAGTCGTATGTCATCTCGAAAAATGGTTAGAAATAAACGAGATTTAAAGTTTTCTCCTCATCGAAGTCGTCCTATACCCCGAATTGGTTCAAAACCACCTTATTCTGCATCTTCATCTTGTGCAAATGTTAAAGTTGTTGTAAGACTCAGGCCTCTTCAGACTAAGGAGCTTGGAATTAACAACCGGTAAGTAGATTTTATTATTAACCAGTAAATTCTTGTTTGAGTAATTTGATATCAATTTCTCGTTATCATAATGAATGTCATTGGAGATATATTTATAAATAATGCACGAATTCACATAAATAATAAATTATTAATAGTTTTCCCATCATTAGTATTATGGGTCGAACCTTCGTTACAAGAGCTATCGTTTGCAGAACTGTTGTGAAAGTAGCAGGTGACAATGTTGTCATTTTCGATCCGAAGGACCATGGTATACAACAAAGGGGCCGTGATTTATTAAAAAAGGCCAACAAGAACTTACAATTCACGTTTGATAGAGTATTTGGCTATGAAGCCGATAATGCAGAAGTTTTTAACTTAAGCACAAAGAATTTAATCCCATCATTAATGGATGGTTATAATTGTTCCGTATTTGTTTATGGAGCAACTGGTGCCGGCAAAACTCACACTATGCTTGGCCATACTGGCAATCCTGGAATTACATTCCTAACAATGAAAGAACTGTTCAAGCATATGGAAACCTATAAGAGCGAACGTGAATTTGAATTAGCAATCACGTATTTAGAAGTTTACAACGAAACAGTAAAAGATTCGCTGAATCCAGGAGCTCCACTGCATTTACGCGAAGGCGGAAAGTTTGGAGTATGCGTCTCTGGAATTAAAATGCACCAAATTAAAAGTCCGGAAGAACTATTTGCTTTGTTAGCAGAAGGAAATGTCAACCGGACTCAACATCCAACGGACGCCAATGCCGATATTATACATTTAAATTCTTCAATAATTAATTCTTATATTTTTTTTTCACTATCACATGTACCACCAACACTAATAATACCTTCACTGTTATCAACACTGTCACTTCAATATATAATATAATAACATAAAAACTCTTTTCTCATTCAAACGACGTACCAGCGGAATAATAGTTCGTTAAAACGTTTCAATTTGAATGCTTGGCTGTTAGTTACAAACAAATATCAACGTGATTTGTGATTATCTAAATGTGATGGCTGTGATTCTCAAACATTTTCACTATAGCACCTAAAACACGAAACAATACTGAAGAAGATAAGAAGATAAGTTATTTGTGCTAGTGATATTTTAAATGAACTAAAAAACATAAAACTTGAAAATCAGCAACTTAAAGATCAATTAGCAAAAACATGTGTCAATCAAATCTGTTTAGTGCTCAAAATTCGTGGTCATGTGCTTTAAAATCGGATATTAAAAAAACCAAGTAGTGATTCAATTTTAGTGATTCAACCTAAATCTAAACAAGTAAGTGCTGAAACAAAAAAAGTTATACAAAATTCTGTCAATCCCTCAAATTTATCCGTGGAAGTTTCGGTTCTTAAACAATGTAAAGAAGGGGCAGTAATAATAGGCTGTGAAAATAGTAATGATCTGCAAAAATTTAAAGACAGCATTACAGAGCAAATCGGTGATAATTATGTCAAAAAGAGTCTGCTCTTAAGAATCCGAGATTAAAAATTAAATATGTTGACAAATATATATATATATATATATATAATTTTTAAATTTATATATCTCGCTTATACAAGAGGCTAATTAAATAATTCTTAATGTTCTAGACGCAGAATTTAATTTTCTAAAACTTTTATTCTTAGCATTTATTTCTAAAATCAGAATAATTATATTTTTTTCAAGAAAAACTGTTAGCAGCTTCATGTAATGTATCACTTCCGGTTAGTCCCTTTTAACCAAAATCTATTATATTATTTCTTAGTAGTAGTCTTATATACCAAATTTGAAAGGTTTTGGATTATATTTTGATATAGTGTTTCATTAAAATATATTATAGCTTCAAGTAAAGTAGCACTTTCGGAAGTTATATAATGACCAAAAAGGGAGATGCACAACTAGATGTTATATCAGTCCTAAATACAAAATTTCAACTTTCTACGGCTTACCGTTTTTGAGTTATTCCAGATACATACATACATACAGACGTCACGACGAAATTAGTCAAAATGGATTCAGGGATGGCCAATATCGCTACGCAAAATAAATATTAGTGGAATAATCCACACAAATTAAACTGTCGAAAGGCGACAAATTGCCAATAAAAATCCTTATCAAATCCTATAAAATACTGGGCTTAATCTTTGAACATAGAACACAGAAATAAATGAAGCTATCTAATGCAGACAACCGGATCATTTGACATCATGTTGTCCAACTTTCGTTCTCGTTTCAGCCGAAACAAATGAATCCGTCGATACATCGATTATCCTCGACAAAGTTCGCGCTACGTCGGGCCCAATAAATAAATGAATGATCCTGTGTCCCGCGATCCTGATACCAATTCATTTAAAGTATCGTGGAAACAAGAAACAAGCGATTTATTTCTCTAACAAATTTAATTCTAAACGAGAATTTTGAAACAAAAGAAAAGAAATTGGAAAAAGTTTGTTTTGGCCAGGATAATTATAATGACTGCTAGAGCGTAATTATTCAGAAATAATTTGTTTTTATGATGGCTATGAGAAGTTGAGTTACGCTTTTATTTGTCATCGTAAAGTTGAAGTTCAAAATAATTTTGAAAAGATATTAAATGCGCGCTTACTTAGTTACCAGAGATGGAAACAAAACAGAAACTTGTCATATTGACAGTTGACAGAACGAACTTATTTTCAGTACGTATACGATTTTTAATCATTTCATATACATTTCACTTTATTATTGTGCGCGATTAACAAATAATCACTTTATGCTCTTAAAACACAAATAACTATTAGATTCCGATTTGACGGCTGGTAACCGCATTTCCCGCGAAGAATTATATCACTAACCGAGATCTGCTACAGCAAAGTGCGACACCCAGTAATGGGTAAAAGGCGTGATGATATATTTATTTTATTTATTTATTCCGATTGTGACAAACAAATTCAAAGTACGTGAACGAAATTTACCAAAGACTTGCAAGACAGAGAATAGACGGGCAAGAGAGGACCAACGATCCAGGGAACAAATGGAGTTATATGAAGCAAGCTATAGAAGAATCGGCATCAAACGTACTAAAGGAAAAGGAAAGAGCAACAAGAAATAATTGGTTCGATGATGAATGCAAGGCAGTAATTCGGGAGAAAAATGAAGCCAGAAAGCGAATGCTTCAGCGTAAAACAAGAGCCAATGAGAGAACATATAAGGAGAGTAGGACAGAATGTAATAAAATATTAAGAAGGAAAAAAAGGGAAGAACTAAACAAGCAAATAAATGAGATGGAAGAAAACGGAACCAATGGAAATATAAGAAGTTTCTACCAGTCATTAAAATGCAGTAATTACAATAGGAAACAAAGCAATAAACTAATAAAAGACAAGGAAGGTAAGCTGCTAGCGAGTAAAGAAAAAGCCCTTGAAAGATGGAATGAATACTTCCATGACATGCTAAATAAGAACGAGGTAAATGAGAATGACAACGAAGAGGAGCCAAACACTAGAAATAACCCAGAGCCAACCACAACAGAGCCCGATGAACCAACACAAGAAGAAGTAGACAATGCAATCAATAAACTAAAAAAGTTCAAAGAAGCTGGTGACGACGAAATACCAGCGGAATTATTCAAAGCAGGCGGTGATGAACTGAGAAGACTAATTCACGAATTAATAACCGATATATGGAAGGAAGAAAGGATGCCGCAAGAGTGGGCCACAGGTCTCATAGTACCCATATTTAAGAAAGGTGACATGTTTGATTGCAACAATTACAGAGGCATGAGCCTATTGTGCACAGCATATAAGGTACTAGCAACCATACTGTATGAGAGATTAAAATCATACACCGAGAACACTACTGGCGAGTATCAAAGTGGCTTCAGGACCAACAGAAGCACGATCGATCACATATTCACTATAAAACAAATACTGGAGAAAAACTGGGAATATAACATAGAAACATATTACCTCTTTATTGATTTCAAAAAAGCGTATGACTCCATTAAACGAAAAGAGCTCTGGAAAATAATGGAAGAACAAAAGATACCCGGAAAACTCATAAGGCTAATAAAGGCAACAGCGGATAGCACCCTAAACAAAGTAAAATTAGGACAAGATAAGTCAGAAATATTCGAAACTAAAGATGGTATTAGACAAGGGGATGCGCTGGCACCGCAGCTATTCAACAACGCACTGGAAAAAGCAGTAAGAGAAGCAAAATTAAACAGAAGTGGGAACATATTAGTAAATGCACATCAACTACTTGCATTTGCGGATGATGTTGTCATCATCTCAAGAAATAAAGACGAACTTGAAGAAGCATTTAAAAAACTGGAGAAAGCAGCAAGAGAAATAGGATTACAAATAAATGAAGAAAAAAGCAAACTACTTACAACAGCAAAAAAATAACAAGTAGAAAATGAAAACTGGGAAATTGACGAATATACATTCCAGAGAGTGGACAACTTTGTATACCTAGGGTCAGTATTAAACAGAGACAACAACACGTCGAAAGAAATACGAAGAAGGATAATACAAGGTAATAAGAGCTACTATAGCAACATGAAAATAATGAAGTCGAAAGCAGTATCGCAAAACACCAAGCTAAGAATATACAAAACGTTAATTAAACCGGTGGTCACGTACGGAAGTGAAACCTGGACCTTAACTAAAGAAGATGAGAGAACATTACATACGTTCGAAAGGAAAATACTAAGGAAAGTATATGGACCTACTTTAGAAGAAGAGGGGGGAAGAATAAAATACAACCACGAACTCTATGATCTATACCAAAACCCCAACATTGTTGCAACAATAAAATCCAACAGACTAAGGTGGCTAGGGCACATAAAAAGAATGGATGAACAAAGACTGGCGAGAAGGATACTGCAGGGCAACCCAAGGGGAGCAAGAAGTCGGGGTAGACCGAAGAACAGGTGGATGGACCAAGTATTACGGGACATCACCAACCTAGGTATTACAAACTGGACGAGGGCCGTACAAAACAGACCGGAATGGAAGAACATAGTGGAGGATGCTAAGCTTCGATTAGGAGCGTAATGCAAAAGAAGAAGAAGACAAACAAATTAGCTTGAATGGAGGGAATATAAATGTGGTTGAAGCAAGAATGGTATGTCAGGATGAGAATATTGGACGAAGACTGAATCTTGGATAAATTTGATGAGCCTTATATTATTTTAGAAATAAATGCTATAAATAAAAGCTGATTTCAACTTATATATAAAAAAAAGTTTGTGAATAAATAATTTCAATTTTTCTACAGGTTACTGTAATTGAAATTAAGTTCTTGTTATGCAGAGTAACAAAAAAATTGTAGATTTATGTTTAAAACTAAATAATTATCTTAATAAAAATGATCTTTTTAAAACAATTGTTCGGTGAATAAAAAAATGAGCATAGAGTAAATCCATTCTGCCTCTCAAGTCTTGCATAACATCACAATGAAATCTTACTGAGGGTTGTAAGTGGGTCGCTGGAGACTATTCGCCTTACGGGAAATAAAAACAAATCCCCGGATAATAAAGTATTGCGCAGGGAGATTGAATCAATAACAGTGCATTGCAAACAAATAACACAACTTTAAATAACTAACCGAGATCGGATACCACTAGTAAGAAATGCAATCATCGAGGAAAGGATGATTTTTTAAATTAATTACGATAATTTAAGAGAAGTTTTATTTCGTACACAATTTTAAAATTTTCCGTGACCACTACATAACGTTCCCGACCATAAGATTTAAACTAAAATGTAACCATGCCTTTCACCAATTACTGAGTGTAGTACTCCACCGTAGCATATCTCGGTAAGAAATATATTTTTGCGCGATTATTAGTCATCAAATTACGACCCCCAAAATGTTAGTAAAGAGGAAGCCACAGAGGTAGTTTTGTATCATCATCATCATGACGCCTTTTACCCATTATTGGGTGTGGCACTCTGCCTAAGCAAATCTCGGTAAGTGATATATTTCTTCGCGTGAAGTGCGGTTACCAGCCGTCAAATCACGGTCCCAAAAGATGTTAGTGGTGGGAGAGCCACAGGGGTAGATTTAAATTGGTGAATATTGTTTGTCGGCTGTGGGAATCGAACCAGGGTTCAAAAGATCCACAGACCGACTCGATACCACTGAGCCACCTACCCCATTTTTTTATCATATGGTAAAAGTCGTTTGTCGGCTGCAAGATTCGAACCCGGGTTCGATCCCCACAGCCGACAAACAATTTTCACCATATTAAAACTATCCCTGTGGCTTCCCCTACATTAACATCTTTTGGAGCCGTGACTTGACGACCGATAACCGCACTTCACGTGAAGAAATATATCAGTGACCAAGATCTGCTACGGCTGAGTGCCATGCCCAATAATGGTTAAAAGACGTGATATTTATTTATTGGCTAAAAAAGAATTGTCACCTCCTCATTACGTCTGATATAAGTCTGGCACACTGCTCCCTATTTGTCCGTTACCGGAAATTGATAAACGGTAGCCAGCACAAAGTTTCCGCTAATGGTTCGGGTTCACACACAGACCCAGATTCGTTCCAGGTTCGCTCACTTCGCTTCGCGCTCAACTTATCGCTACGGAACACATTAAAAACTTTACATTTATCAAACCAGTGTTAGTGCGAAACGCGAAAAATCGTTCACACTTCGTTGCTTGCTAGATAAGCAGAAATGAAAGAAACGCTTTAAGTTTGTTGATTTCTTGACAACTTGGTGATTACTAGAAGCAGATGAATGATTGGTTAAATTCGCGGATATAAATAGATTTTTAAATAGTATGTTTAATATGTAAATATAACATGTGTCAAAATATTTCAAGAAAATTGAACTTGAGCGGGCTGTTCTAAACCAATTAAAAACATGATTATAAAATGCCGCGCTCATAGACAAATTGTTATTTTTTCTGAAATCATATCCTTGGTTACACATACATATTTATATAACCATCATTTCAGTTTTATCGAGTCGGCCTGTGAATCTTGAAAACCCTGGTTCGATCCCACAGACGACAAACAATTTTCACCAAATGAAATCTACCCCCGTGGCTCTCCCCACTAACATCTTTGAGGGCCGTGATTTGACGGCTGGTAACCGCACTTCACGCGAAGACATATATCATTTACCGACATCTTCTTCGGCAGAGTGCCACACCCACTAATTGGTAAAAGGCGTGATGATATATTTATGTTATTTATCATTTCTAAATTAACTTTGTAATAAAATTCTTTGAACAATACTTATGAAAATGATATTTCCCTAATTCAATTTAGTTGTGATAGTAACCGCTTCCCTCACTAGTGAAGGAAATGTAATTTGATATGGTGACCAAGGAAACGTGATATAACTCCTTCGATTTATATAAAATAATTATTAAATTTCTTGTATCGCAAACGTAAAAATGTATGTAACACACCCGGGAAAGGGCCATTGTAAAACTCGTATCTTGCTGTCGTCATTTTCCTAACTAGGCATGCAAAGCAGAGCTTTCCTGAGTCTTAACGGTTAGGTAAATGTTTATTTTCTTGTCAGATTCAGGTAATAGCAAAGAGCATACATTACATAAAGAGGAACGGCCCTGTGTATATAAGTGTTATACTAAAACTTTAGGTGAGGTAGCTGCGGGGTAAAGAGAAACTGTTCTATGACTTGGCGCTATGTTAGTTGATACGGCTAATAGATGAACTACGATGCACAGTCATGAAGCGCTTTTGCTCTTCACCCCGGTCGCTGATTGTCGTGCTTAGATTTTGGGTTCGGTAAGTTTTATTTTACGATGTGTTGTTGACACATATAATTAAAATAGATACATTGTTATGCCATTTGAAAAGAATATTATTTTGCATACTGAATTGTTTATGACTACATAATTATGATCCAAAGCAAAATATATATATATATATATATATATATATATATATATATATATATATATATATATATATATATATATTTATATAATAAATAAAAGGTTTGAGGAATCCTGTTTTTATAATAAATATATTTGGTTGAACGTATGAAGCTAAAAATTCGCTCATCTTCAGCTACTAAAACACAAATATAATAATAAAAGTCTATATATGTATATATATATATATATATATATATATATATATATATATATATATATATATATATATATATATATACCGGGTGTAACACGAAAAGTGAAACATGGCGTTTAACATGGCAAATTAGTTTTTCCGTACGCATTGCTTCCCTAATTATTTTAGGAAAAAATGTTTCAAATAAATGTTGTAAAGCATAAAATTCTACATCCGAATCAATAAACAAAATTCATTTTGACTACTTCATAACTGCAGAAATTAAATTTAAAAATTCACGTAATTTCAATTTAATAGCAATAGCCATGGAATTAAAAACAAGAGATGAACAAATGCGTAACTTTTTATACATCAAATTATTAGTATTTATTTTGACAAACTGTGATATTAAATCAATATTAGGGTTTATTATTATCAAAAATGAATAATTATTCAGATGAAGAAAAGTTGCAAATAATTAAATACCTATCATTATTCGGGCCATAGTTTACGAGTAATTCGTGACTATATTAGCGCTATTTGGCAGCATCATGATATTTCTAGAACGGCAACTATTCAGAGGTTTATAGTAAAGTTTGAAAAGACAGGAACACTAAATTTCAAGAAACAAATAAATGAAAGAATTTATAACAATGAAGTAAATATTCTTGCTTTAATAGAACTGGAGCCAACAATGAGTGTGCGGGAAATTTCCAGAGAACTAAATATAAATTTTATGACAGTGCATAGAATTCTCAAAAAACATAAATACATTCCTTTTAAATTTCAAAACCACCAAAATATTTTGGAACGAGATTTTGAACTGCGTGCCTCATTCTGTGAAATAATGATGGAGAAATCAAATTGTAATTTAATTTATGTTACATTAACTAATTTGTTAAATATTTAATAATAACCTACCTTAAATATTTTATCGAGTTTATTATTTTATTATTCTTAAATAATAAATCTAAAAAATATTTTGCCTTAGTATTATTAAATTTTTATTTAGAAAATAAATATTTAGTACGTAAAAATGATTTTGACAATTTATTCTGACATTGACGTATAAAACGTTACGCATTTGTTCATCTCTTGTTTTTAATTCCATGCAAAGAGCATAAATTACATTTGCTATGTTAAACGCCTATGTTTCACTTTTCGTGTTACACCCGGTATATATACAGGGCTGTTAATTAAAAATCTGGCCATAGACGTTTAACATGGGAAATCAGTTTTTCCTTGCGCGTTGCTTCCCAATTGATTTTAGACAAAAATGCTTCAAATAAAAGTTGTAAAGCTTAAAATTCTGCATGTAAACCACTAGATTTTATTTGTGGCATTTCATTACCGAGAAAATAAATTTTAAAGATTTTTGAAAATTGCTTATTTGTAGCGATAGCCATGGAACTCAAACAAAATTACAAGCAATTGTATGACATTGTAACTGTCAAAAAAGTTTGTGTTTTGTGATTTTCGTTTATATACAAATATTATATTGTTTAGCGAAAAAAGGAAGGTTATTCGAACATTTAATATAAAATTATATGCATTCTTGTTTTCTTCTTCTTCTTCTTCATTCGGCTCCACAGAATTTCCAGAATTCCTTGGCCTGATCAAGCATCTTTTTCCACTTCTTCCTGTCGTCCGTGAAGTTGATTTTTGTTATTTTCATATCTTCTATAACATTATCCCTCCATCTTATTTTCGGTCTTCCTCTAGGTCTTGAAGTGTATGGATTTCGTTTATACAGTCGGTATACCTGTCTATTTTCACCCATTCTTTGTATGTGTCCGTACCACCTGAGACGTTGAAGTTTAATGAAGGATGATATTGGTACGTCATCATACAAATTGTATATTTCATGGTTCCATTTTATGCGCCATGTTCCATCTTCTTCACAGGTGGGTCCATATATTTTGCGCAGTATTTTCCTTTCAAAAATATCCAGCTTCTTGCGATTATTTTTATTCAAAACCCATGTTTCTCCCCCATATGTCACTACCGGTCGTATTAATGTCTTATATATGCGGATTTTGCTGGTTCTTGATATCAACTTATTTCTCATTACATTGCTCAAAGCGTAGTAGGATTTCAGACCGGCTGAGATCCTATGTGTAATTTCCCTGGTTTCATCGTTTTTGTTATTAATTAGAGCCCCTAGGTAAGTGAAAGACTCTACAATTTCCAGTTCCTTATTGTTTAGTTTAATTGTTCCCTCTATTGACCGGTCTTTGGAAACTATCATTATTTTTGTCTTTGCTATGTTGACTTCCAATCCAACTGTTGCCGCGCTCCTCTCTAGAGCTATAAAAGCTAGTTCCACGTCATTCTTTGTTCGTCCTACGATGTCAATGTCATCCGCATATCCTAGTACTTCTATAGATTTGTTGGTGAATATGGTTCCTGGTTTTAGATCTATTATTCTTGTTTTCTGTTTATTAAATAAATACATTATTCTTGTCTTCATTTCTGTTTTATTTTGTATGTGTTGAGAGCTATGTAGGTATTCTAAATTTAAAACAATGTATTTAGGAAACATATTTGTTTTATACGTAGGTACATCAATTGAGTTAGGCATAAAAATTTAAATTACAATTCTTTGTAAACATTCGATTTGCCCTTATTTATTTAAACTAAATACCTGTATACAAATATATATATATATATATATATATATATATATATATATATATATATATATATATATATATATATATACATAAAATGTATAAACAAACCTTAAAAACGAAAACATAAATAACTATTTCCAAAATATGGTTATTTTCTAATGTACAGAGGAAAGATTTATAAAATAATAGTAATCCTATATCGAATCCAAGTATTTACATATGTTTCAAAATTTTTAATTTGCGCTTTTTTGGTTGTTGAAAGCGTTTTGTTTCACATTTTAATTTTACATTTATTAAATGTTTTAATAAAAAAATTCTGTGTTCTTCACAAGAACCTGACAGCCAATTTGGAAAATTGGTATTCATTTTTTCAACTGTTAAATTTATTAAAGTACTTATCACGTTTTCTTTGTGCTTTATATTATTAAAATTAATATCAAAAACCGGTAACTGTAACTTAACAATCATTAAGAAAGTGTCGCTTGGAATTTTAAGGTATTTTGGTATATTTTCATTATTATCATAATCGCGAAACACTGTCAGCAAAAAGTTTCTGTTATCAAGATTACGGGTCACGTCCGAATGTGATAAATTAATTTTACATAAGTCACAATTAAATTTTTTTAAACATATATACACTAAATATCCTGCAAAATAATTTATGGAACATTGTTCTAAGGAAAAAATTAAATTACTTTCTTCGTTTTCTTCTCTTTCAACTTTTGATGGAATTATATCATTTTCACCAGTCTTTTCAGTGACACATTCATTTAAATCTAAACACATTTGTTTGTCATTCTCATATTCTGTATCTGTATTCTGTTCTGAATCATCCAAAATAATTGCACGATCATCATCATTTTCACAATTTGGATTATCTGGAGTTGAAAGTAATCTTACAAATATATTATTGTTGGAACCACACCTGTATCTAACAGTAGAAAATAAATTTTCAATTGGATCTTGATTGAGACGCGACGTTAACAGGTAACAGAAGCCTTCGTTTTCAAGATCGGTCCATAGATTTAATACAGCATTTGGGGCATTTCACGTGAAGCGGGCAGGGAAAACAAGGTTCAAGTTTCCGATTTCAGTTATATTTAAGTATGTTATACCTGTTCATATTCTCGACTCAGATACAACATTTTTTTTATTGGCAAGCCTGGTTCACAAAATATCGGTCTTTGAAGATTTGAGTGACCGTGATGCATGTACTTCTTCGAATGTCATTATTCAGTGTTAAGAAGGTATGGTAAAATAAATTAACCACTCGATTTTATACTATATTTAATGACCTTTTTAACCCCTTCATTGGATATCAAAAATAAATAAAAAATCACTAAAAAAACAAATGGAAAATTTGTTTTTCGTTTTTTACTAAGTTCGCATTTTTTTAATTTTTTTTTAATTTCATTAAAAAAAGCTTATATTGTGTTTATACTCCATGCCAATTTTTATAATGAGCCACGCAGTCGTTTAGGAGTTATATGTATATAAATGCCGAAGCGCGGCGGCAGCCCCGTTCTCGCGTCTAGTCAGCGCGACTTACATAAACATTCATTCAAACAAACAATATAACGTCGCGCATACAATGTATGTGTGATCCTAATTCTTTCTAGTTCATAAATTTACTGTTTCTCGCCAACAGAGTGTGTTAGTGTTTTTCTCAAAATTATTAATGTAACCGAGCGATAGATGGCGACAAAAATTCGATGGTGGCACCTCCCAGCGGCGGGCAACATGTGCTAATACTAGTCAACCCATAAGGCCGTTCCTCTTTATGTAATTTATGCTCTTTGGTAATAGTATATTACATAACGAGAATTATAACAAGCACGTTACGTGCGAGTGAAAAAGTTGCGAACGAGCCCTGGCGAGTGCAGTAATTTCATGAGCAATGTAATTGCGGTACAATTCGAGTTGTGTATTATACTTTATCTACGACCATAAATTATAATAAAAACAATTACATAATATTTGTTAGGTTATTTCAACTGTCAAACAGCAGTTTTACCACCTAACAAATGAAGAATTTCTTGAGAACAGTTACGTAATATATTACGTAACTAGTGCAGTAAACCCTTAAAGCATTTACTATTTTTGCGAATTGTTTTAATGGCCTACTTACATATATGGTCGTAGATAAATTATATTACTATTAAATAACAATTATTGTATGTTTTTTTATTTCGTATAACACTGCTCTTTTTTTTTCGTTAACGAAGGGAAGACTAATAATATCAGAAGGTAAAATTTAGAAAATAAATTAGCAATTTAGATATGTTATTCTTTTAACATGTGCCATTTAAATAAGTAAATATATCATCACACTTTTTACTCATGACTGGGTGTGGCACTCTCCCGTAGCAGATCTCGGTAAATGACATATTTATGCGCGTGAAGTGCGGCTACCAGCAGTAAAATCCCGGCCACCAAAGATATTAGTGGAGTACTTAATGTAGTGTAAATTGTTTGTCGGTTGTAGGAATCAAAGCCGGGTCACCAAATCCACAGTCCGGCTCAATATCACAGAGCACTTACCCCATGACATCGCTATTGTCAAAACATACTATTGTTTTTTATTTGTCATGAATATGACTTTACTTTTCTTCCCTAGGTAAGCAATATATCATTTTGTTCTCTTTATTGGGAGAAGAAAACTACTAAATTGTTAAACCAAGTCTTCCTAAAATTTTCTTCTACCAATATATTTATTCAAATTTATATAAACTTTTGGTGTAAAAATAAATTGTTTCATATGTTTGTAAAAGTCTTTAAGAATCTCTGCAATAGGGTCTTCCTGAAAAAAAATATAACCTTTTTGTCTCTTAACATAAAATTTATCACCTTTAATTAACCATCCCTTAAAAAAACATTTTTTTTTCATTGCAACATGCCAATAAACAACATTCAATATCGTAAAACTTTCAAACTTTGTCACATGACCGACGAAACGCGGTGGTTGGCCGCGCGCCGCTGTGACGTCATTTTGCATGTTGGCGACCGGCAGTCAGTGCAGGAAAGATAGGAGTTCGCGATTAATTCGGTTTGGAATCGAATTTGACACAAAATGAGTTCTGATGGATTCGTGAAGGGTCAATCAGATAATCTGCCACAAGGTCATGTGCTTATGGTTGCCGACTTTTATTCGAAAAGTGAGTTTTTCAACGCTGCTGAAACGAGTGGAGTCAAAGCCCACAGGCAAGTGTTTGTTATGGATTTTATCGTAGAAATGACGTCTATTTATGTGTGCATAGGGCAGTAAAATACTGTTTAAGTCATTTATTAGCTCTATAAACATGTTGGCGAATACTCATATAACCTATAAGCCTTTAACCTATAAAATCAGTAAACGTCATTACTTTGCAAGATGATGATAAATGAGTATAATTCAAGTCACAGATTAATAGACCGATTGTTGCAATAAAAAACATGGGTAACCAGACTAAATCCTGATAAAACTCTTAACAAAGTATGAAATTTTTTGGTTAGAAGAGTAACATTCTGTACAAAAATGTCAAAATTTTCTCAGGAATACCCATGTTTTTGGTCGCAGTTTTATCAACAACATACTAATTTGTCATCAAGTTGTTTAGTTGAAAATATTTTGCCACAAAATTCTATATTTATGTCCTGCACAGATTTTCTACGTAAAACTTGTTTTCATACATTACTCTCCTCATTTTTGTTTACAATAAACAAAAAAAAAATATATTAACAATGAGGGCATTAAGAAAAAACATACTGTGAAAATTTGTAAGTAGTTGTACATTGTAAAACAACTCCATTGACAAAGAAATTGCTGTATGGAAAGTGCTGGACCGGAACCCTCAAATCTTTTTTGAGGTTATGTTATTACCGACAATGACAGCCTATTTTATATGGCGATTGATATTCAACGATAAATCATCGAAAATAACAGTACATTTTGTACTTACATTGAAATGGTCTTCGCAACAATAAACGTGGGATGTTAGAGAGACACTCGCGGTATCACGTCGGATTTGTTTTAGCCACTTTTTCCGCACATCTCCTGTTGGGACGCTTATGAACAATTTATTCGGCTCGCGATGACTGCTGCTGTTGCATCCAGGCACAATGCAATATTTATTTGTCGCCTTCTTCGGCAAAATCGACACTTCTTTCGCTGGCTCCATTGTAAACAATGCGACACGCGATCGCCAACGTGCATAGTGACGTCACAGCAACATGGCGGTCTTTCGGGACCTTTTCAAACGCCGTTCATTTTCAAATCGTGTTTGCTCGTTACAGCGACTTCTCTTTACACAAAAATTAGTGCCAATAATTTTTTTAATGTGTTTAGAGGTTATTTTAAAGGTTTTTGAAAAACCGCGGAAGACCCTATTTGCTTTGAAGGCGCTAATCAAATTTTATTTTCTCTTTCGTTGTTTTTATTTATTTGCTAAAAATATAAAGCCCAAGGCAAAAAATAATTTGATTCTATAACTACACAGACGATATGTTTTGTACTTTATTATTTTGTGTGTTTATCTGATCCAGCAAAATGTTACGGAAAATAATATTTGGTTACAGTCTTGAAAAATGACATCACAAATACGTCAATTTTTAAACCAACTCAACAGGGAAAAAATATTTTTCTACTTCCATACTTTCATTTACTTATTAAATATGTGTGGTCGTGATTTGACGGCTGGTAACCGCACTTCACGCGTAAAAATATATCACTTACCGAGATCTGCTACGGCGGAGTGCCACACCCATTAATGGGTAAAAGGCGTGATGATATATTTATTTATTTTATTTATAAATATGTGTATCTGTTCTTTAATTACACTCATTATGACACAGATTTTCATTATGATACAGATTATTGATCAATAACTGCACATGATTGAGACTTTCATGGTTTCCATGATTTGCTTAGTAAAATAGTTTTTTTTTTTGACATTCAAGGGCTCAGTGGTATCGAGTCGGTCTGTGAATCTTGAGAATCCTGGTTCGATCCCCACAGCCGACAAACAATTTTCACCAAATTAAATCTACCCCTGTGTCTCCCCCTCCACTAATATATAATAATAATAATAATAATAACGATTTCTTCCCAACAGAATCCAATTACAGGGAAACATAAAATTATATCTATATAGTAAACAAATACAATGAATTATTATACAAAATACATTAATATTTCACAATATATGGGTAAAGACAAATTACAAAAATAAATGGTCATATACATCTTCCGCATTACGGCACATCACGTGGATCGGAGATTTGCCGAGTATGTCCGTGTTTGGTGTAGGCAGATAAAATGTCCTGGAATATCTAGAAGTAGTCCTAGGAACATGCAGGGCGATACTTGACAATAAGTATGGGCAATCAATTTTATTATTCAATAACATAAATAAAAATGTAGCAGTCTGTATTTTCCTTCTGGTAGTAAGACTAGGCATATTGTGACGTTATAGTAAGATGTTTTGATCAATACCACGTTCAGGATATTCGCCATCTAGTCTGAAAGACAGACATTTTAGGAAACGTCGATGTATACGATTGAGAGCTGTTGACTGATACTCATATGAGGGATACCAAATAAGGAGTGCGTATTCTAATTTGGACATAACGAAAGCACAGTATAACATTTTTAAAGTTGAGATATCAATGAAGGGTTTAGTAATACGAATAATGAAGCCTAGGATTCTGGTAGCAGAATTGCAAACATCATTTGTGTGTTCTGTAAATTTTAAATTAGACGAGAAAATTACACCAAGGTCTCTTGTCATTTCTAACTTTTTTAGGACAGTGTTGGTAATATTGTATTGAAACGTTATGGAATTCTTACGACGAGTATACGAAACAAAGCAGCATTTGTTGGAATTCAGAAACAGTTTATTATTCTCACACCAAGTCACCATAGAGTCAATATTTGCCTGCAACAATTCGGCGTCTCTTCTTATATTAATTTCCTGAAAAATTTTAATATCATCTGCGAAAGCAAGAACGCGGCAAGTAAACAACTGAAGAAGTTCATTTATAAATAATAGAAACATGAGTGGGGCTAAATTAGACCCTTGAGGTACCCCAGATGTTGGAATGTATTGAAATGAGGAGAAACCATTGTAATAAACATAGTTAATACGATCTGTGAGATAAGATCCAATGAGGTTAATTAAACTAGGAGCTGCGCCAAAGTTACTGATTTTTAAAAGTAATAAACCATAATCGATTGAGTCAAATGCTCGGGAAAAATCAGTATACACAGTATCCACTTGTCCCCGAACATCAAGAATTTCCGATACGAATTGAGTGAAACAAGCCAGATTAGTTGTCGTGGATCTACCCCTCATAAAACCATGTTGACTTGTTGAGAGTAATGACTTAGTGTTAGCATAAATACAGTTGTAATGAAGTTTCTCGAATACCTTTGCAAAGCTATTTAATAAAGAGACAGGTCTATAATTTTTAATTGAAGATTTATCACCTTTTTTGTGGACAGGTATGACTATGGTTTTTTTCCATCTGTTAGGAAATTTATGTGTTTTGATAGCTAAATTAATAATGATAGATAGAGGGCTGGCTAAAGCAAAACGACAGTCTTTAACCACATAACAGGGTATTTGATCTTCTCCGGCTGAGGTTTTGTTTGGTAATTGTGACATTATATAGGTAAGATCATCTTCTCGAATTTTACTTATGTTGAAGGGCAAATGTAACGAACAATCTTGAGCAGGATCTGAAAGAGAACTGGACCGAAAAAAACTGAGGAAATATGTTGCAAATGCATCAACGATTACTTTTGGAGTATTGTATTCAGATATTTCGTCTGTGAGAATGGCAGGAATACGAGTAGAATCCTGTTTGGTATGACAAATTTCCAAAATTCAGAAGGATTAATTTTTATATTAGCTTCAACCCTGTTCATGTATAGTTTATTAGCACCATCAATTTGTTGTTTAATTAGGTTCCGTAGCCTCTTAAACTCGTTTAAGTAATGAACATTTTTGCACTTTTGCCATTTTTTCCTATAATATTCTTTAGTTTTTATATTGAATTTAATTTCCGGTGTAAACCAAACAGGAAAATTTGAGATACCAGTTCTTGATTTTGGAACAGATATATTAATAATATCATATATAATTTCATAGAACCTATTGACAGCGTCATCTACATTTTTAAAATCATTGAGACAAGACCAATCAAATGTGCATAAATCATCATAAAGTTGATAGAAGTTAGCTTTACGGAAGTTATATCGTACATTGTTGTTCGATGAAAACTTTAACTGTTTAGATTGAGAAAAGGTAAGATTAAATGTTAATGCAGGATGATAATCATCTTCGTGCACCAGCGGATAGTGCACTTTGTCAACAGTCATTGATACATCACTATTGAGTAAAACTAAATCTAACTGCTTATTGAAGGTATTGTACGTTTTATTATAAGTAGATAGAAAGCACAGCTATCACTCCAGCAACCGCAACATTTTTTGACCTCGATTGACCCCGCTGTAGATGTTGAATAAAATTACGATTCCGATTTGGTGACCTTCACAAACAGGTTTGAGGTAAACAAGATTTGCAGTTGTTTCCGCAAATAGACTAATTAAAACATAAAATAATATGAGACCGAAAGTAAACTGAAGCAGGTATTACATTATATAAAAAAGGTAGTAGATGGAATTTTTGTTTTGTTTATGATATACTTATTATAAGATATAATTATTGTAATAATAAATACTTTTATATATAATTATTTTATTAATTTGCTTACAGACTGGATTAGAATAATTGAAACAACAATATTATAGTTTACAAATTTTTATTAACATTAATTGAATACATTTACATTATTACAAGATAAATTATTACTTAATTAATTGTGTAATGTCCCCATGCTAACATGTCTGTAGAATTGTGAATTAGATATCTTTTATCATCATTGGCAGATAAAGCGTTTTTATTTTGAATTTGTGTATACATCGTATGATTTTTCGATTTAAACAAATTTTGTTGAACATAAAACGATTCGTTTGAATTTAACGTATTTTTATAATCTTCAAAAGTAATTTGATTTTTTACTACACATTCTTTAATTCCCTTTGATTTTTTTATTTCAAAATTATTTGTTAAAATGGAATATAATTTTGATCTTAAACCAACAAATTCGGAAATAATTTCACCGCTTAATTCATCTTTAAATTTTCCTAGTACAGCCTTATTTTGCAACGGAATACAATACGGATTATTTTGCGAGAAGTTTGAAGTATCAAATTCATTTAAATTTTGCATCATATCCTTATAAATATCATCAACAGAAAACTCATAAATTAAAGAATCCGTATCTGTATATAATAATTTAACTTTATCTTGATATTTATTTTTTATGAAGGAATAATGAAAATCATACATATGATATTTTGAAAGTTCTAAAATACAAAAACCTAAATATGTAGGTTTGTTATACAAAACATTTAATTTATTCATTTGAATAGCTATTAACTTTTCGTTAAATATAGATAAACTGTGAAAGTTTGGTTTTGATATATAATATTTTGCACCTCGTTTATTAGCGATATTTTCCCAACTTGTAACTAATTTTACTGTAACATGAAGGTCAACATTTTCTAAAGTCTTTCCGTACGCTGCGTTATTTAAAAGTTTAAAAAAATCTTTTTCGAACGTGTTTGTTGCTTTCATTCTCATCTCAATTTTAAGATCAATGTAAACTTTCATCCAATTTGATTGATTGAAACTTAATACTCTATGTATTTTAGTTAATTTTAACCCATATTGCAAAACTTGTTGTAAATTTCTATAATATATAACATATTTTACTTTATTATTTAAATTTGTAATAAGTTTTGTATATTTAGAATTTGGTGGAGAAATAGATTCAACGCAAAACGGTAAATCGTTATGATTCTCATGTAAACTATGACAATATTCTAAATCAACTTCAAAAATATAACCTTTTCCTGAATTCTCAGGAATATTTTCAATATTTAATTTCAAAATTTCTTCATTTGTAAGCCATTTAAAATTATCAGTAGGCTAGTGTTTTGACATTGCATGATCATATAAATTATTAGCATCCCAATAGACTATATATTTGGAGGGTAAAGACGTATCGTGTGAAGACATATATTTATTATTTGCTTTTGAGTATCGATTTGAACATTGTGAAATACCTCCTCGGATTCCTTTCTTAATGAAATTTATCATATCAATATCTGTTAATAGTTGCAATTTAACTTTGCTTGTTTTCAAAAGAGCATCCCAGCTTAGACCGGGCGCGGTAAAGAATTGACACGGGTCTAAATTATATATTTTCATACATAGAATTCTAAAATTTTCGAAAACATCAGTTAAAAGCAAAACATCCGTTTTTAAATAAATATCAGAATAGTCGCCTAATGTTTCACAATTAAACTCGCTCCAAACTTTTTGAGCATGTTAATATTCTTCATCAGATATAGAAGTATTATTGAGTGTATTATCGAAAAACGTTTTATCGGGTAATTTAGTAACAGATAATTTTTCAAGTGAATCCATATACATGTAGGGAAATACACCATTTCTAGTTACAAGATTAAATTGATTTAAATTTGGGAAATAGATTAAAGTATTTGTAAGCTGTTCTGACTTTAAATTTCGTGCTAAACTATCTAGAGGCTTACTCATAAATCGGTAGGAATCTAAAAATCTCAATTTCATGTAAACACTTTTACCATCAATTTTATCAACTAATAGATGTTTTGTAAATGAAATATACTTTTCCTTATTTTGAGGTATAACATCAATTTTCTCACCATCAAATGCAAGATTTTTAATAAATATATGACAATCATAATTTGTCAAATTGAGTAGAAAAATAGGTACAAACTTGGGTATTTTAAAATTTAAATTACATGAAGAGTGAGCTGGACCGATAAAGGCGCCATTAAGGTGATTGTGGTCATGTACCCGATCAGTACCTAATTCTTGTTCACAAATATGACAAATGTTAGAGGAATTGTAAAAATTTTGTTCATCATCTGTTAAAGATGTCATAGGTATTATATTTTTTAAATGGTTCTTATAAAGTTCTTTAACATCGTTTGAAATATATTCAACAAATTTACATGAAGCGTCTTTACCAGAATATGTTTTAAATTTACTAAGTTCATTGTCATATGAACATTTAATAAAATATGCAAAGCTATATGGTTCATGCGTGTGAGTCAAGCTTGTAAATGAATGAGTCGTTGCGGGCAACAAGACATAAAAGGAATTTGTAAAGATTCAAAATCAGCGTATAGAAGAAAGGGAACTTTTAATTTTCGTTCAAAATGAGTAAATTGCAGAATATTTTCGTTTTCGTTCGGTAAATAAGTAACTATGTGTGCACAATCGTTATTTTGATGATTAATAAGCTTTGATTCATTTGAAAAATTAACTAAACATCCTTCACAAATCCATTTTTTATATGTTGTTTTGTTAAATTGATTACTGATTAAACACGATAATTTTTTTATCCAAACATAATGATTCCTATCTCCGTTTTCAAAATATAACAAATTTACATGATTACGTTTTTTATTTTTTGTGTGATGTAATGGACTACATTATGTTTCTTATTTTTTTAGTTAAAGTCGATACCAAATACATTGATAGATAGATCGTTTATCTGCTCAAATTTTGATATATGTTTAATTTTCATTGGGAAACTTAAACCAGTAAAATTTAGTTCGTTTTCGTATGGAATATATTTTGATACTCGCTCTGCATGAACTGTAGAAGGGTGTAGCGCTGATAGAACTGCCCACTGGAAACATTTTTCATCGATGTTTTCAACGTTAACAGAAGCTCGCTTCTTTAAAATATCATTTGGTAGTGGGATGTATGATGATGCTGAGACTGGAGAATATTTATTCATGTTTATTTCTAAATGTTCTACTTTGACTAACGTCCAGCCAGAACCTTTTTTCTGCAAACACATATTTTTTGTAAATTTGTAACAAAAATATATTTGAGTATATTACCTGAAATTCATTGCTGTCTGTTTCGATTCGTGACGATAAGCTATCGTATATTTCTGCCAAATCCGTAGAATGCGTAATTTCTTGAAATTTTGTGTTGAATTTTTTTTGTTTACTTGAACTCACCTGATGAATTTAAATTTCGCAAATTGATCACCAGGTTTCGTTATGTTAACTATGAACTGTCCAACTAACTCTTTAATTTCCACCTCAGACGCAGATTGGAACCTCAACGGTAAAAAAACATTATAATATTCTATGCCCAAAATATATTTGGGACCGTGTATGGTTTTTATTAATTTTGAATATTTTATTAAATATCTCTCTCCAACTACTAAGTCAGAAATTTTTTTATACGCTGCACCTTCACCGAGTTTGTTTAACATATTCAACGCCATTTTAACTTCAATACTAAGGAATTAAATAGAGTGTGTATGCTTTTATAGTGCAACATTGTCTTGTTGCTTATTTTCGTTTCCACAAAATCACAACCATATAATTTTAAAATACAGGTTATTCTACATATAAGACACATTTTTAATTACTGTTTATTTATTATTATTGTTGCTTTAACTATATATATTTAATTGTGAAATGTTGTTATAATTCCTTAACCTTTTAACTGAAGCTATTATTTTACTTGTAATGGTTTCACATAATTTTTTATTTGAATAATAAATTTTGTTTAAGGTTAGTTAAGGAGTAGGGTTCTTAGTATAAATATTGCACGAGAAGGTATTCTGTTTTAAGAATATTCAGGTAAGATGCCATTGTTAGGCGGTGCTGTTCGAAATGATATGTTTAGAAACATCACTTTGAATAATTTGAAAGCAAATCATAATAGTAGCTGATAACTCAAATATATCATACGTTCATTTTGAACAGCATAATATCCGTTTATACTCACTAGCTGATGCTTATGGGAATTTATGTTGTGCAAAATATGATGATTTTGTTATGTACACAATAGATAGACAGGATTGTGTAAACTGCATCCAAATAATTAATAATAATCAAAGGATTTAGTCAAACTTTTTTAATGATATAGATTAATTATGGTTTGCTGTGAATATTATTGTTTAATGTCGGAAGAATGCGCACATATATGTTACATATGCACCGTATTTTCAAAATTATTTCAAGATAAATTAAAAATTAAAAACGAATTTATGGAGAACAACAGGTAATATTTTAAAGAGTTTTATTTTAACCAATAAGAACAGGTTTTATTTTAACCAATCATATTTAAGATTTAAAGTATATATAAACTCCTTAGAATTCAAGAATTTTCAATAGACTGCGAAAAGTGATCCAAAGAATTTCGCTAACGGAGAGTAAGTATAATATTTAAAATATATAAGTATTAAAATTAATTATACATATTATCTCTCTTAGATGGCTCAATCACGAAAACTTGACGACTCAACTGCTTCTAGCACATACTATTACGATTTTGCAGACATCATCAAGAATAGTGAACTGCTTACATCTTTATATAAAGAAGATTCTCTTTTACTTTCCTCAAACTATCCGTTGAATAAGAGTAAAACGAAATGGATAAGTATAGGCTTGAGTGTAATTAGGAATTATACACCTGTTATCAAATTTAGTACAGGTAAACCAGACAATTCTGGAATTCAGTTTACTCTAGCAGAGTGGAACGAATTAAGTAAATACAAAAATATGATTTTAAATTATTTTGATTGTGGTGTGGATATGACGTGTCAGACTATACAGGGAAATCATTGTTTTTTTTTAACAATATTAATGGTAAAAAAATGTTAACATTAACATGGAATTACAATGAATATACTATTGTTTTAGAATTATCATCTGTTCAAAATATGTTTCAAATTAATAACATAATTGATCATAAAATGGAGTTATTAAAATCAATAAAATTTGCTGAGTATTACGGAAAAATTTTAACTCGCGTGCGTGATTATTGTAAGATAAATAATTGTACAACTAAGCTACCATGTATTGAAACTGTTTTAGATGAGGATATTAATATGAATGTACTAGCATTTAAGGAATTATTATATGTGTGTAAAGGAACAAAAATTCATGATGAACTTTATAATAAAAACATATTTTAAATATAAACTTTGATTTGTCAACAACCTTACAAAACAAGTTCCTGTGCAAGTAAATCCAACCATTTTTTAATTACAAACACGTTTCGCATTGCACAAATAAATGGTGGTGAATGTGAGAAACATGAAAAATTAATTGTATTCGCATTTTTTAAACTAGGATACTGTACTAAATCAACCACATCAACACACAATTTCAGTTTATTTTGCAGATATTTCTTCTTTCTCTCTCCTTTCACATAAATTTTTATAGCTTTCGAAAGTTGACATGTAATGTTTTCGAGTGTCTGTGTGTAAGAACAGGAACCGGAATCCCAATACAATCCGTGATAATTATTCAATAACCATTGCGCTTCTTTTTGACGCGATTTCTTTAAATTGTTCCACTCGTAAGGTGCTTCGAGAATGAAATGTTGCAATTTCTCGCCATTTCTTGTTAATATAGCAATTTCTTTAGGCACAAAACTACTATTGTTAGCAGTGAAACCTTGTATGTCCACAATAAACTCCATTATGTTACTAACCGTTTATTGTATTACACAAGAGTTTTAACTGAACTGTTCATTGTGTTATACTCTACTATACGATCATGAATAATGAGACAGTAGGCAGTAGTTTTAGCTGGAAAGTTTTCATTAGCTTCAAATTCAAGTCCCACATCCACCGGAGCTGTTTTTAAATTATCATTTTGTCTAGAACAGTTTAGTACTGTAAGAGGTGTTTTTGTAATAAAATCATTTTTGCTCAAAAGCGATTGAGGTAACACATCTTTATCATAATAATCTCTTTGAAACTGTGTATACATATCATACAAGATAGCATAACGATTATTTTGTATATTTAAATTTAAATTTTCATAGGGATAATTATCGGAATTTAAAAACAGTTTCACATTAGAAATATTACAATGGTCAAATTCACTACTATTTTTACTATCTTGATTTTTTCTATCAGTTTGAAATGCTAAAATCACATATCGAGGTTTTTCAAACTGTGAAGATGTTTTAATGGTCCATGTTTGCTTCTCGGACGTGGGCAGTAGCGGAAATTCGAATAATGACCAAGATCGAAAGGGGATTTGTATTTGCTTATACCTCTCCTGTTTCTTTAAAAATGATAACCGTACTTTATCGTTCACATAAATGTAAGGCATTCGCCAATCTATTTTTGTAATTTTCAATTTTAAATCTTCTGTTGTAACGTACGCATTTGAATCCAACCTTGATCTAATTAGAACAAGTTCTTGCTTTACATTCATCAGAACTTTTTTGTAATCCTCTGCGAAACCAAGAATGGTATTTAAAGGTATCAACACATTAAATTGCCCTTTAGCATCAGTTATAATGGATCCACCCCCCAAAACAGCATTTTCCAAAGTTCTTTTTTGTCCTTCATGAAACGAACAGTACCCTTTTATTGTGGAGGTTATACCAACATTTTTACACCTGTCTATTTCGATGCCATTTAACTCATATCTTATTTCATCAAACAAGTGTGCAATACCATTATTGATTAAATATGATGATGCCGCAGGCGGAATTCCATCCTTTTTAAGTAATTCACCTTCAATTACGATCGAACTTTGACTAGGAAGTGTGAAAACTGCTTGGTTTTGAATGGGAATTCTGATTTCTTCGCTATTATTGAATGTGGAGGCAATGTATGGTTGATGTGAATGAACCTCAACACGTGTTATTGATTCATCAAATAACACTTCTTCTTCAATATGCAGAATATTATTCATTTCCTTTTAGTCTGTAACCTTGACTCTGAAGAAATTTTATATTCTCACTTGTTAACTTTGTGATGGGTTGCAATCGTTTATATTTAATATTAATCACTCTTTTTCTATTAAAATTAATTGCCATTGACTTGTTTTAAATGCAGTCTAACTGTAATTTTTTCGTTACGAAAGTCGATAATTTCGTTTTGTTGATCAACGATTTTTAAAGTTACGTTGTCTATGACTCTAACGCTCGCTGGTAAATAAATGATATTTGTTGGCACCTCAACTATTTTATACCCTGGCGGTGCATGTGGGAAAAAAACGTGTAATACATGTTCGTTTAAATTATTTACATACGATCCCGTGCAAATATTACATTTTATTTGAATACTATTTACTTTCATAATGTTTACAATGGAGTCGGAATCATGTAATACATTTTCGTTCAGTATTTTTTTATTAAATCCTAACATACGTCCTATACTATCTTCCTTTGTAAAGTCTATCTTGTTTGAACATGAAATTTGACACTTTAAAGTATTTACGTTCGCTGTGAGTAGAAATTTAATTTTTTCCGTTTCTTCCTGATGATGATGATGTTCAATGTCATAATCAGGATCGCCTATAACGGATCGTATGTAATCGTTTAAATCTTCAATATCATAGGATCCTGGTGGAATTATTATGGATTTTAAATTATTATTTTTCTCATAATAGTATAATTTCTTATTTCCTTCAGTAATATTCGGAATGGAGTTATATGTTTGAAAATCAACGAGACCAATAACCCATTCTCCACTACCACCAGTTAAATGTAGCGGTGGTGAATAATCAGCACTCAACACTGACTGTTTACCGGTGAGGGTAATTGTTAACGACATTATTTTTTATACAGAAACTTTAAACACAAATGACCACAGTTAAATGAATTAAATTTTTGATATCGACGATAATTATACTTAATTTTCACTTTTTCACCAAAATAATTAATTAATTCAATGGGTGGTCTTAAGTTTCCAAAACTGTCGAAATATTGCACACGATTTCCTCGTTTCTTGTAACATACCCAGTGTGATCCAATGTTGTTTTTACTGTCTAAATTAACAATTGCAGATTCGTTATATAAAGGTCCTGATTTTGGTAAATTGTCACGCATGTAAATTCCACGAAAATATGGAATGTTTATAGCATACTTTTGCAAATCTACATCAGTGAGCGCTCTTAACGGAAGTTTTTTTTTTTGATTAAGAAATAATCCTAATCCATTTTTATGTTTTCCAAGATATAAACCGTCTCCTCGTTTTCCAACTGCAATAGCCTCCAGCGTATTGTTATGTCTCTGAGCTTCAAGCAGTTGTTGTTTTGCAGATTTTGCTTCATTCATTTTGTACACTTTTCCCTGCAGCATTCAATGTTTCCGGAATTATGTCAGTTACTTTACCCCTTCTTGTCTCCGTTAAATATGTTCTTCTAGCGTTCTGAATCGCATCACGAAGTACACTTTTTCCTCGTGACTCCATGTTACTGAATTCAATATGTATACTATACTAATACTAATAAATATGTGCACATATAATTTATTCACATCATACGCAAGATGAGATTTGAAAAACAACAATGTGCTATTCAAGTGTTGAACATTGAGGGTGAACAACAAAGTGTTGGTAAACATGGAATCCAAATCGCTGTTTCAACCAAAATATCGAATCTTAGAGAATATTTTAAAGTCTATAAGTGGTATAAAATATTTTCCATACACCGATAATGCTAATTTAATAATAATAATAATAATAATTTATTACCTAACAGAACAATCCATTAACAAGGTAAAGTATAATAACCGTATAACATAAAAAAAAATACATCATATTGATAAATAACAATCATAAATATAAATAATAACATTACATTATTCTGCAATTGTATGTACAAAAGTGGATTCACTGACTCTACGAATTTCTCTCAGCGAACAATTAAAAATATCACAATTATTGCACATCAAATTGTAACTGGAAGTGATAACGAAAATGGGCGATCTAAGCAGCATGTTTGTGTTGACTTTAAATGTGAAGAAAGTATTAGAATATCTAGTGCAAAATCTGGGCACTGAAAAATATATCTTGGAAAGTAAGTAACTGCAATCAATTTGGTTATGCAACAGTTTGTACAAAAATACAATACCTTGAACAATGTACCTAGTATCCAGAGAAGTTACATTAAATGTCATCAGTAATGTTTGCTGACTGAAACCCCTAATGGGATAAATATGATGTACTTTAAACCACATAAATTTTAAGTATTTACGTTGAATATTTTCAAGCTTATCTTTGTAACAACGGTATAGCGGATACCAAACTAGAGAGCAGTATTCAATAATTGGACGCACTAGGGAACAAAATAACGATCTTAAGGCATTAGTACTATTAAACGATCTGCTGTTTCTAATTATGAAACCAAGTGTCCTATTTGCAGTTTTCACAACATTACAAACTTGGTAGGTAAAGGAAAAGTTTTCTTGGAAATACACACCTAGATCTTTTATCATTGCGACGCGTTCAAGTGAATTGTTATGAATAGTATAAAGATGATGGATAGGAGTTCGTTTTCGACTATATGATATTACTTTACATTTACTAATGTTTAGCGCTAATTTGTTAAGTAAACACCAGTCTTGTAGCGAATTTAAGTTCATTTGTAAGGTTTCACAATCATTAACAGAATTAATACTTTGAAATAATTTGACATCGTCCGCAAACATAAGTACCTGACAGTTAAGTAGACTAGGTAAGTCATTTATGAACAGTAAAAACAACAACGGACCAAGATTTGAACCCTGTGGAACTCCGGATTTGGCAGTAAATAAAGTGGAGATATGGCTATTATATATCACACATTGCTGTCTATTATGCAGATATGATGAGATCAAAGTTAAAAGTTTAGCATGAAAACCTAAGTTTTTCAACTTAAGTATTAGTATATGGTGATCTACACGGTCAAAAGCATTTGAAAAGTCAGTGTAGATCACATCTACTTGACCTTTTGAATCTAATACTTCAGCTGTGAACTGTGAAAATGAACTTAAATTTGTTAATGTAGATCGCTTGGCTATAAATCCGTGCTGAGCACGAGATAGATGATGTCTAATTTGTTGAAATACGTTACTGTACAAAATAGATTCAAGCACTTTCGTAAAATTGCTATCGGTCTATAGTTCATTACATCCGATGAATTTCCCGATTTCAATACTGGACATATTTTTGCAATTTTCCATACATCAGGGTATGTACTGGTATGTAGACACATATTAAAAATACGAAGTAATGGTTTTAATAAAACACTCGAACAATCTTTAATGAAGAAGGATGGTATTTGGTCTAAGCCCGCTGTAAGTTTATTACCCAACTTTGCAATAGCAAATTTTATGTCATCTTCAGTTATAATGTTTATATTAACGCAAGAATGGTTATATATGTCGTAGTTTATATCGTCTAAATAATCATTTGTAGCCGAATCTATGTAGACACTACTGAAATAGTCTTTAAAAAGATTTAAGATGTCCTGAGGATCATGAGCAGTTCGATTATCTAGATACATAATGCCTGGGATCCTGCTTTTGTTTTTTTTAGATTGTATATAAGACCAAAAAGTTTTAGGATCCGCTACAACACATTGTTCAACATTTGCAATGTAAGTTTCGTAAGATGATTTAATTTGTGATTTAATTAAAGTTCGGTATCGCTTGAAATTTAGAAGATCTAGCTCGTTATGATCTCGTCTGAATTTTGTATAAAATTTATGTTTAATTTTAATGTTTTCAATAATTTCTCTCGAGAACCAGGGCGGATAATGTCTTTTAAAAATTTTATATTTAGGGACGTATATGTCAAGTAAGGCGTAAATAGTATTGTAGAACCTATTGCATAATTCATCAACATCATTAATTTGATCTAAATCAGACCAAGATACATTTAAAAGTGCTGCATAAAGGCCTTGATAATTAGCTTTGCGAAAATTATAGTTAGTACTAAGCACAACTTTGGGAAAGTTTGGTATGCTGTCTGTTCTCAAGTTAATGTCAAGAAAAAACTAGATCAAGAAGACGCCCATTTTCATTATTAACATTATTATATTGCATGATATTTAATAATACAGAAAAGTTATGTAACATATTTGTAAGTGAATCAGTGAAATCATTTTCAGCAAAGGTGGGTATATTAAAATCACATAAGAGAACAATATTCTTATAATACAAAAATAATTCTTCTAAATATTCCAACAGATATTTTAAATTAGTCACCGAGGGTGTGGTTGGAATATAAAGAACAAATATGTAGAATGTAGAGGACTGAAATGTACATTTACAACCTAAAATATCAAAAGCAGGTAACATAATCAATATAGAATCTAAATTTATTTTTTCAACAACTATATTGTTTTTTATAGCCAATAGTACTCCACCACCTCGTGATAAATTAGTAGCCTCAAAATTACGATCTTGCCTATATAGAGTGTACATATTTAGTGGAATAATTTCCGAGTCTAAAATATCATTTGTTAACCATGTTTCCGTTATTGCTATAATTTCAAATTCACCATCAGTAACAGATAATGTAAGTTGATCGAGTTTATTTTTGATACTACGAGCATTTTGATAGTAACATCGTACATTGCTTAACCTGTTTGTGATTTGCTGTCTAAAAAGAGTTTTTTTGCTGTTTACGAGGAAACCAAAATCTTTTAACAAGTACACCTACAGGCCAAAGTTCTGGGTTAAGCAATGTAGGTAATGAATTATAATCTAAGCCTAATCTGAACGAACTATAATCTCCACTATGCACAATTTTGAGACAATTAAAATTTTCAGTTAAACCTTGCGATTGCAGATAATCAACGACATCTTCTGGGGTAGTGTCTTTATTGTTGATCCTGCTGATATTAACCCCACTCTGTGAAGTATTACCAAATTGAATTTTCATATTCGACGATATTGCAACTGATCGACAAGAACATTTGTGTAGTTACTTTTGTCAAGGAAGACATAAAGAAATTGATACATTCTGCCTTATTCAAACTTATGCGCGGGTATGTAAACAACTTATACGTGATAATGTAAATTTACTCGTTCTATTTAAGCAAGATTATTTAAACCTAAAACATGTGTATAATGATCATGTGAATACGGATATGACATTTGCTGACTTTAGAAACTTTTGTGCAAATTGTTGGATGGATAGTTATGAATTTGTTGTGATAAATAAAGAATGTTGTTTATTTAACGGTCGTTACAGAAAAGGGTTTGATAATTTTTTAAAAAGTTTGTAGACAATGGATATGTGTAATTTCACGTAATTTTTATTTGTGACATAATGGATGAAACACGTACGTTGCAAGATATAGTTAAAATAAAAGATATTATTAGAAATAAATTGTTGACTCTTAAAACGTGGTAAACAAGAAACAGAACAATTATTGAGGGAAACTTTTAAGCCTGTCGTTGCACCTTTATCACATTTAAGTGGTACATTAGAAAAAATTCGTTTGCCTGTAACAAAAGAACCTGAGGTATTACATGGTGAGGTGTTTGAAACACCGAGAAGAAAAATTGCTCCTAAAAGAGTACCAACATTCTTAAAAGACGATGAATCGCCAGCTATTGTTCCTAAAAGAGCGTTAGATTTTTTAAAAGATGATGAAATTAGTGAATCTCCAGGTATGTCACCACTGCAACAACAAATTAAAGAACAATTTCAAACAAAGGAAGACTTAGAACAATCTTCTCAAAATATCTTGGGGGACATTGCTGGCAAGTATATGGCACCTTCCGCAATTAATAGTTCTGAACTAGACAATGTGTATGGAATCCGACTTGAACCAATTACTGATAAATTTATGATTGGAGATTCTGAAGTTGAAATAGATAATAACGATCTAAATATTAATGGCAAGTGGTATGAAGGTACGCCCGGATTATATGAACTTTTAACATTAAAAGTACCAAACCCTAACATATATAACAAAACCGATAAAGATAATTATTTGGAAATTGTTCAAAATACAAATGCACATCGAAAATATTATAACAGGTTGGGGAATATAATATCTCAACATAGTATAGAGTATAAAAATATTATAAGAGATATAGTTCCACATGTGCGAACAAGATCCACATCAAAGTTGAAAACACCAATCGGATTAGGATTTCCAGAATTGAATGTAACAAACAAACGAGCACAATATATTTATTGGTGTGACCTCAACAAACTTGTATCGAGGTTAAGGTTGTTAATTGCTTCAAAATTAGCTGGACACACAGGACATGATGATGAAATTGTGCAAATAGAAGAAACATTACGAGAGGCACAAATTATAATTTAAATAAAAAAAATAGAATATGCATTCCCATTGTTAAAATGCAAGTTAGCGAACCACTATTCCCATAGAAGACGCTGAATCCGCAAGAATCCCCACTAGTAGTTGTAGTCATATTTCATTTTTTATGTTAGACTCTCATAATGTAGTTAGTTAAGAATTGACCTCTGTTTTGTAAAGATCTACTTTTGAATGTTATAATAAATCTTTGTGTGAAATAAATTTTTTTAAAAACTCGAATCTCAATTCAAGTTTCGTAATTGGCGCAGTCGAAGTAGGATACTCAAACGAATAATTATCGCAATTTTCGTTTCGTATTTACGATTAATTGAGTATCAAGAAAAACCTACGGAAGAACCACGTCCAAGAACGTCGACGGAGCACCCAAGCTTATCCAGACCCTGCTGCACACAGAGTCCCGTCTACACCCACACGTTTCTATCGCAGAGACCAATGGACCAACGGATATTCTTTCTGTAAGTACTTATGTCACTTAGAGTTATTATTGAAACAGATTCAGAGTCAGATTCAAGTACAGATTCAGACAGTTCCTCTAACTCACTTATTTTATCCCAATCAAGTAATATCCTTGATCAATCTTTAATTAATCAAATTAATAATTTAAATTTAAGAGAAATGGCAACCCCAATTTTAAAAAGGGAATACATTGATATGATTCCTGAATTTTTCGGAGATAATAAACTTCTCCCGCGTTTCGTTGAAATATGCGAAAAGTTAGTTAACAAATTTTACAACAATAACGATGTAAATGACTTTCAAAATGAGTATCTCATGTCGAGTATTCTCGCTAAGATCAAAGGCGACGCCGCAGTCAATATTGCTAGTTGTACTATTACCACATGGGCAGACGTAAAAACTGCTCTAGTAAATACTTACTCAGATAAGAGAGATTATTACACCCTAAACATCGAACTTTGTGAAATTAAACAAACGAACGAATCGCCGTTCGAATTTTACAATAGAGTTTTAGAACTATTAAACTTACAAATTTCGTACCTAACAAATCACGTCCATGTAGACGAAGCAAGAATTTTAATAGCTTATTTTCGTGGTTTGGCATTAAGAATTTTATTAAGAGGGCTAAAAGAACCCTTGGGCACTCTCATGAGAACCAAAAATCCAAAAGATCTAAACGAAGCATTAAACATGCTGACAAATGATTTTCAACTAGAAACAGCACAAAGATCGCTACAAAAATTTAATAATAAACCTAGTTTTAAACCAAAACAAAGTTTTCATAATAATATTGGCAGATCACCACTCTTGAGAAATGTACCACAACATTCACAGCCACAATACTGGCAACCACAACACTCACAAACACAACATTCATACCCAGCACAACACTCACACCCAGCACAAAGACAAAATCATAATTTTGCAACAAACAAACCTCCAACACAAAACGCGAAAACAAATGTTTTCAGACCACAATTTAATTCACAGCAGAAATTTCCCAAGCAGACGCCTATGAGTGTTAGCACGACACACACATTTACACCAAAATCAAACACAAACTTTTATCGTCCTCAAGAACTATATAACACAGAAATAAACGAAATAACAACTGACGAACACGAATACGATGACATTACCTATGAGCAAGATCCTGATCCAAATCCTGATAATTTGGAACCAGAATTTTACCCAGATCCTTTTTTAGAACTAGTAGCCTCGGAAACCGCATAGAATTAATGAATTTGTCACAAAATCAAAGTGAATTACCCTTCATCATCTTTCCAGAATTTAATATTAAAGCGTTAATTGATACAGGCAGTACGCGTTCGTTTATAAATCCAGAAACTGCAGAAAAATATTTTAAGTCAAAAATTAAAAACGATCCGTTTCAAATAACAACAGCTCATGGAACTTCTACTGAAAAATTTAGCGTTTTGTTACCATGTTCAAAATTATTTAATAAAACCGACATTATATTAAAATATCATTTATTCAACTTTCATAATAATTTTGATATCTTACTCGGATTAGATAATTTAAAACTGTTGGAAGCAAACATTGATTTAGCACGCGACAAAATTATAACACCCACACAAGAAATTCAAATTCAGTATCACAAAATAGTACCACATCCTTATTACATAAGAATTCCATCAAATTCAGAAAAAGTTACAAAATTGTACGTAGATAACATTGCAAATGGAGATGCGCTTATCTCTGAGACACATGTGAATAACTTGATAATACCAGAAGGCATTGCAAAAGTGCAAGATCATCAAATTCTGTACCCGCTTATCAACACCAGTGACAATGACCTGATTATAAAATCTTTTAATCGCATTCAAGCTCAGTCATTAGAAAATTTTGAAATAAATAATTTAAATTTTAATAAACAATATTCAAAAAAATCTTTTGATCTTAACAAAATTCGAACAGAACACATGAATAGCGAAGAAAAATTAGCCATCTCAAAATTATTAAAAGAATTTTCAGAAATTCTTCATGATGAAAATAACGCTCTAACTTTTACGAACGAAGTAAAACATAAAATCCGTACCAAAGACGAAATCCCGACATACACTAAGACATACCGATACCCGGAAATTCATAAAACGGAAGTACAATCACAAATAAAAAAAATGCTCGATCAAAAAATCATTAGGCCATCCCATTCACCCTGGTCATCTCCAGTGTGGATCGTACCTAAAAAACTTGACGCGTCCGGAAAAAAGAAATGGAGAATTGTTATCGACTATAGGAAGCTGAACGATAAGACTATAGACGATAAGTACCCCATTCCCAACATAACCACTCTACTAGACAAACTCGGCAAATGTCAATATTTTTCAACACTCGATCTAGCATCCGGATTTCATCAAATTGAAATGAGTAAAGAAGACATTCAAAAGACCGCATTCAATACAGAAAACGGACACTATGAATTCTTAAGAATGCCATTTGGTTTGAAAAACGCACCCGCGACATTCCAACGAGTCATGGATAACGTTTTAAGAAATTTAGTGAATGAAATTTGCCTAGTTTATCTGGATGATGTTATCATATTCAGCACCAGTCTCCAAGAACACGTTGAGAGTTTAAGATCAGTATTCGATAGATTAAAGAAAGCCAATCTCAAAATTCAACTAGACAAGTCTGAATTCTTTCGAAAAGAAGTGGCTTATTTAGGGCATGTTGTTACACCCTCTGGCGTAAAACCGAACCCCGACAAAATTATAGCTATCAAAAACTACCCTATTCCGAAAACTACCAAACAAATAAAAGGATTTTTAGGCCTCCTAGGATACTACCGGAAGTTTATAAAAGATTTCGCTAAATTGACAAAACCACTAACCAAATGTTTAAAAAAAGGTGCTGAAATCAAAATTAACGACCCTGATTACGTAAATTGTTTTAATATCTGCAAAAATCTTTTAATTAATGAACCGATACTTCAATATCCCGACTTCACTAAATCTTTCAATTTAACTACCGATGCGAGCAATTTTGCTATAGGTGCAGTTCTTTCACAAGGACCTATAGGTTCAGATCTCCCTGTTGCGTATGCAAGTAGAACATTAAACGAATCGGAGCAAAATTATTCTACAATTGAGAAAGAACTACTCGCGATTGTCTGGTCAACAAAATATTTCAGACCGTATCTTTTTGGCCGGAAATTCAAAATTATCACCGACCATAAACCACTACAATGGTTATTTTCGCTTAAAGAACCAAATTCTAAATTAGTACGTTGGCGGCTTAAATTAGAAGAATTCGATTTCGAAATATCTTATAAAAAAGGCTCGATAAATAAAAATGCTGACGCTCTTTCTCGTATCGAATTAAATGTTAAAACAGTAGAACCCGGTACCGAAAATCTTTTCGATTGGTATATCGAAAATTTTGACGAAACATTCAATACAAATAATGATTCGCAATCTATGATTGTAGAACCAGACGATACCCCAGACTCAGACTCAAACTCAGACACAAACAACACTGTTCACTCAAATTTAGAAAATCCCATTATCGGAATTCCAATAAGTGAATCATCTGTTAATGCAGGTAAAAACCAAATAATTATATCTGAAGTATTACATTCACCCTCAAAACCTAAATTAACTAAATTGCACTCGGATAAAATGCGAATTAATATACAATTATCTAAAACTAATTTCGAAGCAGATTCAATAAAATTCATTAAAGAATTCGTAGTTCCAAAAGTAAAATATTATTTATATTTTGAACATCCTGTTTATGAACAATTTACTAAAGTCTTACAAAAACATTTCAAAAATGCGGAAATCAACTTTGTAAAATGTAACACAAAATTATTAGATGTAGAGAATGAAGACGACATACAAGAAACAATACAAAATTATCACACGGGCAAGACCAATCACCGTGGAATTCACGAAGTTTACAACCAATTAAAGAAAAAATATTACTGGCCAAATCAAATAAAGACTATAACAGATTACATTAACCAATGCGAAGTTTGTTTAGCCTCAAAATATGAACGAAACCCAGTTAAGCCGAAATTAAACATAACACCAACACCGAACAAACCTTTTGACACTATTCATATCGATACACTCAGTTTAGAAAATTGTAAATTTCTTACAATAATTGATGCTTTTTCAAGATATGCGCAAGCATACAAAATTAACTCAACAAATGCAATTGAAGTGACAAGTAAACTAACAAAATTCTTTTCTCATCATGGCATTCCAAAATTAATTATCTCAGATAACGGAGTAGAATTTAAAAATTGTTTATTGAAAGAATTGCTAACTTTACACAAAATCGATATACACTTCACTAGTTCTCAACATCCAAATTCAAACGGTCTCGTGGAAAGATTCCACTCTACTCTTATTGAGCATATTAGATTATTTAATTTACAACAAAATTTCAAAAACGAAACAATCGAAGACAAAGTTCACTATGCTATCCTAGCTTATAACAACACAAGTCACACCGCGACCGGATTAAAACCAATAGAAATAACAAATGGTCACTTAGAAACAAACTCACCCCTTGACGTAGAGCTAGAAAAACAAGTAACACAAGATTACGTGCAAAAACACAAAGAAAAGACCAAATTAGTCTACCAGAACATTAACGAAAAAATGCATAACACAAAATCAGATTTGATAAATAAATTAAACGAAAATCTCGAAAATTTACCTAACATTCCTCAAACCGTTTTCGTACACAATAAACAAAAAGTCAATAAAACAAAACAACCAAAGTTTAAGAAAGAAAAAATTAAGACAATAAATCAAAATTTAAAAACTGCCGAAATTGAGACAAATCCTAATGACAAAAAACAACCAAAAATACACCTGTCAAATATAAAAAGACCAAGAAAAATAATTCATAAAAATTACGCTATTCCAGGTCCTTCCTGTTCACGTACTCCTACGGATTAAACATCAAGAATATTACACAAAACACAGGACTACTGACAATAAACCTAGGACTAGCAAAACTACAAAAAACCACACATACGTTCATTCACTACTACGACCTACAACCACTCTTTAAACAATATGACAGTCTGAATACACAATACAACAATCTCAAACAAACAATTACAAACAATAAAATAATTTTGAAAGAATTTGAAAACGATGACAAGATTATCCAATTTATTCAAAATTCTATTGACGAAAAAATTAGTCACTTATCAGTACACTTTCAAAAATCTAGATCAAAGAGAGGATTAATAAATGGCCTCGGATCCGTAATTAAATCCATAACGGGTAATTTAGACGCTGATGATGAAAAACGATACACAAATATTCTAAACCATTTACAAAACAATCAACACAAAATAGACAATCAATTAAAACACCAATACTCTGTCAATAACCAATTAATCGATTATTTCAATCACACAATCGACACTATCAAACAAAATGAGATAATACTCAAAAAGAAAATTGAACAATTGGCACATATTGTTATCGGTGAAACCCAAGATCAAGAGAGATATTTTTTAAAAGAAATTTTTAGTCAACTAAATACTTTACTAACGTTAACTCTTAATACTTTGCAAGATATAGAAAATTCTCTAACTTTTTGCAAACTTCACGTTATGCACCCAAGTATAATAAAAACTAATGATCTGTATGTAGAATTGAATAAAATTTCAAAATACTATAATCATGAATTACCTCTCGAACCATTACCGGAAAATATACCAGAATTAGAAAAATTAATTACTGTAAATTGTAAACTCCAATCAGATAAAATAATTTATTTTATCGAAATTCCTATTAATTATGAAACAGATTTCCAATTACTTCATCTCATTCCAATACCTACCCGATATCAGTCTGAATTTGTAACAATTATACCAAGTAATGAATATTATTTAAAATCAATCGATGGTCATATTAAAGCTCTAAATGGCGTATGTACTAAAGGAAATAATAATTACCAATGTCTAAACAAAATGTCAGAAGTAGATGACAACTCCTGCGAGAAGAATATCATCTCAAGAAACAAGAACGAAAATTGCGAGTACTTAAGAATAAACATTAAACGAAATCATATAGAAACTTTAGAAGAAGCGAATCAATTTTTAGCCGTATTTCCTAAACCTGATGTTATTCAAGCTTACTGCAAGCACGGCGACGAAATAAAGAATTTACAAGGCATATTCTTAATTAAAGAAGACGATTGCCAAATAAAATTTCAGAAGCAGAAGTTAAACTTCAAAGAAGGTACCTTTGGCAAACCAACAACAATAGAAAACTTCAATATCAAGCTTAATACTTCGCAAATACCAAAAATGACAGTCGACCTGAACTCCATCCAAGAATTAAAAATACCAATAAACAAGTACGAAGAAATAGAACAAGATCAAGACAACAATAACCTCATAAACTACCCCACGATAATATTATACGTAATTATTATCATTGCTGGCATCATCGTGACGATAATTTACGGAAGAAAATGGCTTTTAAAATCCAAATCAACCGAACGTCCAGACCTTCAATCGAGAATATCAGCCAATAAATCGAACCTGATTCTTCCCGATGAAGCTCAATTTTAAGGAGGGAGGAGTTAGCGAACCACTATTCCCATAGAAGACGCTGAATCCGCAAGAATCCCCACTAGTAGTTGTAGTCATATTTCATTTTTTATGTTAGACTCTCATAATGTAGTTAGTTAAGAATTGACCTCTGTTTTGTAAAGATCTACTTTTGAATGTTATAATAAATCTTTGTGTGAAATAAATTTTTTTAAAAACTCGAATCTCAATTCAAGTTTCGTAATTTGCATGTTGATAAGTTCGGAACTCATATAGTTAAAGGTATACAAAAACGTGTAAAAAGAAAATATTAAAACATATACAGAATAAAACATTTGAACTAAAAGCTGTTCGTTTGACGGGAATTCCCACGGTTGAAAATGATGTTGTGACTGTAAAATATGTTTCAAATTTAATTAAGAATCTAGAAAGTGAATTAACACTAAAATTTAATGATTATGTTAATCAAAGATTGTTCGCTTTTGATGATAGCATTGATATTAAAATTTCCAAGTATCATAGCATACTTATAATAAATTTCATTTTAAATTTACATGGTGATGAATATAAATTTGAAAATGGTGAATCTTTCTATCTATTTCCATGGGAAGGAATAATAAAAAATGTGCAATATAATAAAAGTGGAATATTAATTGGTACAAAAATCAATGATGAATCATTATCGTTATTAGAACAGAAGGTTTCAGTTAATGATAAGTTAACATTCTATCATATAGAAGGACGAAAGAGTATACAAAGACTTTCAGTGGAAATTGTTCTAGAAACTAGTTTAGTATGAGTAAAAGAGAAATTGTAAATGAATTACATAAAGATGTGCGACGAAACTTTAAACGAAGACGTGTTATTGTAAAAGGTTTAAACGATTTATTTCAGGCCGATCTTGTTGAAATGATACCGTATGTGAAAGAAAATCGAGGTTACAAATACATTCTAACAGTTATTGATGCATTTTCGAAGAGAGCATGGGCTGTACCAGTTAAATCAAAATCTGGCAATGATGTAACAATCGCTATGAGTGTTGTGTTTCAAAACGAAATTATTCCTAAAAATCTACAAACCGATAATGGTAAAGAATTTTACAATAAAGAATTTTCTAATTTGATAAAAAAAATAATGTGAATCATTATTCAACATACAGTATTATAAAAGCAGGAATTATTAAACGATTTAATCGAACTTTAAAATCAATGATGTGGAAAGAGTTTAGTTTTCAAGGTTCATACAAATGGGTTGATATGCTAGAAAATTTTATATTAAAATATAACAATACTAAACATAGAACAACTGGTTTAAAACCAATTGATGTAAGTGAGAAACATGAGAAAAAATTATTAAACATTATTTACAATCGAGTTACAATAACTATACCTGCGCGATATAAAGTTGGTGATTATGTTCGAATCAGTAAATACAAATCAATATTTGACAAAGGGTATCAACCATCTTGGACCACGGTAATATTTAAAATAGTCAAAATACAATCCACATCTCCGATCACATACTTGTTGCAGGATGAAAATGGACAAGATATTGCAGGTGGCTTTTATGAGTATGAAATTCAACGTACAAAGTATCCTGGTATATATCTAATAGAAAAAATATTACGTAAAGATAAAAATCGATATTATGTTAAATGGTTAGTATTCAATGATAAATTTAATTCTTATATAAATAAGGAGGACTTACTATAATTATGGTGTATATGTAAATTTTATGAAACTACTATGTAATATTAATTAGTAAATAAATAAAATTCTTACATTAATATTAAAGAATTGTTGTTAAACTGCTATATAATATTAAGAATAATAAATAAACTAAATTATATTGATGTTTTTAATTATCTCAAACCTGTTGGAAGATTTAATTCAAACTGCAAACATTGTCAAGGCCACCAAATCGGAATCGTAATTTTATTCAACATCTGCAGCGGGGTCAATCGAGGTAAAAAAAGTTGCGGTTATTTTTTTCAAAATTTTTTATAGGTCAAGATTCCGCACACGCGGGGGGCTTACTATGAGTGTAATTAAAACACACGCGGGGGTATTATAAGAAGTATGTAAACCTGTTTCATTTTTTTTGCGCGTTTGTTTACGTTTCGACGGCCAGCAAAATTTTCTCACACGTAGTTGCCTAATACCTACTGACTACGTTCTACGGTGGTGAACTCGATATCACTATCAAATATTTGAGAGGTATTCCCGCAATTATAAAAACTGAATCTCAAAGTAACAACATTCACGCATAGCATCTATCAAGCAACAGTAATTTTCTGTTTGATGTTACACTATTCTACCAAAACATTCAGTCTATTCGTAATAAAATTATAGACATAAGTGCGTTTATAAATGATTTCGAACACAAACCAAACATTCTATGTTTTTGTGAACATTGGTTATTACCTGATGAAATAAACTCTACAGCAGGCATGTCAAACTCGTTTACCACCAAGGGCCACATCAAGTAGGTATTACACATATGCCGCGGGCCGCATTACCAAAAAAAAACTACAATTGAAACCAAACAGATATTTTATTAACATGGTAATTACATACAAAATAATGTATAAGTATTTTAAAAAACTGTAGTTAAATAAAACTGCGTAAATATATCATATCATTTTTTTGAATAAACTTGGCAACGTTTATCATGAACCAAATCTTCAAAATTTAGTTGAATTTGTTGAGCTGTAGCTATTTTTAAAATGGATTGCACATGCTGGTTTGTTAATCTCAATATTTCCGCCGATTTGTTATTTTTCAAAGTTGAAAATAGTTGTTCGCGCAAATATGTGCTACCAAACATAGCTAAAATACGCCTAATTACACATAACACATTGGGATATCGGTCCACTGATAAATAATTATAGAAATTTGGTATTCCAGCTTCCATATATTTTTGTTTCAATATGGAATTAAACTGAATTTCGATTAATTCCAGTTGTAAATTATCATCAACAGTTTCAACATCAATTGATAGAGAAGAAGTAAATAAGTGAAACTGATTTTCGCATTTTTGAGATCCAAAAATCTTTTTTCGAATTCATTTTCTAATAATTTAATTTGTTCGGCATATTCTGTGGGATGACCCAAATGTTAAGTTAAAGTGCCTAAATCGATGCTTATGCGATACCATAAAAGGCATTGGTAACTTAAGACATTGTATTTATTTACGTGTTTCACTTTACAGTATTACACAGGTTTCCCTTATATTACTTCTACTCTCTTATTATTTTGATCCTTATTTTCTTATGACTCATTATCGTTTTATTGGTCTGTACGCTAATTTTGATTAAACCTAGTTTTTATTTCCTCGAGATTACTTTCTATATTTGTATTTTGCTTATTGTGGGTTTTCTCTTATTCTAGTCATGCACTCTTACAGTCCGGTCCCTATTTATTTACATCTCACTTATTTACGTTATTGGTCTTATTTCTAATTAATTCTACTTTAACATTACTTATGGCCGTTTGCACCGGTTAGACTTAAAAGTTCCACTTACTAAAGGGGTACTTAATATTTAAGGTTCACTTATACTTAGCCTGTTTGCACGAGTAGTACTTAGTTCATATTTAGTAAAGGACACCTTATTAAAAACAAGAAGAAGAGATTTAGTGACTTATCATTTTAGTACTGGTGGATTTAGTTATTTTACTGTCAACGAAAGAAAGATAACCTCTTAGATTTTTACATTTAAAAATTATTATACAGCAATTACAAAATATAATTGTACAGCAATATTGATAGGTATTATATTTTAATTGTTTCTTACAAAATATAAATTGCATAATGCTTTTATAAATAAAATGAAAATTTTAGAATCATGACAAGCGCAAGAGAAAGAGGGCCAAACTATAGCAATGAAGAAAAAATGGTGCTATTTAATATAATTGATGAGTACAAACACATAATTGAATGTAAAAAAACCGATACGATAACATGGAAGGACAAAGAACTGGCTTGGATAAAAGTAACAGAAAAATTTAATGCAATGGTTCCGAATTGTGTTAGACGAACCAAAACCTCAATCCAAAAATTTTATGAAAACGGAAAGAAGAAAGTACGACAAACAGTTGCAAACAATAAAAGAGAGATTATAAAAACTGGAGGAGGTTTGCCCAACTTGATAAACACTGATCCAGCACACGATAAATTGTTGAATATAATGAATAAGAAAACAGGAATGGATTAAGAAATCCATTTGATGGTGATCATGATTATGTAATCAATGAATCAAAATTGTTATTAGATACCACAGAGGTTCGTTTATTAATTGAAGTATATGTGTAATGATTAAAGTTTATCTCTGAGGTAGTATTAACTGTAGACCGATTTGCTCCTTAAAAGAATATTTTATTTATTAATATCACATAATAGAACAATATTATTATAAACAACTTCAAATTATATAAAATTATAACAAACAATAAGAAGTCTTACCTTAAAAGAAAATCGATTTTTAAAGTCAATACACTAGTATCTTTTCAAATAATTAAAGGAGATTAAATTTAAATGAATGTGTCAATATATCTTGTACAATTCTCTTGATATTTTTTTATGACTCAGTCACCATAGTAACAAAAATGATTATTCATTTTTACATCTCTAAGTAAATATAATGGCGAGAACTTAGTCACACTGTGAATAGTACAATTGTATTCCTCTGTACATTCTATAGCAAGCTTAAACCATGGGCGTTGCGGTTGTTCACTGATCTTGCAACGGATACGGTTAACTAAAGTTTGATTTAACCGTTCATTTAAACCATTTGAGAAAGGGCAATCTACTGCTGTGAACATCAACGTTATACCATAACAACGTAAAAATTTTTTAAATTCTTTTGAATTAATACCGGTATACTGATCTGCCAATAAAACTTTTACATTATTCTTATTAAAAATAGGACGTAAGAATTGAATTAGGTCTTTAGCTTGTTGGCCTTTGGAAGGATAAGTATATGCAAACCGAGTGAAGTGATCAACCAGTAAATGAAGATAACGTTTTGACGATCGATTTCCTGCAAAACCACCAATAGTATCAAGTGACATAATTTCAAATGGTTTCTTTGCTGGACCCAATTGTGATAAATAACCAATCTCTCGATTTTTTCTGGATTTGTTCTTCTTACAAATATCACATTGATTACAAAATTTCCTTATAAGTGAATCCATATGTTTAAAGTAATAAAAAGGTCGTATCTTGGCTGTCATATGACCTACTCCAATATGACCATAATGATAATGTATTATTTTAATTAATGTTAAAGCAAAATCTTTAGATATAATAATACGTTCTTTGTTTCGTAGCCTCTTATATAATAGATCACCTTTTTTATATATTTGTTTTTCAATTGAAAGTTCATTCTGATTGTTTTCTTGATCACGCTTTAAGTCTTCAATTGTGACCAAATTCATAATTTTAAGTATGTCATCAGTATTTTCAAAAGATTCTAAAACAGGATTTCTAGAAAGAGCATCTGCTTCTTGATTTGTCTTTCCTGGCGAATATTTTATTGTGAAATCAAACTGAGACAGATAATACACCAAATCCCCCAGCTCCTCGTCAATTCTAGCCTTTACTTTCAAATTTTCTAATGGCCTATGGTCTGTAATTACTTGGAACTTATGCCCTAATAATCAGTATTGCCAATAACGTATAGCTTCTTTTATTGCAAAACACTCTAGATAAATTGCTTTCTTCTTTGCTTGGGATGGAGTTAATTTCTTCGAGAAGTATGCTACTGGATGTAATTCACCATTGTCTTGGATCTGTTTTAAAACTGCTCCAACCCCAAGAATACTCGCATCTGTAAAAATAAATGTCACCTTTTTTGGATCAAAAATTGACAAAATAGGACTCTGGCATAAATATTCTTTAATTCTAATAAACTTTGTATCACATTCTGCTGTCCATTTAAACTCCGTATTATTTCTTAGAAGATTGTGAATTGGTTCTAGCATTCTGGTATAATCTGGTATATATTTATGATAGAAATGTATTTTCCCTAAAAACTGACGAATATTTTTCTTATTTTGTGGTGTAGGAAAATCTTTTATTGATTTTAGGTTATCATGATGTGGTCTAACCGAATTATATCCTAGTATATGTCCCAAATATTTTACTGAAAATTGTGCGAAATTGCACTTTGATAATTTTAACCGGAATCCTTCTATTTTAATTGCTTTTAATAGTTTATTTATATGACTTAAATGCTCTTCGAAGTTCGTGGAAAATATCAAAATGTCATCGATATAATTTATGCAAAAATCCTGTAATCCATTACGACGAATTGCAGTAGCCAGAGCACGTTGAAAAATTGCTGGTGAAATTTTCAAACCAAATGGTAGTCTTTTCCATTGATAATGACCAGTCTGTGTTACAAAAGCAGTCTTATGACGATCTTTTGACCTTATTGGTACAGACCAGAAAGTAGAATTTATATCAAAAACCGAATACCATTTACAATTTCGTGTTTTTACAATAATATCTTCAATTCTTGGAAATGGTTGAGATTCTGGTACTAAAATTTTGTTCAATTCACGGAAATCAATACACAACCGTGAACGTCTACCATCTTCTTTCTTGTATGCCAAAGTTACTGGCGCTGCAAAAGGAGATTCAGATTCTTCTATCAGACCTGTCTCAAGTAACTTCTTTATTTGGCTCTCTATTTCTTGTTCATCTTGAATCGAGCATCTATAAGGTTTTTTTGAAATATATTTATTTTCCATTAGTTTAATATGAGCTTCTGGATTTTCAACTTGCCCAACATCATATTTATGTTTCGCAAATACTTCTAAATTTCTATATATTATTTTAGAAAGCCTATTTTTATTTTCTTCTTTTAAATGTTTTATTTTATTTAAAAATATAGATGTTTCTTCTGCATAATAGTTTCTTTGAACTGTATTTTCCTCTTTAAAATGTCTTACTTTTTCTATATTATTATTATTAACTCGTTGTAGAATATTTAAGTTATCATCTTGAATTAAACGAAATTTCCGAATAGCATCTAATCCTAATAATATATCATAAGAAAAATTATCACTTTTAATTACATGAACTTCTACTTCTTGTTCAATTTTATGAATTTTCATTGGTAATTTTATCTTATTATAACTCTTTTGCACACCACTAATTGTTTTAAATGTTTGTTCACTCTTGAACATGTTATTTTTTTCATTTTCTATAATTTTTGAATTTATTAATGTTATATTGGATCCACTGTCATAAATTCCTGTAACTTTATTTTTATTTACTGCGACAGTTAATCGAATTAGTGGTGTGTAACCTAGTTTTTTGTCTCTTCCTGAGTGTTAACTACAATCTCTTCCTTCCCTGTTAAATTTATATGTTTCTCGTTAGTACTACGCCTCTTATTTCTACAATATTCAATTGGATGAAAACGCCCGGGAAAGCCATGTGATTCACATATAGTACATGGTCGTTTTTCTATCATTTTTTGATTTTTTATCTCATAATGACGAGTATCATTCTTATTATTAATATTTGATGATCTTACTTCACTCTTTTTTGTAGGATATGTTTGTGAATATCTGCGTAACTGATTCATAAGCTGTTCTGTTGTTCTTATTTCTTCCTTATCTAGACGATCTTGAATATAATATGGTAGACCTACAACAATATGATTAATACGAGATCTATCTGACATGAATGGTTCTGTTTCTAGCAACAATCGTTCTTTTTTCAGTGCATAATCTAAAAATGATCCATTTATGAACTTAAAAGTATAAGCATAATGTACAGACCGCCAACTTTTATCACTATATGTTTGTAAAAAAGAATCACGCCAATCTTTCCATTTTCCTTGCATTGTCAATTTACACAAATTTGAAGTATACCATTCAGTAGCATTTTGTTCTAAAAATAGGCGCAAAACTTGTACTTTATCTTCATCCTTGTTTATTTCATATCTATCACACTCTTTTTCAAAAATATTAATCCATTCTATAGCATTTTCTTTTCCTTGAAACTTGGACAAAATAAACTGTTTCTGAATGTTAGATATATTTACTGGTTTACTGTCTTTAGCATCCAGTCTTTCAGTTAACTTTTCAATGAGTTTTATTAACTCTACTTGATTTCCAGTTACAGCTACTGGTATATCTTCATCTTGAAATAATTTTGGATTCTCTACTTCTTCTTCTAAATAATTATTTCTAAAGACGAAGTTTAGTTCATCATCCATATACAAAGGAACTATTTCAGACGGTAACGTAACAGTTATATTTCGATACTGGCCTTTTTTCTTTAATACTTTGCATGCATTTCTAACTGTATTAATACTAAATAGTTCATTATGGTGTTTTGAACATTGATATTCTATTGGAAAAGCGTATGTTACTTTTTCTGATATTAATCGAATTGTTGTTACTCTGATTAACATAGATTCGTCCTTCTCTTCAACAAATTCAAAGCGGATTCGTACTTTTACTAGTGCCATCTTCAAAGTTGACAAAAATCGATTTGTAATGATTAAAGTTTATCTCTCAGGTAGTATTAACTGTAGACCGATTTGCTCCTTAAAAGAATATTTTATTTATTAATATCACATAATAGAACAATATTATTATAAACAATTTCAAATTATATAAAATTATAACAAACAATAAGAAGTCTTACCTTAAAAGAAAATCGATTTTTAAAGTCAATACACTAGTATCTTTTCAAATAATTAAAGGAGATTAAATTTAAATGAATGTGTCAAAATATCTTGTACAATTCTCTTGATATTTTTTTATGACTCAGTCACCATAGTAACAAAAATGATTATTCATTTTTACATATGTTTATAGGGATCATGGTTCGTAAAGCTCACTTTCTTTTTAGGATTCACAAGAAACTCACAATATGGATTTTAATAAACTGATCATATAATCTAGCTATTGTCTCGGACACTCGAATAATTATTCGACTAACGCTAGAAGTATGCATTCCTCCAAAATCCCCAATACTTAACAAATGATTCCCAGTTGTATAATATCTTAGAGATATTAGTAATTGGTTTATTGGTGAGATGCAATTGTTCCTGGATAATACATTAAAAATATTCTCATTCTAAAATGTAAATTGTAAACAAAATAAAAATATTTACAAATCATATGGAAACTCCAATTCGTGTTCAATTTTGGCAATCAAATATATTACACTATTTTTTGTTAAACGAAACCGTTTAAAAAAGATTAATTCATCTAACGAATGAAAATAATTAGCACGCTCGTATATTTGACGGGGAATTCCAAAATTTATTAGGTCTACTACTAGCTAAATCATCATCTACAATATCTAATTCTAAATCCAAATCCATTAATATCAAAATAAAAACTTATAAACTTAACCTGCAACTCATAAATATTTTATTTTCAAATGTCAGTTTACTCTGACGCATGCGCAAATACAACACTTATTTTAAGGTTACCGTTAAGCGTCACCCAGAGTACAACTTAAATTTAAGGGCAGATGCAACGATTTAAGGACACTTTAAAGATTGGTGCAACGCACTTATTTTATCAAGGGGTACTTAAAAACATAGTGTAACCGGTGCAAACGGCCATTAATTATATTATTATCTGTATGTTTTGTGTTTGTGTGCTTCCCGTGTCTGTTTTCTTGTCCATTGTGGTACCTGTGTGTGAAGGGGTGGAGTGGGGCCGTCCCTTGTTAGTGCCAAAATGGGGAGGAGGTTGGGGAGCTCCATGGCTTGGCTGTCTTTACTTGTTGTTTTTCGCGTTAATTCTTGTTTCTTTTCACTTGGTGCCCTACTGGCTTTTCACTTTGCTTTTAAACAATCCTCCTTTAACTTTTTCTTATTTTCACTGTCTCACTTTACTCCCGTTTCCCTCACTTGTTGTGTTCCCGCTACTGTCTCTTGTTGTCATTTTCCCTCCCACCATTGTTACAGTTTGAATTTACTCATTTCGTGAGTGTACTTTTTGAGCGCCTTCCACCATTCCTCTTGTTCGGCTAGCGCCCGAATTTCTGCCGTGGTATTTGGCCACTGTAGGCCCTTTCTTGCCATCTGTATTGTCGCCCTGCCTCTTGCCTCCTCGTGCACCTTGCAGTGAAAGAGGATGTGAACAGCGTCCTCCGTTCCCTCACCCACATGGACTAGCCCACCGGAGTAGAAGTTCAACCTAACGTTGAAGATGGTGGCCGCCAGCGATGTCAAACTCTGTTGTATTACAAGCTTTTGCTAAGGCATGGCATTGATTAATCCAATAGAGAAGAAGCGCAGCACGCCAAATGTACTAGCCGGTGAATCGCTGGCCTCGCTGCTGGGCTTGTCGGCACTTCTAAGTGGAGCTACTACAACCTCTCCGTCAGGCTTGGGACGCTTGGGACACAAACAAAATTTTAACTCGTAATCGACATATATATAGCCTGTATTTTGTTAGTGGTGGGGATATATTCTAAACCAATGCCGCATATATATACAACAGCTGTAAGCGGGCTCGCACGTTATATAAGCTGAGATTATATCAAAAATTTTCCGTTCTGCTACTTTGTTAGTTAGTAGTGATATTATTATTATATTTTAATAATGGCACGTACTAAACAAACTGCTCGTAAATCTACTGGTGGTAAAGCACCACGTAAACAATTGGCAACAAAAGCTGCCCGTAAGAGTGCTCCAGCTACTGGAGGTGTTAAAAAACCTCACAGATACAGACCAGGCACAGTAGCTTTGCGTGAGATTCGTCGTTATCAAAAGAGTACTGAACTTTTGATTCGTAAATTACCATTTCAACGACTTGTAAGAGAAATCGCACAAGATTTCAAAACTGATTTACGTTTCCAGAGTTCAGCTGTTATGGCACTACAAGAAGCACGTGAAGCATATTTGGTTGGTTTATTTGAAGATACTAATTTATGTGCTATTCACGCTAAACGTGTAACAATTATGCCAAAAGATATTCAATTGGCCAGGCGTATTCGTGGTGAACGTGCTTAAATATATCATTGTTTTGTCATTTAATGACTTAAACAATAATTTAAAAACCGGCTCTGTTCAGAGCCAACAAATAAATATTAAAAAGAGAACTTAATTTCTATCATACATATAAAATATACAAATTATTTTATTCAAAAAAATAACATAGAATTCATTTAATTTAAATAATTAATTACGTATAAATGTCTATCTATAGTAATATTAAATGTATTTAAAAATTATTAATCATCTTAATTTACGTATTATATTTATTTGATATAAAATTGAATTTAATAAAATTAATTTATATATAATTTTTTTATAAATTTATTAAAACGATATAAAGTTTAGTTAGATTGTTATATTAAATAATTATGAAAATTAATTTTATTTCGGATTTCAGGTAAATAAATAATAATTGCAAAATATAAATTAGTTAAAAATAAAATTAAGCAAAATATAACATTTTTTAAATAATTTATTAAAAATTATTATTAATAATAATAATAATAGAAAACGTTGACAAAATATAAAATAAAAATTTTACTGATGTCCGAAATAAAATTTATTAAGTATGTTATTTTATTGTTTATTGTTATTTAAAAACAAAAGCATAATGAAAAAAATTCTCAAATTTAAAATAAATGATGGTCCTGAAAAGGACCGTTTAGAGTAAGTGATAAAAAAGAAATAGATATAAATCTATTTCTTTTTCGGCGAAGCTTTTTTCTTAACAACTTTTGGCTTTGTTGTCTTCGGTTTAGGTGATTTCGGTTTTTTAGTCGGTGCTTTAGTTGTTTTCTTTGCTTTTGATGGTGATTTTGGTTTAACAACTTTAACAGATGTTGCTGTTTTCTTCTTCTCTAGAGCTACTGCGGCAGCAGTAGATTTTCTCGATTTACCTGCAACTGTCTTCTTCACTGTTGTAGATTTAACATCAGCTTTTGCCTTTGTTTTTGTTGGTGATTTTGAAGCTGTTGTTTTCTTCGGTTTAGCAGTAGATGATGATGGTGATTTTTTAGTCACTGCAGTTGATGCTAATTTAAATGAACCAGATGCACCTTTACCTTTTGTTTGAACAAGTATTCCAGATGCAACACTTGCTTTTAAATATTTCTTAATGAACGGAGCGAATTTTTCACCCTCAACCTTATATGTTGCTGAGATATATTTTTTGATTGCTTGTAATGATGAACCACCGCGTTCTTTTAAATTTTGAATAGCATTATTTACCATAACAGCAGTTGTAGGATGAGTAACTTTCGGACGTTCAGATTTCTTTTTATCTTTTTTAACACTCGTCTTAGGACTTGATTGCGGTTCAACACTTGTTGTTGCAACGTCAGCCATTTTAATTAGTTAAGAAAAATTAAATCACAAATACAAATAATATCGTTAATAACAAAATGTTATTTAGCAATAAAATTTTAAAAGTTAAATGTTCAAGTTATGTGTTATGTATCGTTATAGTTAACGAACGGAATAGATATATGGTATACGTGCTATGTTCAATGCTAAGTCTGAGTTTGCTTAGTTTTCGTACGTTCATTTCGAAAAGAATCACTAATTATTCATTAATTATTATATTTGCATAATATTAATATCATTTAATCGTAAGCATGTAGTGTACAGATTGAAAATGTAATGTTATTTTTATGCAATAGGTATATCTTGGTCATTTATTTTGTTTACAATTACAGTATATTTGTAAACCTAGATGATGTGACATCATTAAAATGTTAATAATTTATTATTAGTAGTATATAATAAGAAAATATATCTTAATACATATAATGAACATATATAAGTTTATTTATTAAATAATATTTTCATCTAATTTCATCTTGTTACAATAGAAATTAGTTAAATAAGTTGGATTGTTATGTTTGACAAATATTCATATGATACACTTCATATACTATGTAACAGCAATAATTTTATAATTTGATAAAATACAAGAGATAGTTAGTAATGAAATTAATTTAACAACAATATTTAAACTAGTTATCATAATATTAATATCTAAATACTATAATGATCTTTCGAATAATAAAACTGTAAAATATATGATGATTTATTTGTCTATTAATTTACACCTGTGGCCCCCTTCCACTCTACTAACATCTTTTGGGGGCCGTGATTTGACGGCTGGTAACCGCATTTCACGCGATGAAATATATCACTTACCAAGATCCGCTACAGCAGAGTACCACACCCAGTAATGGGTACAAGACATGATAATCACTTTAAAAAACAGTATTTTAATAATAAAAATATATCTGTCAACGGCCATATCATGTTGAAAAGTACCAGTTCTCGTCCGATCACTGCAGTAAAACAACATCGAGCGTGATTAGTACTTAGATGGGTGACTGCTTGGGAATATCACGTGTCGTTGATAATTTTAATTTGTTTTAAATTAAATAAATAAATATATCATCACGCTTTTTACCTATTACTGGGTGTGGCACTCTGCTGTAGCGGATCTTGGTAAGTGATATATTTCATCGCGTGAAATGCGGTTACCAGCCGTCAAATCACGGCCCCCAAAAGATGTTAGTGGAAATGAGATCTGCAATTGTACAGCTAGCGTATAGATTTTAATTTGCGAGAAAATAAATGTTCTATGAATACCTTAAAAAAGAGATCTGCAATTGCAGAACTTCAAATGTGATAATTTTATTTAAAAAAATAAATTAAAATATCTATTAACATTATTAAAAACAAAGACAAAAAAATACTTAAATGGAGTTCAGAGCTTTAAATGCGATTTATGTTTAAATTAAAATACCTATAAAAAATATTTGGAATTTTTTTTTTTTTTCAATAAAATATATAAATTAAATACCGGAGATGCCGACTAAAGATGTATTTAAAAAACAAAGATAAAGAAAGAAAAAAAAATACTGGAAAATGAGATCTGCAATTGCAGAGCTCCAAATGTGATAATTTGAAATAAGAGATTTAAATATCTATATAGAGAATATTTAAAAACAAACAAACAAAAAAAAAATTAAAAAATAATAATAATTTGATAAGGGATCTGCAATTGCAGAGGTCCTAATGTGATAATTTACAATAAGAAATTCAAATATCTATATGGAAATTATTTAAAAATAAAACAAAAAAAAACCCTGAAAAAAAAGGATCTGCAATCGCAGAGCTTCAAATGTGAATTATTTAAAATTAAAATCCCTATTAATAAAAATGACTTAAAACATAAACAAAACAAAACAAAACTGGAATAATTTGCCACTATTACAAAGTAATTACAAAGTATTTGTTTGTGAAAGAAGTTCTATAACTGCAACACGGCAATTGAAAATATCTAAGAAATATAATTAATTACTCTCTAAATAGGTATTTAATTTATAATCTCTGGCATTTAATTTACTGTTACAATGTAAGTTTAAATTTTAATTATTTATTTCTTTACGAGGCTTCGTTGTCGAGATATAACATAAACGTATTACTTTTTTATGAAAATTATATTTTAATATATCATAGTAAAAATATTTTAATAATAATAATAATTGACATTGATGGCATTGTTTCGATCATAAATAAATTATTTTGTTACAATTATATACGTATCTTTAAAATACACATTATAAATTCATTTACCGTAAATTAAACAATCATATTATAATTTAATCACTTTTCAATCAATAAACATTCATATAAAATTAATAACAAAAAATTCTATAATATCACAAGGATCGAACTAACCATCTATAGGTTCATATAAAACAATTTAGCACACTCGCATATTTTGTATAATTTATTAATTAATTAATTAAAATAAGCATAGATAAAATGAATATAAGTCTCTTTTTAAGAATATATTTTGTGGTCCTGAAAAGGACCGATTAGTTTATAATAATTATTAAGAAACAACAACAATCATTTATGTTGATTTCTCAGTTTTCTTCGGCAATAAATATTTGGCAATACACCACCTTGAGCGATCGTAACACCAGATAACAATTTATTCAATTCTTCATCATTACGGATGGCCAATTGTAAATGTCTTGGAATAATTCTAGTCTTTTTGTTATCACGTGCAGCGTTACCGGCAAGCTCAAGAACTTCAGCGGCTAGATATTCCATGACAGCGGCCAAATAAACTGGAGCACCAGCACCAACACGTTCTGCGTAATTACCTTTACGCAATAATCTATGAATACGACCAACTGGAAATTGTAATCCAGCACGATTGGAACGACTCTTTGCCTTTACCTCGTTGATGACCATCGATGAACTCCTCGATGAAACAACAGAACGCACCCGTCATCTAGGAAAATTAGAGGCTCCTCTATTTCCATCGAAGAGCTCATCGATGAAACGAACGTATCTCATTTCACTCGTAGCTTTTGTGTCTCACTTCACGTTAGCATATTTTTGAAATTTGGTTTTTCTTTCACAACTTTAGAAGCTTTTATTGTTTGTCAATGAAGAGTGCGTTCTGTTGTTTCATCAAGGAGTTCATCGATTGTTATCGACGCTCATCGACCAGTGTGCCATAGGCATTAAAGGCGTGATAATATAAATAAAAAGAAAAAAAATTCTTATATATAATTTTAAACAAAGTATTAAGTAAAATATTTATATTTACTCATAAAATTATATTACGAGACTGATGAATTAAGCAAAATTCTTAATTTGAAATATATTTAATTAATGTACATATATATTTTATTTATTTATTATTAGTTAAATTTCAATTTAAATTATAATAAAAAAAATAAGTTTATAGTTTTTAAGGGATATCTTAAATAAGTTTAATTATCATATATAATTTGAAACAATGAAATACGTTATATATTTACTTAAAAATAAATTAAAGCATATTACTAAGTGATTGATTAAAATTCTTTAATTGAAATATATTTTGTGGCTCTGAAAAGAGCCGATTTTATTATAAAAATGTATTATTAAAAATAAATACATTTACTTTGAACTTGTATACTTTGTAACAGCTTTTGTACCTTCACTAACAGCGTGCTTAGCGAGTTCACCAGGTAATAATAGACGTACAGCTGTTTGAATTTCCCGACTAGTAATTGTTGAACGTTTGTTATAATGTGCCAAACGTGAAGCTTCAGCAGCAATACGCTCAAATATATCATTTACAAAGCTGTTCATAATACTCATCGCTTTACTAGAAATACCAGTATCAGGATGAACTTGTTTTAATACTTTGTAAATGTACATTGCGTAACTCTCCTTCCTGCGTCGCTTCTTTTTCTTATCATCTTTGGAAATATTCTTTTGTGCTTTACCAGCTTTTTTTGCTGCTTTACCACTTGCTTTAGGCGGCATGTTGTTAATAATAACAGACACGTAATAAATTCAAATAATGAAATCTGAAGTTAAATATCCTTTTCTTCCATTGTTTCTTTTTTAAGGATTTTGAGCCTTCGGCTCTCTTTTTCCTGAATAGTTATTTATATTGATAGTATTTGGCTAGCCAGATCCTCTGGCTGTCTTCGTTGATGTTGTGCACTTAGTAGTCGTGAAGTGCATGTTTTGGTCGGCGATACCTTGCCGGCGCGGATTCGTCGTACTGGACTGCTTCTCGTACTTGTCTCGTCCGCGTATTGTGCTGTCATTGTCTGGTTTGATGCAGGCCGTGGTATGTCACTCACGTAGATGTTGAACAGGAGTGGAGAGATCAGTGATCCTGCTCCATTGCTACCGTAGCAAAATCAACAACACGCACCAGCTGGTGTGTGGTGGAGTGTTTGTGACGAAAACCAAATTGCTCCTTGGGAAGATTGTCGAGTTCGTCCGTGTGTGATTGTAGCTGGATCAGTATTATTTTCTCCGCAACTTTTGCTAGAAGATTGAGCAGACTGATCGGTCGGTGGTTTTGGGGAAACTTAGCGTCTTTGCCCGGCTTTGGAATTGTTATTACTACCGCCTTCTTCCAGCTTGTTTGGAGGAAGTGCTCGAAGCGCTGCAGCAGGAATTTCGTCGGGCCCTGGCGCTTTCTTGATTTTTACGTTGTTCAGAAGTTGTTTCACCGTTGCCGGAGTGGTAAACGAGTCGTTTTTCTCTATTAATGAGTTTAATTGACGGCGTACAGAGCGGTGAGTGCGTCCGATGAAATCGATGTCTGCGGTCTTGTAGTTTGGAGAGCACTGGTGTTCCAAACTGGTCGCAATGGCTTCCGCTTTCTGCTCCGCTGTGTAGGCCAGCCCTTGCTGTCCGTGGATGCCTCTAGGAAGTGCTCTTTTCGTGCGCAGTGCCTTGCTTAAGCGCCAGTACTTTACCTCCTCTTCATCGGCTGCTGTGAGCGCTTCTGCCCAGTTGTTATTTTTGATTTCTCGGAGTGCATCTCTGAGCTTGGTGGTTAAGCAATTGTAATGTCTTTTGTCGGCGGGGTCTAAGTTTCTTTGCCAGTTACGTCGGGCTGTTTGTCGGTCGTGAATAATCTGCAGAATTTCTGGAGGAAGTTTCGGCCCTAGTTTCCGCTGCTTTGAATAAATGCGGCTTACAGCTTTGATTGTGGTTTTAATTTTTTGTGTTAAAATTTCCACCGCTGAGTCTAGTTCTTCTGTTGTGTTGATGATCGGCAGCTGGCCAAAATCTCGCTCTAGGGCATCGTGGAAGGCGTCCCAGTCTACTTTAGATTTGAGTTGAACAGTTGAGTCTTGCTGCTCCTCGCCCAGATCTAGTACAATTGGATTGTGATCCGATGATAGCTCATTGCAGGTGTTGATGCTACAAGTATAAGTTATGTTTCGTAGTATAGCAATGTCAAGCACATCGGGTCGATGTCCGTTGGCACTAAAATATGTTGGTTCTTCCGGTCCGATTACTGTTAGCTGCTGATCTGTGGCGAACTTGAATAACACTCTTCCTCTCGTGTTGGTTACTCTGCTCTGCCAAGCCGTGTGTTTGGCGTTCAGATCGCCAGCTATGATTAGTGGGAGATTGTTCATTTGCAGCAGTTTCATTAGGTCTCCTGACACTAGTCTTTTGTTTGGCGAGTTGTAAGCTGCCAGCAGTCGTATGGGTCCCTGTCGTGTGGTGTTGATAGTTACTGCACTGGCTTCTAGGTTAGTGAGAGAAGGCAGGTCTTCGATGCAGTAATCCAGCGTGCGTTTTACGTACACCGCTGTACCACCGCCGGCCGTGACTTCTCGGTCATTTCGGTGCAGATAGTAGTTTCTCATGTTGCGTAGCTGAGTGTTCGGTTTCAAAAATGTCTCGCTAATAAGAAGTACGTCCGCCCGTAAGCGGTGTGCGAATTCTTCCAGCTCTTCGAGTTTATCAGGCAAGGAATTTGCATTCCAAGCGATTATTCGCAGGTTATTTGCGGCGTGTGTATTAGTTGCTGTCATATTTTTGTGTTTTGACTAGTGATGGTAATGCCTGGAGAGCCATCTTGATTAATTCGGTTGTCGGATTTTTTTCGGCATAATTATCCACAACATTTGCTATTGTTCTGCACACATTTTCCAACGTAAAGTTGGACAGCAGTTCGAGTATCATACTCATATCAAAACTTGAAGGTGTTTTTTGAGTTTGATTTGCTATAGGTTGCTTTTGCTTTTGGTAAATATCCTTCACAGCTGACTCATTTATATATACATGACCATATTACACTAAACCACACCTACCGTTAAATGTATAGCATCTGCGCGGATATTGTACACTGATGTTTGGTACATTTCAATTAGTTACCCGCCTGAATCGACACAAGACTGCATGGGACTATGCGTGATAATGTATATAAGCATTGATGTTCTGAAATAAATATAAGTACGAGTATCTCGTTTTATATACGTACTTACGTGTTTGTTTAGTCAGATCTTTACGTAGTGGAGTCACTCAGTTGTTCCTCCATTCTGTTTTTATATTCATCCCTATACATAATGACAGTGCATTTACTTTTATCAGAACTTGTTACTATTAAATTAGGGTTATCTTTTAAAATTTTTTTGGTTTCTTTAAAAACTCTATTTATTACACTAACAGATTTGATATCTTTGGTCCGGTTTATGTGATTTGTTGTAACATTCGTTGTTTTTGCTCTTAATTCATTTTTCTCTTCTGAGCTACAGTTTTTTCGGGAATTGATACAGTATTCGACATCTGTTATGATTCTAATAATTGGTAGTTCATCATTATTTGGTGTTAGAGCAAAATTAGGTCCAAAAGCTAGTAATGATTTACAATTGTCAGGTATTTTTTCTTAGTTAAATTTGTAATACATTTATCACAGTTACTGTTAGTTATAACATTATATTTTGACCATAGGTTGTTAATTTTCTTAACTTGCGTGTTTTTATTTTTTCAAATCTGTTATTTGAAAAAATATCTTGGTGATAAAAAAATTATTACAAATATTCATAGGTAAAGACTCCATTAAACTGTGTTTCAACTTGTTAAATTTTGTTTGTAAAACACTAATATTGTTGAAGGTTATCTCTAACTCTAAAATATATAATTGCATTCTATTTTTTTAAATAAACACTCTGTAACATTATTAATATGTGATGGAAAAATTCGGCGGTATCGACATTGTAATAAAAAACTTTTCTGTTGTTTAGTGCTGCAAGCTTCTTGGTGATGATGGAATACTTCTTCAGATGACTTGAAGCCTGTTCAGCATAGGTTGATGAAATCTGTTGAATGAAGCCCATAGTTGTGAATGAAACTCCGAAGTAAATGTAGAAAGAATTAGCTGATCGTGTCACGTGATGATTGATAAAGAACGAGATAGTCGGTATTCGGACAATAAAATAATCAAAACTATAGATGGGCGAATATAAAATTTCTCGAATTCGAATATCGAATACGAATATTAATCAGATCTCAAATATTCGAATACTCCTTAAAGTTAATGTATTTATTATTAATAATTATTGAATTATGTCCTTTTCATTATTTGAATGAAATTGTTAAGATAAAATAAAATTAAAACAAAAAGTACAAACAAAAAAGAAAAAGACGAAAACTTCAAATTTAAGGTGAAACGTACGGGCTGATGTTGGCGAAAAACAAATTTGAAATATGGTACGTCTTCATGGTTTTGAAACAAAATATCTTTGTTATTAATAACTTCAAAGTATTGTTATAGCTTTAAGTTTATGTACACATGATAAAGGAAAACATAGTCAAAAATTGAGGTCAACATATGGCGCAATATTCGAGGTATTCGAATGTTCGCTATACTGACGTAAATATTCGAAAATCTCGAATATCGAATAATGTCAATATTCGCGGCATTCGACTATTCGCGGATGATATTCGCCCATCTTTAATCAAAACACTCATGATATTTTCGTTAACGTTTCGGTTAATTTATAACCATCTTCAGAACTACAAACAATACAAAAGTTTTAAAGTTAAATTTTTATGAAAGAAAAATTCGGATGACGCCTGGATCCGAACCAGGGACCCTCCGCTTGCCGGGCAGAGATGCTAACCGCTACACCACGTCACCTGTGTCCGATGTATGGCTTCAACCGAATTCTTCTTTCATAGTGTCTAACGTAGCATCGATCCCAAAGACTCCATAGACATAGGAGAAATATAAATAGAAATATATTTGTATATAATATTTTTGTTAACAAATAAGTGGTAAATTTATATTAAACAAGCAAAATTAATAGAATTTATTGAATTATAATATACACTTTTGTGAAATATATTTGTATATATTGTGTTCAGGTATAACAAATTCAATAGGGTTATTTTCGGTAATGATTTATAATTAATTCGCTGGACGTATTCAATACTAGTTTATGAAAGATAATTCCCATTTTCAAAATGACTACAGAGTATTACATTGAATAATTTTAAATATACAGGGATTAAAGATTATGGCTCTACGGGTAAAAGAGCAAAGCTACTTATTTTATACAATTATAATATTAATGTTGTAAAATATATAAATTTATTTAAAATAATATTTTATACATTTTTTCCATTTTACTTTCACGTACGAAGAAAATTAAATTAAATTAGAATTAATATTTACCGTACTATTATATTATTAGGTTTTATTTTATCGATAAATGTAGGATATATATGAAATGTGTATATAAATATGTAGGTAAAATATAAAACTTCATTTTTAAAATAAATTTATTTATTAAAATATTATTAAACATATATCTTAGAAATTTATTTTCTTATAATAATTTATAAATAAGCAATGCATATAGCCTTTATACAATATAAATAATAACTTTTAATTATTTTCCTTATTAAAATAATATTTAAACATATACTTTATAAATTCATCATTTTCGAATTGATTGTATTTGTTAAACCATTTTACAAATTGAATATGTGAATAACAATTAATTCTAAATAGCAAATATATTATACTATAGTAGCCACAGACAGATGAAGTAAAACTTTGTAGGTGACGAGTATTATGTGTCCATTGTCGAGTATTTCTTTGTAAAAACTCAATATGTTCTTTTACATATGGAGATCGTCCAAAACTGTCAAAATACATTCCGTTTCCTTGACGATCAATAAAAATTGCCAGCCAGTGCGTACCAGGCATCGTATCAGGATCAGAATTAACAATAATGGCACATGGAAAATTAACATGGAGAGGCAAATTATTTGCTGCGTACACGCCATAATGGGCTACGTTTTGAAAATAGTAATGAAATATAGATTTAATAAATATAGCATTCATTATTCTTTGACTGAAAGGCTGTTACTTTGAAACTAACTCTGAAATTAAATTTTGCGGGAATATAAGGGAACTTTTGAAATGAAACATTTTAATAATTATTTTTATTAAATTTATTATTTATAAATACAAGTATATGAATAAACTAATTACCATAATCTACAATTGCATTTCTGTTTTTATCAATCTCAATAATATTATCAAACTCAGCATAAATAACACAATTTACAGTTTGGGTCAGGGCCTCTTGAAACCCAACTTCAATTCTTAAAGAACCATGACGTGTTAAATTACAATGTAACATCGAATTTGCTGAGAGATCGGGAGTTAGGTCAAACGCTGTTAAACAATATCCTTGGGGGTAACTTTCTCTGGAAATTCCATTTCCAGAATTTGCAAAATGTATACCTGTCCCCGAAAATAATGTATTGTATATTTGAATGTATGCTGCTTTGTTTCTAAACGAAGGCTGCAGCGGTTTTGAAGGTAATTGATGTCCATTAACACAAAGTGCTAAATAATTTATATTGAAATGTTCAAAATTGAAGGGATTACTTTTATAATCGCCATTGAATGCTTTGTTAGATACAAAACCAATTATGCATCTCTTCGGCAACTGACCCAAGAAAATGTTATCTAACGACTTGCCTTGAATTCCGGTTGGTATTGTAATCGCTTTCACCTCGGCTCTCGTGATGGGCAGGGATGTGCGTGTAGTCTACTGCAAGTAATCTACGCCATTCTCTACGTGTAAACAATCATGTAGTCTACGTCTTCATTTTTCATGTAAACAATGTAGACTATGTAGACAATGAAAACACCTGTGTTTACTTAAGTCAGATTAGAAATTTTATCCCTAGAACTAGGGAATTTTAAATGTTGGTAGAGATTTTTATTTTTATTCCAGGGATTACATGAAAAAAAATTAGTTGTGCAGGGCTAAACGTTGAAAATTTGTATACTGGTTACTTTTAAAAATAGCGCCAAAGAAAACTCCGTCTAGTGAGATGGCGCGTTGATCGATTTTAAAAATATGACAGTTCGCCCAAGACCCATAACAGACATTCGTCTAGTAATGTACGAGCACTTGCTTTATTAGTTTTATTATATAAAGACCGATAATGACCCGAGCTCACGAATACGAATACATTTAATAGTTACAAAGGAATAAATTTAGGTTATGTTGAATTTTACAACTGTCAGATGCATTATCTACATTGTTTACATTGTCTACGTCGCTAGAATTGTCGACATATTGTCTACGTGTAGATGTAGACAATTAAAGATTACACGTAGATGCACATCTCTGGTGATGGGGTATTTAGCAGTATTTATTTCTAATGCTTTGTTATGAGCAAGTAAGATACTTGGATTTAGTCTGACGCGACGAACAAGTAATGTGGCTTCATTTATTTGTACTTTGAAATCTGTCCCCGTAGAAATTAAATGGAAACTATCCCGGGAGCGTACTAATCTCACGCGCATTTCGACACCATTTATTAAAAAAATTTTCTTGATTAAATATATCTGCATGTAAGTGCCCAATCATATCAACATTTTTACTGTTATCCGTAAATTTTTGTCGCTTAGTGTATCCAGAATTACCACCAGCATCAGTATTATTCATTTGCCCGGAATCGTCAGAATACCACAAAGATGAACTGAGGTGAGAATGTTTAGCGTCTTTACCATAATTCAATAAAGTCTCAATATATGTTCTATATGCATAAGTATTGTTTGGTGGTGATACTAGTTTCTGATTTAAATATATATCAATCTGACTAAAAATTGAATTAAGCCAATTGTTGACTGGCCCCACGTTGTCTGCTTCAAGAATTGCAGAGTTATCAGATTTAGTAACTTTTACATTTAAATATAACATAGTTTGTGATAAATCTATATATTCCTCTCCATGGCCAGGTATAACAAATTCTAGAGGTCCATCTTCAGTGATGGATGATAAAGGTTTATAATTTACCCACTGGCCACTTTCAATGCTTGTCTGCGTGGGGGGTAAAGCGAATAAGTCTAATTCCGTTTTGACACATTCGCAGGATTGAGCATGTAAAAACGCCATTTTAATCAAATATGTCTATCACTCTAGAATGTCTTTTGTTCTTTACTCTAGCAGGTGACGTTTTAGAATGAACATGTTTCTTAATTAGTCGTTTCTTTTTATAACCAGACCCATTCATTAATTTCTCAATTTTATTTTCAGCTTTACGTTTTAAATTAATCCCCGCCTCCGCTACACGTTGCTTGAAAGATTCCGTAGCTGGGCGATTTTCACTTAAATCTCCCAAAAATTGTATTCCCGGACTAAGAGCTTGTTCCGACGGCTCCAACACTTTTTTTAATTAAGGGTACAATACTTCTGAATAATCCACTAAAAAAACTTCCAAGTCCATGACCTCTCTGAAATTCATTTCCTTTAAACACAGGCCCGATACCACTTCCCGCTTGTAATTTATAATATTCTTGGAAGGGGCAGCAGCCTTTCATAATGTAGAGCGTCGAAAATGAAGTTTAATGCATAACGGTTCAAACTCAAATGGGGCCGCAAATCCATCGTTGCATCTAATATCTATTTCAATGTTTGAAAATTCTCTTCTTAAAACGGGGACAAAATGCGGTTGCGATATGAAATCATTTGATTTGAGCCAAACACATATTTTTCAGTATTAACCTGTACAATTCTTAAAAGTTGTGTAACTACATCGCCCACTAATTGAGGCTCAATAATATCGCTATAAATGTTTAATTGTGGTGCTATACCTAACATCAGATTAGGTAAAATGATTGAAGTTCTCTGATGGTATATGTCGGTAAATGGTGGATAGCCTAACTGAAGTGCTAATCTTGGTGACAATTTTACTGAACATACTTCAGAACGTCTAATTTTTGCTTCTACTCGATTTTCTGATGCCATATAAGTGAATGTAACATATTTATTAATTTTTTCATTTAAATTCAATTCATGTAATACGCTATCAATGCTAATGTAATTTTTTGATAAAATTTTTCCTTTTTCAATGCTTACCACTACGCTTTTTTCTCTAATATTTTTTTTCTTGGTCATGATACAAACTATATTTTCTCGGTTGTTAATATTATAAAAAGAGCATGGGTAAATAATTTCAGCTAAAGCCACTTCCCAAGATCCATCTAACTTTATATTCTGAGGTAGTTGAGTTGTAAATTTTGTAGTTTTATTATCAGGAAAATATTGCATTGAACTATTCCTAGGTAGTGTTATAAAAAATTCTTTATCATTAATTATTTAATAATTTAATTTGGTTTGCGGGTACCCAGGAATTAAATTTGTCACTGTAACCTTTCCATTTGATTAGTAGCTTCTTTCTGCTGCCAGAACCTTTTGTTGTCACTATTTTATCTATTTTATAAGTTGTATCAGCTGTTATGTTTACATGTTGTAATTCATGTTCGTAAAAAGTGCCCTGTATTATTTCATTATTCAAATCTTTTAATTTGTAAACAACGGGGTTTCTTCTTTTAATACCACAAATTTTAAATAATTCTTCACTCCAATTTGCCTCATATCCTTTTTCAAATATATGTTTGTATTTTGATATTCGAACTGTATCACCAACTTCAAACTTTTCCTGGGGTTTTTTTATACTTTGTTTAATTTTATACTGATTTCTCCATACCTCTAATATATTGTTCTCGTTTACTTCGCGTGGCGCCATTTTAAGGGATCTATGTATAGTTTTATTATAAGATGAAACAAGTTCTTGTAATATATCTATATATTTAAATGTATTTTTATAAGTAAAGTAGCGATACATTCTAGTTTTTAATGTTCTATTAAATCTCTCTACAAAGCATGCTTTTACGTCTGGATTATGAGTTACATAAAATTTAATGTCATTTTATTTTAAAAACAATTTCACTGATTTGGCAATAAATTCTGATCCTTTATCGGTCTGTAAATAAAGTGGTTTTCGTTCTCTAAATATCTTTTTAAATGCATTAATTACTGTTGTAGGCTTCTTGTTTTCTAACGGAATCGCCCAGGCATATTTACTAAATACATCAATTACTGTCAAAATGTACATGTAATTATTGTTGAAACGGCTTAGTTTTCGCATGTCATTTAAGTCTGCCTGATATAAATCATTAATATTTGAAATTTTATATCTGTTTCTGGGAAATCGTTGTCGAGCAGGTTTGTGTAATGTGTCCGTATCGTGAGAGCTAAGCCATCTTAATACTTTTTTATTGTTATATTGTCCTTTTACAGAATTGATTAGATTACTAGCTCCAGAAAAACCAGCTGGGTGCCCTGGATCAAAATAAATTTTAGCTAACTTTCTATTCATTTTTAAAACGTAAATCGCTTCCAGCCAATTTTTTTAGGTTTTGAAAATGCAATGTCGTCTTCATGTGATTCGTCGTCAGTATAATTAGTTAATTTTCTTTTATTTCTAACACGTTTCTGTTTAGGAGAATCTGGTTGAATTATTTTTTTTCTTTGTGGATTTTTAACTAATTCTAAAGGAACATTAATAGTTTTTAATGCTTTCACAAAAGTTTCCCAGCCCTCAGGATTGCTACGTTTCCTATATCTTACAATATCTGCTACTAAATCTGATATATTTGAATTAGGTATCTCTGTATTATTTATAGTAACAACACCTTTTTCATTCCAAGTAATTATATTTTCGCTGGATTGAATAATTTTTTCTACTAATAATCGAGCTTTTCCCTGATGTGATTTAGGAATAACTTTAACAATATTTTCTACTTCGTTTGGTTTCTCTGCTGGTAATTTTGGTTCTGTACTAATATCATTTTCAATCGCTATTTTTATAGGTAGTCGGGATTGTTTTTGAAAGTGTAAGTATCTTTGCAAAATCTCGTGATACAAAGTCCATTTTTCATATTCCGACAGATCTGCATTTAAAATATTTTTCATATCATTATCAAGTTGGCTGGATATGTCTTTGTTATTATTATTATTATTATTATTATTACGTAAACGGTTTAAATTTTCAGGCGATATTAGTACCATTTTTTTAGTATGTTCCATTTTAATTTTTAATGAAACTGCTTAAAACACCTGATATGAGAGGTGCTAATAATAATGACAAGAATGCTCCACCGGTCTGTACTAATATACGTTTCTTCTTTTTCCAAGTTTCGCCGTTTCGTAAGTTTTCTTAAAACGATTTTATGTCTTTTGAGGTCAGTCTGTTGTTTCTTACTGAGACAGATTTTTCCGTGTAAAATATTATAAACACATTCACAAATACATCTAACTGAATTACAGTCCGTGTTTTTTAATAATGCTAATCTATATTTAGGTTTTAATTTATGCAGAGCTCTGAGTAGCTCCACGTTGCTGGTTACACTTTTACTCATTTTTATGATATAATCTCGGGCATATTAGTACCTCTGTATTTATACTTTTTTCGGGGTAGATAAACATATGTCAATCCGTCACCTGATGTACGAAACCGTAACCAATTGGGCGTATTTTGTGTTAAGTCAAAAACTATGTAACCGTGAGGTTCAAATGTTGCATCAAAATAAGCTTCTTGTACAAATTTAATATTTTCAAGGAAAACTTGTCGTGATAGGTGCATAATTTGTGCTTTATCTCGAGGATTTTTAAAATAAATGATATAATTTGCATTCAGAGATATATCCCTTTGACCTTTTCCTTGGTGAAATAAATTTTGTGTAAGAAAAAATACAGATAAATTTTTGTGATGCGACCATTTCGTGAATATATCTACTACGCGGTCATCTGCTTCTCTCATTAAGTCATCAATTATAATTAACTGCGGATGGTTTCTATCCATATTTTCTACATCTGGAAGTCCTTCACGAAATTCTACATTTTCAATGGTGTATAAATTTTGCCAAGTTCCGTAATGCCAACAAATTTTTGAAAACACTGTATCACTTACACTGCTAATATTAGTTATAAAATTATTTACAAAGTATGATTTGCCACAGCCTGATGGTCCTGCAATTATAGCCGAGAAAGGGTGTTTAAATTTAGTACACATGATCCCGACAAGATGCTTAATACAGTACTGTTAAAATAAAACTAAATCAATTATATATATATATAACAGATTAATGTTTTTAATTGGTTGTATTTATGATTAGAAATAAATAAATCAACACATGTTTATGTCATTTGAAAATATTTATTTTAAATAATTAGGTAAATACATATCTATTCATTTATAATAATTTTACTAGATTTGTAGAGAAAAATTATGACGGTAATTACATTATGACTCTGATAATCTGACAGCGTGCAGCGATCACTATAGAATTTAAACTACGGTATAGTGATGAAGAATAGAAAGACAAAAGCCTGTATGTTGCGAAAGTAAAACAGAACAATTTTATAAAATATTTATTTAAAATAAATTTACATATTGTAACGTTTATTACAATTTCGGGTTCAGTGAAGTTTATTATTCAATAAAACACGAGTAATGAAAACACTAACAAAATATTTATTAAAAACGAAACTAATGTAGTACAACTACTAAGACATATATTTATATTCAACACGTATTTATATTCACAACAAAGTATTTAGCAACGACTTGCACTGTTCACACTTCGAATACAGAATGCCTCTTCCCGGCCGAAACTCTTCTTTATATACTGCAACAATGTATTCGAGAATATTCGAGAGTTTCTGGCACACGGTAGAAGCATGACGCAGAGCGAACAGGTACGGACCTGTCTATTGCGTCTGAGACAGCGGTGAATCCGAAGCATCCCACGCCACCGAATCCCATGCCACCGATATTCCACGCGCCCGATTTTCCACGCCGCCTAAAGTCCACCCGGCCGAAATAGTCTCCCACCACTTTTGTCCACAACACCGAATGTAGTTCTGTCTCACTTCATCATGGAATACGTCAGAACGATGACGATAATTGGTGATGTCACGGGTGGCGTCACTTAATCAGTACAAAATTTATCTCATAGATGGCGCGGTGTACTACAATAAACCAAATAAATAACAAATACGACAATTTACGAATTGTCATTAAAAATAATTAATTAATAATTTCAATTTTATTTCAATTGAGTAAATAAATCTGACATTAAACTGACGAAAATACATAAAAAAAAATAGGTAGGTATCAAAGAAAAAATATATATTTTTTTATTTTCAAAAAAGTTATAAGTTTAACAACTTGTTTTCGTTGCCAATAAATTTGATTTGTAAGTTGCTGTATGAGAATAATTTCGAAGTACCTTCAAATTCCTTAGGGCCGGTTATACTAAGCTTAGTTAAAAAGTTAATCATTATTTAGCATTTTTAATTATCCATTAAGTCAAAATTGTGTTATAGGAAATTAAAATGTAAATTAAAATAACTGACGATTTTGGACAATGAAAATATTTTAAGAGAAATTAAATGTTAATAAAAGTGAGGTTATTCAGTATTTTGACAATATAATTGTGTAAAACTGTCAGTTGTTTAATTGCGTACTTTTTCTTAAATATATTATCATTATTAATACATATGTCATCGTCTTATTTAACTTCTAATTCAGGATTAAAGTTAAACGTAAATTCAAAAACTACATTTAATAAGACAACGAAATAATTCCTATTAAAAATAATGTATGATGAAATTTAATTTAACTTTAGAATATCCTGGGCTGCAAATGGAACCGGCTCTTTTTTTAGAACCCCGAATCGATCGTTCATGTAGAATCAAATCGACTATGTGAACCAGTTCGAACAAATATCTAAATATTTACAGCAAATAATATGTACATTAAGATGGGAAATTTCAGACTCAGCTCTGATTCAGATATGCATTACATTTCGTTATTATGCTACATTTCAAACAATTTTTAGAGATTACTTAAACGACCATAAATCAACCAACATGTACCTAATGTACTTGTATATATAGCAGGTCTGCGACAACAGTATATCAATTTTGACAGTTACTTTATTTGTCAGATTTACTTGATTTAGTTGCCAAGTAAAATATAATCATAGATTATTTTCTTTTCTGAGATTGACCCTTAATTATTTTGGTGCAACTTAACTATATTTCATAAAGTTATTATCTAATAGACAATTAGTATTGTTTCGGTGCAACCGGTCCTTAGACCAGTTATTGTTAACTGGTTTCTGTAATTTAATTGTGAAGCATCACGTACCTCTTGTAGTTGCTAATCAAAAATATTATCAAAATTAACATGTGAACTAAAAGGATGCAGTTAGAAGTGAAATATTTTCAAGATAAGTTTATTTCAATAATAAGTACATTCTTTAACAAATAAAGACATATTCTAAATTAATAAACACCTTTTTGCCCAAAATAGGTATGTAAGAGGACCCCTCTGGCTTCAAAACACACTGGAAATTGTTATGTTTGAAGATATGGTACAGTTTTTGGTATTTAATGAGTTTCAGCTCCTGTTTGAATTGGGCCACATTCTCTTGAAATTTATTGTATTCTTTTCAACTCTATTTGTTACCAAGTTGAAGATGAGCCATGTTTTAGGCTCGAAACGTCATATTATCCTATAAATACATATGCAAATGAATTCCTTAATCCTGCCTATTTCAAATATTTTACTGTTACTTCATTTGTTAAGCACTTCTTTAGTTTACTGAAAGCAACATTAATTTCCATGGAATACTGTCATATATTTCCCAAAGCTGAGAGTAAGAACGATTTCCAGTAATTATCGTAACTGCTCCAATATTATAATATATTATATTATAGGTTACGTGCAGTTAAGTGATGAAGGCAACCCTTGTACAACGTCAAATTTTTGACGTTTGATGTTTGCTTTTTTCTGATGTATTATCGTACATATATTTTGCTTGTGTTATTTGTTAGACTTCCTTGGTTGTTATAAACAATTTTAGTTGCAGATTACTACAAAAAGTTAAAAATGTACATTATTTTCAACACAGGGTGGCGATTCAAGTAATATTAATAAATTCCCTGACTTTTCCCTGATTTTTCCCTGACTAAGTAAAAAAATTCCCTGACTTCTAGAATATTGACTTATTTATGAATTTATGGTTACATTTCATATATTATATCATATATTGTATTATAATTGTTTTTTTTATTAAATTTATAGTAAAAGCAAAATCAATTTGTGTTTCTAAACAGGCAAAGACACAATCTTAAATATTGCATACAGAAAAAACATAGCGCGGTAGAAACGTTAGACAAAACAAAACAGTTTTCAATTAGTAAACATCCTTCGGTTATATTTTCATAGATGGCGGTTCTCACTCTTAAGAAGCAATAAAGGGTATTTGTTGCCAATAAAGGTATACTATCTATCTAATAAAGGGTATTCTGCCAATAAAATCTAAAAACAACTAAATACATTTTGAAATAAAAGTTTGTAGTTATTTTTGTAAAATTAAATTAAAAAATTTAAAGAACAAAAAACTTTTTTCCCTGACATGGAATAAAATTCTCTGACTTTTCCCTGACTTTTCCAGAAATATAAAATTCCCTGACTTTTCCCGGTTTTCCCGGTTTTCCAGGTTAGTCGCCACCCTGCAACAACTGAAAAGAGCGCCCAAAATAGCTTTCATTGAAGATGGCGCTTCGATCGGATGCTATAATTTTATTTTGCACTGATCAGTAACAAAAAATGTTTATAATAATTAAGACGGACAAACAAATAAAAGAAGCACAAGAAATAAAACATAATACATCAGAAAAAATAAAATATCAAATTTTGACGTTGCACACTAAACACCTGTTCACGCTGTTGTCATTTTCTGTGAAACTTGTCTTCGTAGCGGAATCAGATAAACTAATTAATTGTCACGATTAACGTTTATAACTTAAATTTCCTAGATTAATCTCTAGATTAACAACTAGTTTCATTCTCACGATTAGCGTTTAGAACTAAATTCCCTAACTTTGACAGATAAGTTACTAGAATCTTCATTGTCACAAAATTAGCTATAAATGTCAAAATTGCGATGAGTTAGAACAACCATAGGATTAAGGTGATTTGTTTGACATTTCAAAATTCATAACCTCAAAAAGTAAATATCAGATGACAACAATTTTTTAATTGTTGTATTTCTATTTATGATTTCATTTGTTTTCTTTATATGTGTATTTTCATTTTTAGTCCAAAATAAATTAATAAGGAGATCCAAATCGAGTATCCAAGATGTTTACTCAAATTTAAAATAAAGAATAACTACTTTCTATAATATCTATATCACATATTCGTACAAAAAATAAATAATAGTTAAAATTTCTTTTTAACAGTCTTACTTATAAAAGATACTCGGTGAATTAGTTGTTTAATGCTAATAAATGATATTTAAAACATTTCCGAAAATAAATTGAGAAAAAGAAAACAGCTGCGTATTAATATATGTTTTTGATATTTTACTCTGAACTACGGATTCTTGTTACTGTTGTAATGAGGCTTAATTAAAGGAGTCATTCATCTCGGTTATAAATATATTCAATTATCACTCTGTACTACAACTTTTCTCATTACTGACTATATACTTATTCATAGCTTGTGTTATAATTAAGTATACGTACACTACAAACAATGCCTTTTAAATTTTCTGCCGGTCAAGTATTATTTCCATATTATCCTAATAACATAAATGTTTCTAATCTAAAAAGAATCACAATTAACACTCATAAGAAGAAAAATTTAGAGTTGCCGTGTCATACTGCTTGGACTCAGGGCTCAAGTAGGATTCAACTTCACTTACTGCCATCATTCAATGGATATTTATTTCTTCAGAGTGTATTAGAATGTCTTAGTCATAATTATTACGGGATCAAACAGCTTTATATATAAAGTAATAATATGGACTTTGGACGAATATTTATTATACTATTCTATTAAACCAATGTACTGGAATTTTGGGACTGATTTTTCTTGATTTAGTGGACTGACTACTGACATTTGTATTTATGTTTGATAATTATTTTGATGTTGACAGTTTTGGAGATTAGCAGGTTTTTGTTTAACAATAATATTGAAATCTTAAAATATGGTAGTTAATAATCCTTGATAGTTCAGTCATTATTATGATAAGTTCATCAAAAAATATTTGAGCACAATTAGACTAAAAGTTAAACAGGAAAATTGATTAAATTTTAAATATGTAAGACGTTAGTCATGGCAATAATTATCACGGCAAGATTTACATTATATGTATCAATATAAACGTCATGTAGTGCCAGTCTGTTATTAGAGTATTTATTTCAATATGGTTTATTATAATTTAATTAAAAAACATTAAATAGTATGTTCATTCATTTATGAAAAATCCTCCAACTTTTGTTGTAAACCGCATGGCGTATTGCGAATAGTATGCATTTCGGTTGATTTAAATCAAATAAATTGTAATATAAAATCTATCAGAAATTTTATTAATTTGTTGGCTTTATAGATAGCTTAAGGAACTTATAACATAAAGATATGCCACATGTTTGAGGTCGAATCAAGTTTGAAAAAATCTATTCAACTAAAAACTAAGCTACCAGACAATGATTCGTTTTAAACTTGCAATACTTATGAAATTGTTGTATTATACCTAAATATTTGAAAATGTGACAAAATTTTACGTTTTAAGTATTTTTATTTTGTTTAATACAATGTAAGGAATTTGTAGAGGTTTGTAGATCGCAAGATAAGAAAACGAAGAGTTTTTAATCACAAACGAAACTATTTATTTCAATCAAATATTACATTGACATTACGAGACTAACAAAGGAATTGAAAAAAACTAAAAAAAACAACAAAAGGTGGGTGCGTCCACTTACTTATAAGGGTAAATTTGTGAGTTATTTTAACAGAATTCAATATTTAGAGATAAATATGCTAGGAACTTTGTCTATGAACTCGTTCAACATACTGTATTGATGTAAAAATTACAATAAATTAATCATAGATCGTTGAAAATAGAGATTCAATAACACCGTCCAACACGATTTTTGTGATTCGGTTCTCTTTACCAAAAACCGGTTCAGATTAACCTAAAATGAAGGAAAATCAATGTCAAAGCGATACTGATTTGTTTTTACGACCTGGAAATCAATTTTATGGAATTTTAGACTTTGTTTGTAAGTTTTACGCTATGGTTGCTTTGGATGACCAATAATAGTTGTAAAAGTTCAGCATGATCCCCTCGTACGATTAGAAGACACTACAGATCCCAGCTGAAAGAAAATGGCTTTATTATAAAGCTAGAGCGTTATAAAAATATGATTTTTTTATGATTTTACCAGTATTTTGCGATAAAAATTGCTTTTATCAAATCAGTATCACTTTGACGTTGATTTTCCTTCATTTTGAACAGTGTTTTTGTAAAGAGAACCGAGTCACAAAAAAAAATTCACAATTTGTTATATTGTGTAATATGTTGGTATAAAATTTGTCTCTCCTTATATGAGGTAAGACAGAGTCAGTCATTTATTTATGAACACATTTTAAGACAATATTTTCATGTAAGTAAATAAATATTTTATGCTAAATAATAAGTATATATTTAATTGTTAAAACAATTGAAATATACATGCTATAAAATTTTGATCTCGTAGACAAAGAATAATATACAAGTTCTGCGAATATATTGTAGATTGGGCTCGTCTTACAAAGTTCTTTCTTCAACTGTCAAATATTTGGATCTCAAGTACAGAGAAAAGTATTGTAGTAAATCTTCAATTCTGCATTATTTGATGTCATAATAAAGTAATTGGATTCTTTTGTATATATAATTGTTTTGTTATCTACAATCAAAATATAAAATTATTTAAGAAATACTGGTACAAAATTAATTTTCCTGACTCCATTACTTATTATTTCGTTAAAAAAATGATTTTCTTCATTACAATCTTATATAACTGATTTCTGACAGCTAGCTTTTTTTTCTGGGAATATTATTTAGTAAAATTTCTTCATTACTCTTCAGTCATTATTTTATATATCAAGATATTTTTTATGAATATAGGAAACCTAAAAATTTCATTTTTTTTCAGGATTGTTTAGTAAGTAAAAGACAAGTTTGGGTTTACAAGTATTTATATATTTTTCATTAAAATATACAATTAGTTTATCTGATTTTTATGATTCCGCTACGAAGACAAGTTTCACAGAAAATGAATGGATAATTAAAAATGCTAAATAATGAATCATTTTTTAACTAAGCTTAGTATAACCGGCCCTAAGGAATTTGAAGGTATAAAAAGAATGTGAAATTTCTATAAAACAAACAAATTTGAATTGATATGCAGCAGGTCAAGATATCAAAATTTCGAGTCTGAATTTCTCAAAAATGCCGAGTACGATTTTGTTAAAAAAATTCTGTATATTTAAGAACATAGTTTTCTATAACACATAATTTTTGTAGCCAATTTGAATGTGTAACTTTTGAAAAAAAAACAAAAATATCCGAAAAAGCCTGCTTTTGAGCGATTTTTCGCATGTTTATTTTTTTTTCTCAAAAGTTACAAATTCAAATTGGATAAAAATTGTATATGTTATAGAGGACCATATTCTTAAATATACAAAAAAAATTAAAGAAAATTGTACTCGGCATTTTGGAGAAGTTCAAGTCCATTTTTGAACCGTTTTCTATCAATTAATTGTACATAAATTTAATAATATGTATATTATTACTACACCTTGAAGTATTGGCTTTAAAATTATGTACAATTCATCGTAAGTTTCATTCATAAAAACAAAGATATCTTATTTGAAAGATTTAATTAAGCGGATGCATCACCGTAACAAATTAAGTAACAAGAAAATATTTTAAATAGGCATGATTAAGGAACCATTTGCATATGTATTTATAGGATAATAAGACGTTTCGAACCTAAAACATGGTCCAGCTTCAACTAGGTAACAGAGTTGAAAAGAATACAATAAATTTCAAGAAAATTTGGCCCAATTTAAACAGGAACCGAAACTTTAAATACCAAAAACGGTACCATATCTTCAAACAACAATTTCCAGTGTGTTTTGTAGCCAGAGGGGTCCTATTACATACCTATTTTTGGCAAAAAAGTGTTTATTAATTTAGAATATGTTTTTATTTGTTATAGAATGTATTTATTATTAAAATAAACTTATCTTGAAAATATTTCACTTCTAACTGCATCCTTTTGGTTCACATGTTAATTTTGATAATATTTTTCATTAGCAACTACAATGCAATTACAGAAACCAGTTAACAATTGCTGGTCTAAGGACCGGTTACATCGAAACAATACTAATTGTCTATTAGATAATAACTTTATGAAATAAAGTTAAGTTGTACCAAAATAATTAAGGGTCAATCTTATAAAAGAAAATAATCTATGATTATATTTTACTTGGCAACTACATTAATTTTATTGGAGATACATTAAGTAATCAAGTAATGCCCGGTATTTCAGTACGAGATTAAAATCTTGGTTACATGATCTCGTTTAATTTTTAACCGACATTTTAATCCGGCATTCGTATTTCAGTATCTAAATCCAGGTTAACTTAACCGAGATTTGTTAACCGAGAATTTTGTTGTGTTGGTAGTAGATTTTCAAGTGACATTCATGTTGAGCATGCGCAGAAGCGATTTGTCTAATGTCAGTAATGTCAGCTGTTAAAATAAAATCACATACAAGTTATAGTTTTTGTCTAAACTTTCAATGGATAGTGACATGTTGACTTCAAGCGAATCTTCGTCTGATGCTTTGAATTTTCATAATAATAATATCAGAACTCGTGTTGAACTTATTAATTATTTTCATACTTTATTGCAAAATTAGTATTAGGTACATACTATGTATATACAATTCGTAGTTAATTTCTTCAATTTCTGCATTCTGTACGAAACTGCAGCTTGCTTTTTCCACTGCAACTGTTATTGTTTACATTAAAAAACAAAATTATATACCAAATTTATATTTTAGATTGTACCTTGTTCACTAAAATCACCATCGCATTCAGAGGGCATTCCGGTTAATCTTTCCCCCAAAATATCTATAATGATAGCCTGTGTTGGTGTTTCTATCGGATTTTCTTTTGGGCCACCACCAGTTCGTTGACAATTTTGCTTATCTACGGCGTGGTTTCGTATAGCTGCTTTCTTCATATTTGCCCATTTCTCTTTTAACATTTTGTCGGTTCGTGGCACACGACCAGAAAGTGCATTGTATTTTTTGGTGATTTCTACCCAAGCCGCAGATTTTTGTTTGTGGTTTACAACCCCCGATCGCTTACATTCGATGATATCTCGCTTCTCACTTGCTATTTCCACTAATAAATTTATTTCATCCTCTGTATAATTCTTAGAACGTAAATTTTCCATTGTTATATGTTGCTAATAACAAACGTCAAAATTATAAAATTCACGTAACCAAACTTTCAAAACATATTTCTGCGCATGACTATGACTTAACTATAAAATTTTTGGTTAACCTACCTTCACGTGTCGGTTTAACTTTTCGGTTACATTAAACTCGTTTAACAGCTAACTGGAAACTGAAATACATCTAACCAATAAGAAAAATAGTTAACTAAATTTTTTTGGTTTAACCTTCTACTGAAATACCGGGCCTTAGTCTGACAATGATAGTAACTGTCAAAATTTATATACTGTTGTCACAGGCCTGCTATATATACAAGTACATTAGGAATACTTCTACATGTTGGTTGATTTATGATCGTTTAAATAATCTCGCAAAATTGTTTGAAAGATTCAGAGCTGAAACTGACATTTTCAATTTAAATGTACATACTCATTTGCTGTAAACATTTAGTTAATATCTGTTTGAACCGGTTCACATGGTCGGTTTGATACTACATGATCGTTCGGTTCCAGGTTCAAGAAAAAGAGCCGGTTCGAATTGGAAAATTGGATATTCTAAAATTAAATTCAATTTCATTGTATATATTTTTTTCATACGAATTATTTCGTTGTCTTATTAAACGTAGTTTTTGGGTATATTTATTACGTTTAACTTTAATCCTGAATTGGAGTCTAATGAAAACGATGACATATTATATATTAATAATAATAATATAATTAAGACAAAGTACACAATTAAACAATTATAATATGTCAAACTACTGAATAATCTTTATTTAAATAATATCATTATCCAAAATAGTCAATTATTTTAATTAAATTTGCTATAACACAATTCTGACTTAATGCTAAATAATGAATAAGTTGGCCCTAAGGAATTTAAAGGTACTTCGAAATTATTCTCATATAGCGGTTTACAAATCAAACTTATTATCAACGAATACAACTTGTTGAAATTATAACCTTTTTGAAAATAAAAAATATATATTTTTTTCTTTGATACCTACCTATTTCATTTGATGCATTTCCGTCAGTTTAATGTCAAATTTACATGCTCAATTAAAATAAAACTGAAATCATCAGTTAAATTAGTATTAACTAATTCATAAATTGTCATATTTGTTATTTATTTGGTTTATTGTAGTATACCGCGCCATCTATGAGATAAATTTTGTACTGACTAAGTGACGCCACCCGTGACATCACCAAAAATCGTCATCGTTCTGACGTAGTACATGATAAAGTGAGACAGAACTACATTCGGTGTTGTGGACAAAAGTGGTGGGAGACTATTTCGGCCGGGTGGACTTTAGGCGGCGTGGAAAATCGGGCGCGTGGAATATCGGTGGAGTGGGATTCGGTGGCGTGGCATTGACTCGGTGAATCGTGCAGCAGACATGTCGACTGTTCCAGACGGAACAGGGCCGTACTCGCTACAATATTTTACAACAATATTATAATTGTACAAATTCAACCAGCCTTGCTTTTTTACCTGATGAACCATAATTTTTAGTCCCTGTATATTTTATGGCTAATTCTGGAACCTTTGTTTTCAATTCAGCAATTTATTCATCTGGTAAATCATCGAATCGTCCTGGAAGATATGTAACAAATTCTTCGCATTCGACAATCACTTTTCTCCCAAATCCAGTTGTAACAGCTTTAATATCAAATAATTTATATACTTTATTTATTTCTAACTCAGTTAGAATTCTTCGAGGTTTTATATTGGACAGTTGGCCTTTCTCATTCAACTTGTTGAAATCCATTTCTAAACCAAACAATTGTTTTAATAACACAGTTTATAATTTATAATAATATTCTTACCTTTTACAATGCTATGAATACTCCGTGCCAGCAATATCAATAATGTAAAAATTTTAAACTACACTTCCACATTTATACAGTCGTAATACAAATTTCACTTTTCAGCCCTTGAGAACTGTTTATGCACTTTTAATAAGAAATAATAAGTTAAATTCCATACGTCTCTCCGATAAGCATCTATTATACACATATTTTCAAACTAATTAATATCACAAACAATAACGTCACAAATATTTTAAATATTTACGTCAACAACAACAACAACTCATTAGCAACAAATTCCAAAAATAGGCTGGCGCCACTAATTACCTTTTAATTAATCGCCTCAGGCACATTCCGACGGGTAGAAAGATGTATATCATACTACTGTCACTTCATACACAGATGCAGAAAAATAAATGAACATGTAGGAAAACAGGAGAATCCTGCTGGAGTTATTTGGTGCACAATAATTCAAAATTATAAATGGCTAAATATCAATTTTTGTTTCTAAAAGTCATAAGAAACATGTGGTGTTTGATATCAAATAAAAAAAAATGAAATGGAGATTTCGAGCAAAATAGTCAAAAATTGTGACCGATACATTGTCAATTGTTTTTCCCAAAAGTTAGTAGTTAATAGTATTAAATTAAATGTATTGACAAGGATGTGGAGTAGAATAATCTAAAATTATCATCGACTAATTGTTAATTGTTTTTTTTTTATCTAAAAGCCATTACAAACCTCCTAGTGTATGTCCAATAAAAAAGCCAAGATTTGTAGGCAACTGAGTGTAATTTGTTTTGACCTAAACCGAGGTGATAGCCAATCAATTTCAAAAAATTAGTAAAACAGTATTTTGTACAATATCAACACCCGACTAGGTGGTGTATAAAGCAACAGATTTTAAGAAATACTATTCTTCAGGATCCGTGGAGCCTACTAAATTGTCTAATTAAATTAACTAAATGTCATTTAATTCTTGTCAGATGTGTGATGTTTTCAGCATATTTTATTTTTATTAGTTTGAGGGTTAAATTTTATTGTAGGATATTTCAGGGGGGCTAAAAGTTAAAGCAAATATGAATATTTTATAGTTCAAACATTCTGTAAGTAGTTACATATTTTAGAGATGTTATTGACAAGCCTATTTATCTTTATTCATACTTGGATATTTTATTTTGAAATGAATGAATATTTGTTTCTCGAACACAGTAAACTCTTGCAGATATTAGAACATGAGTTTCAGGCTAATTTCAGTTATGAAATACGAATCAAGTATCAAAATATTTACTTATATTTCAATTATATTTATTGGTTGAATGACACGAAAATGCACGCCAATTTTGTCAAATGAAACTATTTTATTTTGTTGAAAATGTCCAAAAATTGTTTATGCTATTTCTTCATATGTTACAAGTATTGATTCCGCAGGTCAATTACAATTAGCATATATTAAATTGTATAATATTCAGTCACAATGGAATATTTTAATTTATTATTATTTTTTAAAAATATTTCTTTTAACGACTTAAATGTTGAACATTTGGGCTTTACGCACATCTAGAATTAAAAAAAATATTCTAATTAAAATAATCCATTTATTTATATTACTATTTATATTCTACATACAAAAAAAGAAAGAAATGGCCACCATTGCGCATGTTGCTCATTTTACACTTCAAACACGATATAACGCTAAAATAGAAACATTAATTAATTTGTGGAAAATGTTTTAATATAAAAGACACATTTTAATTATTATTTTTAACAAAATATATAAATTGAATTGGCATCTAAAGCCGTGTTGTAGTGGTGTGATGAACAGTGGAAGTGCGAGGCAGGATGTCCAGAGCTATCCAGTCCGACGTGGCTGTGTAGTTAGCCTGACCGGCAGCGAGCATGCTGGCTGCGGCGCTAGATGACGCACACTCCACTTCAGCAGACAAGCGCTGCAACATACCAACACGTTCACAAGTTACTGCAAAATATTCACATAAGTTATCCTTAGTTTAAAACAATGAATTTATTTGTTTATTTATGCTGCTCTGTACAACATAAAATTTACACAAATTACAGTATAGAAATATCTGATGTGGACACCACATGACTTCCTTGTACACGTATTAAACTATAGATATTTTTTTAATTGCACATATTTGACATTAAATCTTTTATTTTTTGTTCTAATCCATAGCAAACTTAATTTTAAAAAAAATCAAAAAATATATAATATTTAAATTTAGATATCTCGTTTATGCAAAAAGCTAATTTAAAAATTCTTAATGTGCTAGACGCAGAATTTAATTCTCTAAAACTTTTATTTGCAGCATTCATTTCTAAAATTAAAATAATACCATTTTTTTCAAGGAAAACTGTTAGCAGCTTCATGGAATGTGCCACTTCCGGTTAGTCAATTTTAACCAAAATCTATTATGTTATTTCCATTGATATAGTAGTCTTATATACCAAATTTGGAAAGTTTTAAATTATATTTGAATATAGTTTTTCATGAAAATCTATTATAGGCTTCAAGTAAAGTACCACTTCCGGTAGTTGTATAATGACCAAAAAGGGAGGTGCACAACTAGATGTTATAACAGTCCTAAATTTAAAGTTTCAATTTTCTACGGCTTACCGTTTTTGAGTTATGCGAGATACGTACGTACAGACGGCATGACGAAATTAGTCAAAATGGATTCAGGGAGGGCCAAAACACCTATTTCCGTTGAAATCTGAGAACCGAAAATTTTCGCGATTACAATACTTCCTTTACTTCGTACAAGGAAGTAAAAAGGGGAGAGAGCAGATTCAATAATGACATATGTTCAACCACAGGCCGTTACTCATTTACTGTTTGAATTAAGTAAGTAAGTAAGTAAGTATTATAGGAGACTTCTTGTTCTTCATCATCATTCTCAATATAGTTTGAGACACGTTGAAGTAAAGATGTTGGGAAAAAAGAACTGCAATGTTTGTGATTCTACGGTAAGTCTTTTATATATCATTAGTAAGTCATATGTGGTATGTATAAGTATTTGTCATCCTCAAAAATCAATGTTATGAAACTGTTCTAAGCTTAAAATAATACATGTTGGTATAAAGTATGGGGTACATTCAATCACCTCACTCGGGGCACTTTCAACCGCTGGTTCAATCAGAAATTTAAAGTTAAATTTATTGAACTTCATTTTATATTTCAGTTTGTAAGAAAATATAAAAATAAAACTAACAGAGCGATTATACATATAGATGAAAGTAGTATTAAAAATGTTAATGTGGTGAAAACTGTTTGTCGATTTTTGGAATCAAACTCAGGTTTTCAAATCCACAGACCGACTCGATACCACTCAGCCACCTACCCTATCATACGTTATCTAAGTATGTATTTAAGTGCAACATTAATTGATATTCTGAGCACTCGTTTAAAATTCTGGTTAATTAGTTTAGACTCTGCTGTATATTTGACAACGTAACGTTAACTGTCAATTCAGAGAAATAATTCCGCTATATTGTCTATGTATTTAAAAATTTTGTAGTGTTTTATACGTCAAAAAAAGTTAATATTATTGAAGTATAGATGTCAACGTTTAATGTATAGTTCGCATTTTAATAAATATACAATGTCTTGGTTTGTTTTTAGGGTCCCTGGCTAGATCAGCGATGCTATTAAACAGCCATTTTACGAACTATATAAAACATAATTAATCACCTTAAATATTGTTATTACCAATCTAAGGGCAGGTTGTTTACCTCATTTGGATTGTGTAGCAGATCTTGGAGCGTGCCGACAAGACACGAGAACGTGGGCCTGCTAGACGGCCGCTCACACCAGCACTCGCGCATCACTTGGTAGCTGCACACATAAACACCGCTCAAACAATGTTACACACACTATGTACTCGGCTCTTACATTTCCCTTGTGGAGTACTCGGGCCGCTCCAAGCGGTAGCCACTCGCCAGCTTCCGGTAGAAGCGGAAGTCCGCCTCCAGCTCGGCGTACGGGGTCCGCGCTAGGCTGAAGAGCTCCCACAGCACTACGCCGAATGCCCACACGTCGGACTGCATGGAGAACGTCTTGTCTCGGATGGACTCGATTGCCATCCACTTGACCGGCAGCGGACACTGTTGGAACACATACAATACTTGCAGCTGCACACAAATAACACTATACAACGATTGCTCACTTGAGATATCTTCTTGTAATAACCACTAGAGCTTAAAGTCTTCGACAGCCCGAAGTCACTAATCTTCACCACGTAATTCTCGTCCAGCAGAACATTTCTCAAAGCTAGGTCTCCGTGCAGGATTTGCTTGGAGGCGAGGAACTCCATGCCTCGCGCCACTTGCAGCGCCCAGCGCAGCAGCTGCAGCGTGCTAACGCCGCCCGAGCCACGACTAGCCGCGTCTAATGCACACACACACAACTCTTATATATGATGAATATTTAATATTTAATCTTAAACAGATCGATTCCGAAAAGAATTTTTTTGCCCATCTTCAATTTTGGCTAAACTAACCTTACTCATATCCGACATTGAAAAGATTTCCTAAATCACATTTAAAAAAGTTAACTGTAACAGAATTATATTTAGATTTATTGAAATTATTTAGAGAATATGGTTTAACATAATTTGTCTTAATCAAAATTTAAGATTAACTAAAACTTATTAAAATATCAGGCTGTATATGAATACCTTGTAGGGAATCGTTGTCATCATCGGGGAAACAAATAAGTTCCGTATCTGGATCTATTAAATTGACGAAATTACAACGGTTTGCCCTGAGATAGTTGCTAAGGCTGCCATGTTCACAATATTCAATTACAACAAGCAGATTTCCTGAAAAAGTTATTGTGAAATTTGAAATATTTATATGAAATTGAATTTTTGTTTACCTTCCGCAATTTTGTCTGTACACGCACCCAACAGATTGATCAAGTTGACGTGCTTCTCAAGATGACTCATTATTTTGAGTTCACATATTAAAGAATTTAATTCAATGACGTTACAGTTCCGGTGAAGCATCTTGACGGCAACAGTTTTTTCTGATTCTCCGTCAAAAAAATTTGTAACTGTTGCTTCGACCACAAGTCCAAAATAACCTGAGCCCAAATTACATCCTGCAAATAAATTAGTTTTCGTTGTCTCTTATAAATTAATATATCGGGTGTCTACTTTTTTTTTGTTATATAGGAAATTCAATGGTAAAATTTTCATTACGCCATAAATTTTTCCTATTAATTTTAGAGCAAAAGTTTAAATACAAAAGTTGTTCAGAATTAAAAACTGTGTCCAATGAGACCTTATATAATGATATACGACGATCTTGTCACGAGATTTCCATCTTTAAGCTGTTTACAGAGTGCCATGAAAAATAAAACAAATAATAGTATTGTTTAGTATTCTTTGGGTTTGACAGTTTGAGTTCTTTTAATTGTTACTTTGGTTTCATTAAGGTTAAAATAATGGAAAGATTTACTACAAATGAAATTCTTTCCATTATTTTAATCTTAATGAAACCAAAGTAACAATTAAAAGAACACAAACTGTCAAACACAAAGAATGCTAAACAATATTATTATTTGTTTTATTTTTCATGGCACTCTGTAAATAGCTTAAAGATGGAAATTTTAATTTACCTGTATCTCGTGATAAGATCGCCGTATATCAATAAATAAGGGCTCGTTGGTTTTTAATCCTGAACAACTTTTGTTTTTAAAGTTTTGCTCTAAAATTAATAGGGAAAAATTTATGGCATAATGAAAATTTTACCATTTAATTTCCTATACATAAAAAAAAATAGACACCCGGTATAATTGCTTACCTAGTGCAATTAAATGTCTTGGAATTTCCCATTTTGTATCATATGACAGCAGCGCTTGCTCGGATATGTTTAAATATGGATTTACACGTTGTAATTCTCCAGCTTTAAACTTAATGATACCAGCTTCATTTAACACTTTTCGCAATTTCTGTAGAATAAATATACATTCAGGTAAGTATTACTAATTACAAATTAATTTGAAAACTGTACCTTGTATTTATTTGTCCTTCTCGCTAGTAAAACTGGTGCGACAATAATCAGAATAATCAAAAATAAAACTATTCCATAATAGGGAATGAATGAAACTGAAAATAAACATGCAAATCCTTGATGTTAGATAACTGATAGCCTAAACCGAATTATTAAATATTTTAAAAGTAGTTTCGGTACTCCCAAGGTTAAGGTCAATGCATGCCTGCTAACATTTGCACGCTTAGTTCGCGGGATATAAATAATATTTTGAAAACGAATGTATTCTGATGATAAAACAAAAAGTAAGATATAGTTTGGTGATACATTAAATTAAATTTACTATAAGTACTACAAATATTTTGATTGCGCGCGAGTTTACACAATACCTGTCTGCAAACGCAGGTTCACGGCGCAAGATTCTTGTCCAAATAGATTTTCTGCTATGCAAGTGTAGAGTCCAGCGTCAGACCGCTGTACATAGTAAATAGTGAGTTCTGAATTGTCAGCAGCGAAGCCAATGTGCTGACCAAGTCTTTGTACTTCAGTGGTATCCTGTAAAGGTAATTATTTCTGTTAGAGATTGAATGTATCGGGACTGGTTAGTGTACCTTCATCCAGGTGATCACGGGTTTCGGATCACCGGCAGCAGAACATGTCAGGTTCACGGTGTCCTGGGGTACCACGGTGATTTCTTCCTGATCTTTGAAGCTACTCGTTACAATTCTGGGCTTTTCTCCTTCTAAAATTACCACAATTATTTATTATTAATGTTAGTTAGTATTTCATGAAGATAAAATATTAACTTACTTTTAACCAAAATATGTTTCGTTGTATAATTTCCTCTATTTGTAGAATAAAATACATTACATGAGTAATTTCCTTGATTTTCCTCCGTTATGTTGTCAAATTTTAAAATGATTTCACCAGTTGTATTCCTGATGTCTCGGATATATTCTATCTTCAAGTTCTGTGCGATATAAAATACATTAGAGGAGTCATAAAATGATTATTATAAACAGAACCATTACTTGAATATCTGTATGGTTTGGTGCTATCCAGGACATTCGGAAGCCAATATTGTGGTTAACAGCCACTTTACATCGTAGAACTAATGGTTGTCCAATGTATGCGTAGTCGTATGTCAAATTCTGTATGACTGGTCTTCTTACACCAAATTGATCTACAAATATGAATGTTTCTACTGAGTGTTTGGCGACTCCTCCATGGCTTTATACTCGGCAGACTGGTATAGGCTTGATTAGTCAGGCGCACAAATTCCATTTGTTTGTAATGTATGTAGATTGAAAGTGTATGCTCACAAATATTCAGTTTAGTGTATTATTAAATATGCATACCTACTTCTTTCATAAGGTAACAGTTAGAAGCCAAGTTACATTGTATTTTGCACCACATTTCTTTTTAAGACAAGTTTCATATTAAATGTAAATATACAAGAATACTCGAAGTTTTATTTTTTCTTTATTTTGTGGTGGTAAATATGTATATTATTTGTCCAAAATAAATAGAAACATGGACATTTAACATGGAATAATATATTGTAATATTTGTAAGGAAAGAGTTTTGCCTACGTGTGTTACATACATTTTTTTTCAACATAAAACGTGAAATTATTATATGTGTATTAAAAGCGTAAAGTGTTTCTTTGTTATTCGAACACAGTAACTGCAGGGTGAGCTGAAGGGCGAGTGAGGGAAATGACATTTTCACAAGTAATATTGACAAAAATAGATTTTTGTCAAATAAAAGATATCCGGCAAACATTTATGCTACCTAATTGCACATGATAATAGTAAATCTCACCGACACACGTTACTCACTACAGATTTTTATATTTACAATAATTCCAGAGGTGCTAGCCGAAACCAGAATCCAAACCGTTAACCGAAAAAAAAAGAACTGAAACTAAAACGGGCCAAAATTTTAAACCAATACGAACCCGCAATCGAAAGCAAAACCGTTTTTATTTATCGGTTAAACCGCATTATACTAAGCGTATTTTTCTTTGTAATTGAAGGTAAAGTGTAAATTTGAATGTTTAAAATAATTTACAAGTATTAACTTTATTGCATATTGATTGAATTCATCCCGCGACCTTGACATGTTGTATATTTTTGTTTGTTGCTGTACCTGGGAAAGAATAAAACGCTGATTAGTGCTGATTGCTGATCGACGTTAAAGAACGCTGAAACCCGCTGACCCATAGTTGATATCCCCTGATATACAGGGTGAGTCTGGGAAGACGCCCCCCCCTTTAACTTTTTTATTATGAGTAATATAAAAAAATGGGTTATATGAAAGTTTTATTATTTTAAATATACTATTTGATGGCAGATGTAGATATTTTTTATAAAGTCAGGTTTACAAGATACGACTATCAACTTTTATTTTTTAAATAGCAACCTATAATTATTTTACTAAAATAAAAACCGCCATTTTTTTCTCTTTTCAACGGTGTATTAGTTTTTATTAATGTATCTGAAAAAATTCGAGGAAAATAAGAAAATTGAGAAATACTAGAAATAATTTTTATACAAATATTATAGGTGGCTATGTGAAAATAAACAAAATGTAACAGTGTTATACAACTTAACAAACTAAAGCAACAAATTCAGTAACAAAAACAACTTAAAACAAATGTTCAAAATTACTTGCTGTTCCTGAGATGATCATCCAAGTCATCTCAGTAATATTAATAACATACATACATACATACATACATAACATCACGCTATATCCCATTAAATGGGGTAGCACGAACCCGTCAACATTTTTATCCTGACACAAGATACTCGATTCGACCACATTAACACTTCCTCCATACAAACTCTTTCTTTTCTCACAACCAAAATCCATCAACACACAACAAACATTCATCCATTCGCTAGTGTACACTGCGCTTGTTTCTGAAGATGGTCTCCACACAATTGCAGGTAAACACTCGAAACACAGTAAGTAAGAATAATAACTAATAATAAAATACACTGTTGTAAAAATAATTGTACCAAATTACACGAAGGGGTATTTCTTGATTTATCAAGTAATAAAAATACCGAGACCCGGCACAGGTCAAACACACACACACACACACACACACACACACACACACACACACACACACACACACACACACACAAAAACGATTTTCCTAATAACTATATGTCAGATAGTGAGAATTCCTTAAGTTCAATAGAATCAAATAATTCACTAACATTAATACCTATAAATAATACTAGAGTAACATTAAGGCCTAGTTTATTAAATTTTGTAAATCACAATACAATGGCTACCGCCACCACCCAAGAAGTAGAAATGTACTTACGTACAATCCCATGTTACAACGGAAATATTAACACACTTATGGCCGTTTGCACCGGTTAGACATAAAAGTTCCACTTACTAAAGGGGTACTTAATATTTAAGGTTCACTTATACTTAGCCTGTTTGCACGAGTAGCACTTAGTTCATATTTAGTAAAGGACACCTTATTAAAAACAAGAAGAAGAGATTTAGTGACTTTTCATTTTAGTACTGGTGGATTTAGTTATTTTACTGTCAACGAAAGAAAGATAACCTCTTTGATTTTTACATTTAAAAATTATTATACAGCAATTACAAAATATAATTGTACAGCAATATTGAGAGGTATTATATTTTAATTGTTTCTTACTAAATATAAATTGCATAATGCTTTTATAAATAAAATGAAAATTTTAGGATCATGACAAGCGCAAGAGAAAAGAGGGCCAAACATAGCACTGAAGAAAAAATGGTGCTATTTAATATAATTGATGAGTACAAACACATAATTGAATGTAAAAAAACCGATACGATAACATGGAAGGACAAAGAACTGGCTTGGATAAAAGTAACAGAAAAATTTAATGCAATGGCTACGAATTGTGTTAGACGAACCAAAACCTCAATCCAAAAATTTTATGAAAACGGAAAGAAGAACGTACGACAAACAGTTGCAAACAATAAAAGAAAGATTATAAAAACTGGAGGAGGTTTGCCCAACTTGATAAACACTAATCCAGCATACGATAAGTTGTTGAATATAATGAATAAAAAAACAGGAATAGATTAAGAAATCCATTTGATGATGATCATGATTATGTAATCAATGAATCATAATTGTTATTAGATACCACAGAGGTTCGTTTATTAATTGAAGTATATGTTTATAGTGATCATGGTTCGTAAAGCTCACTTTATTTTTAGGATGCACAAGAAACTCACAATATGGATTTTAATAAACTGATCATATAATCTAGCTATTGCCTCGGACACTCGAATAATTATTCGACTAACGCTAGAAGTATGCATTCCTCCAAAATCCCCAATACTTAACAAATGATTCCCAGTTGCATAATATCTTAGAGATATAAGTAATTGGTTTATTGGTGAGATGCAATTGTTCCTGGATAATACATTAAAAAATATTCTCATTCTAAAATGTAAATTGTAACCAAAATAAAAATATTTACAAATCATATGGAAACTCCAATTCGTGTTCAATTTTGGCAATCAAATATATTACACTATTTTTTGTCAAACGAAACCGTTTAAAAAAGCTTAATTCATCTAACGAATGAAAATAATTAGCACGCTCGTATATTTGACGGGGAATTCCAAAATTTATTAGATCTACTACTTCTAAATCATCATCTACAATATCTAATTCAAATCCAAATCCATTAATATCAAAATAAAAACTTATAAACTTAACCTGCAACTCATAAATATTTTATTTTCAAATGTCAGTTTACTCAGACGCATGCGTAAATACAACACTTATTTTAAGGTTACCGTTAAGCGTCACCCAGAGTACAACTTAAATTTAAGGGCAGATGGAACGATTTAAGGGAACTTTAAAGATTGGGGCAACGCACTTATTTTATCAAGGGGTACTTAAAAACAAAGTGTAACCGGTGCAAACGGCCATTAATAGCTTTATTAGACAGACTGATAGAATTCAAGAAATATTTAATAATTTAGCGTTAACCGAACCACAAAAAATGTTCGCGTTCTCAATGATAAAACTAAAATTAAAGAAAACGCTGTAGATATTGTTAATAATAATGAATTCCTAGATTGGGAAGAAATGAAATTACATTTAACCACACACTTTGTCGAAAAAAGTACAGCCGAAACTTTAATGTTAGAATTAATGGAAACTAAATTTAATAAAAATCCAGAACAAACATTGAAAATTATGATAGAAAAATTTTCGCTTTACAAAGCAAAAATATTATTAACAGATTACGCGCAACCACAAAAAGACGCAATCCTTCGTGAAAATCAAAAATTCATTGTAAAAAAATTTATTGCTTTATTACCAAATCACATTAAAGGTTCCTTTTTAATCAAAAACCCCACTTCATTGGAACAAATTGATTTAAAGCTTAGAAATGAATTTAGTTTTGTTAACACAATTCATCAATTACCATTATTACGTAACACACCCCCTAAACCTAACCCCGAAACAAACGAATTCCCGAGGAGATTCCCTGCTCAAATGTCTCCCTCTCAACAATTTAACCCAAGAAGACCACCTAACCATCAACCCTTTGCCCCCAGACAAAACTGGCAAAATAATAACCGAGACAACAGAAAAACATTTATACCGAATAAATCTTTGACTCAAACAATGAGACAAACACAGCCAATGTCAACTCAAACAATACGACCAACCAATAACAAAATAGAAATTTTTAATGATATGGACGAAAATTTTGAAGACCAAGAACCTTCAGAACAATTTTATAATGAACAATCATATATTACCGATAGTGAATACCCTTGTACTTCAAATACCTCTACAATAAAATCAGAAAACAAAAATTTAGACTCTTTTTTAGAACTAGAGACACCCCCAACACTGAATTCGTAATGTCCTCAATTTCAATAAACTTACCTATCTTAAAAATCGGACAATATAATATACTTTTCGATACAGGTTCCTCTATAAATTTTATTAACCCGGAAATTATAAAAAGATATAACGTAAAAACTTATAATGAAAATTTAACTTTTAAAATTGCGAATGGCAAATCTAAATGTTCCAGTTTCGCAATAATAAAAATTCATAAAAAAAAACCCTGAAATGCTGTGTATATAACTTTCATAAAAATTATAATATACTACTTGGCATCGAATTCTAGATATATAAATTAATTTTAAAATAAATGAGGTTAAAATCGGAAATGAAAAATATAAGTTTGAAGAAATAAATAAACCTAAATTAGAAATAAATAACGTCGAAATAAGAAATAACCATTTAAATAATCTAGAAAAATTTTAACTTGAGAAATTAATTCACGAATATAACGACTTATTTCCAAAAGAAAAAGAAAATTTAACTTGTACGAGTAATGTAATGAAACACCAATTTACACTAGAAATTATAGAATCCCACAAATATATGAGCAAGAAATTGTCGAACAAGTCAATAAACTTTTAGAAAACAAAATTATAAGAAAATCTTTCTCCACATGGTCATCCCCTATATGGATTGTCCCGAAAAAACTAGACGCCTCTGAAAAACAAAAATTTAGAATGGTAATCGATTTTAGAAAACTAAATTCTGTGACTAAAGATGATAAATATCCCCTACCGAACATCGACACTATATTAGATCATATCGGACCCTCTGAGTATTTCACAACAATTGATTTACACTCTGGCTTTCACCAAATTGAAATGCAGGAAAAAGATATAGAAAAAACAGCCTTTTCTACTAATTCAGGACATTTTGAATTTACCAGAATGCCCTTCGGCTTAAAAAACGGCCCTGCTACTTTCCAAAGAATGATTAACGAAACTTTAGGAAATTTAGTAAATAAAAATTGCCTTGTGTATATGGATGATATCATTATATTCGGAAAAAATTTAAATGATCATTTAAATAATATACGATTAGTTTTTGAAAAATTACGAAAAGCGAATTAAAAAATACAATTAGATAAGTCTGAATTTCTGCAAAATGAAGTAAAATATTTAGGTTATAAAATAAATAAATTTGGATTGGCTACAGATGAAAGAAAAGTAGAAACTATTAGAAATTTAAATATACCAAAAACTCAAAAAGAGATTAAACAATTTCTCGGAACTATACGTTGGTACAGACGATTTATTTCGAGTTATGCAGAACTAACCAAACCCTTTACACAATGTCTGAGAAAAAATAATAAAATTAATTTAGATGACGAAAAATATAAAAGTGCTTATGAAAAATGTAAATTAATATTAACTCAATCACCCATATTACAAAATCCTGATTTCGAAAAACAATTCATACTAACCACAGATGCAAGTGACTTTGCAATCGGAGCAGTTCTCTCTCAAACTAAAGATAATAAAGAACTACCAATTTGTTATGCCTCGAAAACACTTAATAAAGCAGAACAAAACTACTCCACAATAGAAAAAGAACTTAAAGCTATTGTATGGGCAATTAAAAACTTTAGACCTTACTTATATGGAAGAAAATTTTTAATAAAGACTGACCATAAACCACTAATGTGGCTATTTAATATGAAAAACCCTAACCAAAAAATAACCCGTTGAAAAATAGAATTAAGTGAATATAATTACGATATAACCTATCTTAAAAGAAAAGATAACGTCGTCGCTGACATGTTATCTCGTCAAAAACAAAAATTTAAAATGAATTACTTTATCGGCAATGTTATAGATCAAAACCAAATAGCTCATTGCATTTCTAAAGATTGCATAATGACTAAAGGAATTACAAAAGACATTAATGAAGAATTTAATTGTAAAGATTACTGTTTAAAAAATAATGATAAAAATATAATAATTCAAAATTGCAATTAAAAACAAATAATCCACTTAATTACCAAATTAAAATATGATGATAAACCTACTATAACAAATTTAGATAAACCCTTAAAGGAATTACGAGATTTTATGATATTGAATGAAATAAATACAATTAACATCCCTAAATTAGGTTGCGGAAGAGATACATTACAATAGACACAAGTAGAACACAAATTAATTAAAATATTTGAATACTCAAATCTAACTATAAATATATTTACATTACCTGAAAATTATTATAATGAAAATGAAAGCGAAGAGAATAATATAGATGAAAATGAAGATATTCAAACCGTACATAGTTGTGATGAAAATTTAATTGCGGGAATAAAATTTTTGGACAACCGAATAAATATTGCAGACAACCAAATAATATTTTACGAAACTAACGGAGAAACAGAAATAAAAATAAAGAAACTTTTTGACCGAAAAAAACAAAGGTTTATTTAGAACAAGATATTACTAAATTTATTAAAGATTATTTAATTCCAAAAATAAGATACTTAGCATTATTTGAAAAAGGATTAGATTTAAAAACAACAAAAATTTAAGAAAAAAATTTCGAACCCAACACTATAAATATTATAGCTTGTAATAAATTAGTAAAGGATATAGAAAACGAGGAACAACAATTATAAATCATCCATAATTTTCATATAGGAATTACAAATCATAGAGGAATACTAACTACCATTAGAGATCTAAAAGAAAAATATTATTGGCCAGGTATGAACAAAGATATTCAGGAGTATATAAATAATTGTGAAATATGTAAATGTAATAAATATGAAAGAAAACCAATTAAATTAAATGATAATCTAACACCCACACTAAATAGACCTTTTGAGAAAATTTATATAGACTTATTATCTTTAGAAAAAGAAAATTTTTTAACAATATTTGATCAATTTTCGAAACACGCTCAAATTATACAAATTAAAGATAAAAGTGCTAAAACAATTGTAGAAGAATTAAAACTATACTTTACTAGATATAAAATCCCAAAAGAAATAATTATGGATAACGGGACAGAATTTAACAATAATTTAATTAAATTAAAATATAAAATAAAAACACATATTACCTGTGTTAATAACCCTAAAAGTAACGCCATAGAGAGATTACCCATTGCAAATTAAAGAAAAAGTTTATGTTAAACAAAATCCTAGAATAATTCATAAAATTAAGAAACCATTATTTAGGAAATATTCTGTTAAAAATTATAATCCTCTACTAGGACGAATAAAAATAACGGATCTCAAAAATAGAAATAAAAATTTTAAATTAGACAAATTAAAAATTTAATAATTCCAAATGTTACGGACAACTTCAAAACATCACAGACAACAACGGATTCCATTTAGCCGAACTTGGAAATTGCAAAATAAAGACAGGAGAAGAAATAATTTATTACAGTTATAACGTTACACCCATTTACGAAGAATTTTTAAAAATAAAAAATAATAAAGAAAAATTATTACAAAATTTAGGAAAACAGATAAATATTTTTACAACTTATGTTAACATTCTAGATTATAATTTCATAGATCTTGAAAATCAAATTCAAAAATTATTCTTAAAAAGAAGTAAAAGAGCAATAATAAATGGATTAGGCTCTGTAATCAAACTTATAACTGGAAACTTAGATTCTTCCGATGTTTAATGACTTAAAAGAAAATCAAAAAATCTTACAAACACAAAATAATCAAATGCTTAAATATAATCGTGAAATGGTAGAAAAATTTAATATACAAATAAATAATATAAAACATAATGAAAAAGAATTAAAAATTCAAATAGAAGAGATTTTAATACAAATCCATAAAGACCTAGACTGGAAATCCCAAATTGATATAGAAAATAAATTCCAAAAATTAATATTAATAATTATGAATTTGAATGAATTAGTCAAACGAAATTGAAACCAGTTTAACATTGTGTACCCTACATAAATTAGATGCCAGTATAATAAAATTCGAAAATTTAAAACAAATTACCGGCAATAATGATATATGGAATTATAATGAAATAATTGAAACTCGCTGCAAGTACTATGACGGACAAATACACTTTTTATCACAATCCCCACATTCTCATCCGAAACATACAAACTGACACAATTCACTCCTTTACCAACCCGTAAAGAAGGAAGAATGCTTATTTTAAATGAAAACCAACAACTTTATTTTTATCAAAATAAGAATTATCGTATTGAAGAATGTATTTATGTAAAAAATATATATTTATGTATTAGTCAGTTTATAGAAGTAAATAAATGTGTGATGAATATTATCTCAAATCAAAAAAATGAAGAATGCAAATACCATATTATTGAAAAGAAGAATGACTTTGAAATTATTCAAAATACTAATGAATTAATCATTTTTAGTCCTATAGAACAAAAATTAAAGATCTCTTGTGAAGATAATACAATTAGTCAAATGATTAAAGGTATATTCAAAACCAAAATTAATAATAATTGTCAAATTAATAACTTTATATTTAGGAAAATACTTCAGAAATACAAAGCAGTAGAATTTGAAAATTTTGATGAGAAAATATTTACAATAAATAATAAAGAAATGAAATTTTAAAATGTTTCAGAAATGATATTAAACGAACCAAAGTTAATAAAATTAAAAGAAATAGTAATTAATGATAGTAATCACCATACATTTATAGTTTATAGTTTAATATCTTTATTAATAAGTATATTTTTAATAAAAAAATATTTGTATCCTAGAATTAAGAATTGTAAAAGAAATAAAAATGAAGTTAGAAAAGATGTAGAATTAAATAGTTTGTAAGAAGACATAATATAATTAAAATATTAGAAGGGGAGGAATTATGTATTAATTTACCGTATATTAAATTAGACGATGTCATCTTACTGCAACCGTCTGGTACTTTTCCATTAGAGATAAGAGAACTGTTAAAAACGCATGTAACGAAGATAAGGCACTCATTTTGCTATTGTCTTGAGACAGCTTCACTTAGAAGCATATTTACTTACTGTATCAACTATATTAATTAATAAATATTTTGTATCACAAATAAAGAGTTTTTTTAAAACGTTTACGCAAGGCTACGATACAAAATTTACATTTAATAATTTTTCTGGCATTAAACAGTTCACGGCCAAATTGGCAGATTCTTCGATATCAGAAGGATGGTCTGTTTCGGATTCAGAACTCATTTTCAATGATAAAAAATAAGCATTAAATTTTAAAATTTTATTTATTTATTTTCACAGCAAAACTTTGGTAAATTGATTTTGAAATATACTGCGCTGTCATAGATATAGAATGTTATGTATTTAAAAAATTATTTTAGTGGAATGTGCAAAACTCGCTTCGCTCTTCTCATAACCTTTTCATATCTGGATACGTAAATAACTATTGTTTGACGTTTGACAGATAAAATAAAAATAAATATATCATCACGCCTTTTACCCATTACTAAGTGTGGACTCTGAGATCTCTGTAAGTGATATATTTATATACGTGAAGTGCGGTTACCAGCCGACAAACCATGTCTCTCAAAGGTGTTAGTGGAGGAGAAGTCATAGTAGTAATTTTAATAAGCTGAAATAGTCGAATAGCAGAACCGGGCTCGGATCCGGATAGGGTCAAAATTTTGATTTGGATAATCGATTCACGAATCTTGTTACGTTGTAGAAAGAAGTAAAACTGAAAACGAGTGTGGTATATTTGCATTTGTATCTCCTTTCGAATATAAAACACGCACTCTATTTATTACAGAGTTGTATTTTATTGTTCGTGCTAGGAAATAGCCAAGTAGTGTTCGTTTATCATTTCCCGATGCTGAACCCACTAACTGGAAATACAACCTTTAGTATCGCAGAAATTGTAGACACTATAAACTAATATTATTGTGTAAGGTTTGAAACATTCATATAACAAAACACTAAAATAATTAAATAATTAAAAGTTTAGTTTGAGACAATAATTATTAATAAACAGATAGAATAGGCAAGGATAATTTTAAATAGTTTATAAGTTCAAAAGAAAAATTATAAAAAGTTACGAAAGTACAGGCGTCAAAAATGTAGCTGAGACATGTGTTAAATCCTCGAATCAAGCATATTTCTCTTTCATAGAGGGTGGTGAAAGGATACATGAATGCTGGCTACTAATATATAACAGCGCCAAATAAATAACATCGAATTAAATTAATGAATCGACCCTGTAGCTTATACTTTTTAACCTGTACTTTTACGTGTACGTTTATGCCGTTGTATTATTCTTGAGATGTAACAGATAGTTATTTACTATTGAACACATGGCATGTTATTGCAGAGCAGCTAATAAATAATCTAAAGTTACAACATATTTCGTCATAAAAATTATTGAAGTTTGGGTTTCTAATCAAAAAATAAATTTATATTTAAGCATAATATTTACATAAAATACATATTTTATAAATTTAACCGTAAAGGAGAGCTAACAGATCAGAAATCTGATTATTCACTCGACAATATTTATTTAATTAACCTTTTTCTGAATTAATTTGGAACATTTTACGCAAGGTAATACCAACTGAACACTTGTGGCCAGAGTGTTTCAATTGATAAAACATATATTTGGCGTATGAATGATGTTATAAATATCAAATGGCCAGCGGGTTTCATTGTTCTTTAACGTCGGTAAGCGTTTCAGTGGTCAGCGGTACCTAATCAGCGTTTTATTCTTACCCGTTCGTATTAGAGATGAAAAAACTATCGATAGTACTATCGATACATCGATAGTTTAAAAAAATAAAGTACTATCGATAAGTAATTAATAGAAAAAAACTATCGATAGTATCGTTTAGTAATTATCGTTTAGTAACAATCGTTTAGTAACTATCGTTTAGTAATTATTGTTCAGTAACTATCGTTTAGTAACTATCATATAGTAATTTTATTTATAATATTTAATAAATTTCTTCAACAATCACATTTATTCATTGTTTCTGTTATTTAACTTTTTCTAAAATGTAATATTTTAATAAACAGCAGTTACTTCTACAGTTTTCAATGTAAATTAAATGAAACAATAGTTACTGCATTTGTTTATGTTGGTTATATTTTCAATTATTATCAAAATTTAATAAATCATATATCTTTTTCATTGAGTTACAATATTTTAACTCATTGATCCTATCTGGTATATAATTTTCACTTTTGTCTACACAACTAAATAAATAAATTTAAAAGTGCAAGTCATTTCTCTACATTCATAGTCAAACATAAGTAATTGTGTTTTTCTCCTACTGACACCGCAAATCAGATTTCGTTTGCTAGAGCAACGCTTCAATATTACAGAGTCTGTATCATGTTTCTCCACTACCTGCTATTGTAACTTCGCCCGCTTTCTTCGAACCTAACAACATCTGTTTTTCAAGTACCTACATTCCAAACTTCTTTGTTCACCCCAAAATCCACCATTTTTTTCTTCTAACCAGGACAGTCTCCGCTTACCACTCATCCAGTATGCATCACAACTCCAAAAATACTATCACAACACCACATTTCTTTTTTATTTGATCTAAATTTAAATTAATATAAAAGGTGTTTCGAATTGCAACTAGTTTTTCTAATATCTTGATCTCGACAAAAGTATAAATTAATGTAAGAAATGGTATATTACCTAGGGATAGAAGTACATATTTGCATTTGATTTTTATTTTCACATTTGTAACTTCTGAAATCTTGTTATCAAGCCTAAATTTTAAAGAAATAAATGTTTGACATTTATTGTATATTTTCTTATTTTCTATTTCTCCCATTTGTACATACCTTAGAGCGGGTAATATTAACTGTATCAAAACCATATTCACAGGAATTATTTAGCAAACATCCCTTAATATAGAGCAATATCAAAAGTTTTAAATTTTAGGGGATGAGAGTAATATTTAAAAAATTATACATTTTATTTTACCTCTCTCTCGAAAAAGGAACGAATTTAATCACTCTGTATAGGCAAAGATTTTGTAATTTTGAAAAAAAAAATATACTTTTATAAAAAAATACTATCGATAAGTAATTAAAAGAAAAAAAAATATCGATAGTATCGTTTAGTAATTATCGTTTAGTAACTATCGTTTAGTAACTATCGTTTAGTAACTATCGTTTAGTAACTATCGTTTAGTAACTAAAACTCTCGTTTAGTAATTAAATTGACTATCGATAGTACTATCGATATATCGATAGTTTACTGATAGCACTATCGAACAATCGATAGTTGAAATTACCGATAGTTTTTCATCTCTAGTTCGTATCTAGCGGCCCGTCTGCATTTTTAATATAAATGTCGTTCAGAAAATTGCTTGTATAATGTACCAGTGACCCAAATACAGACTCACTCCAAAAACTTATTTTGAAAGCAATTACATTCAATATATGTTTATCCTAGATTTAGAAACTACCATCAAATATCGCATTAAACTACATAAAAAGTACAAAATATTTTATTTCCATTATAACTGGAAATAATCGCTGTTTTTATGGAACACCAATATATTTTTCAAAATGTATGTGCTACATGACATTCTGAATTCAACTATGTATGTATGGGGTAGGTGGCTCAGTGGTATCGAGTCGGCCTGTGGATCTTGAGAACCCTGGTTCGATCCCCACAGCCGACAAACAATTTTCACCAATTTAAAAAAATCTACCCCTGTGGCTCCTCCTCCACTAATATCTTTGGAGGCCGTGATTTGACGGCTGGTAACCGCACTTCACGCGAAGAAATATATCACTTACCGAGATCTGCTTAGGCAGAGTGCCACACCCAGTGATGGGTAAAAGGCGGGAGTATTTTTCATTATAAATCAGCGCAAAAGAAACAAACGAAATTCACTTGACTCTTTAGGCAAACATCTAAATTAAAAAAATACATATTCAAAATGTTCGGAATTTTCTTGAATACAAAGATTAACTTTTTTATTGTTCCTCGTATAATATTCTGTATATTTACGGTGTAATGCTACGAATGGCGTGATTTACTCTGTTCATTAAATTTTCAATTGTTTTTGGTGGTGGTTTTACATAATGATTATTTAAAATAATTAGCAACAAAGTCATACATTATGCGGCGATGTATCATCTTGTTGATATATAATTTTATTTTAAACATTTACAGGAAGTGCTTGTTTCTAAAAATTGCAAGTAACTTTCACTCGTTAGTATTCCATCAAAGAATATTGATCCAGTTATTTTGGTTCCTAGAAAATCCAACCAACAATGAAATTAATGTTTTTCTTTAATATTTCCTTGCAGAAATATTTTTTGATTTTAAATTGCCCAATTTAGTTTTATTGAACATGCCGTTGTTTGTAAATATTGTTTCGTCACGTAATAATATGTTAAAATTATAATTTCTTTATATTGTTGAATGAACCAATTACAATAATCCAATCTTCTTCCTGGATCCACATCAAAATTTATATTTTTTCAAAATTCGCCACACAGACTGCCTTACTATTTCTGTTTCTCTACAAATATGTCTTGTTGATAGAATTGAATTCGGTTTAGAATAAAATGTGCCAAAACATTAATTACTACACCTTCACTAATAATTACATTTCGTTGATTTTTTCATTCCAATCTAAATTTGTTTTTCAATTTTTTAAATACTGTCTAGTTGGATGCCTTCGATTAGGAAATCACTGCATTTTTTTGCACTTACCATAAATTAATAAATCCTGTTAGTTTCTTGTGAAATTATATAACAATCATGTTTATTCAAAGAATCTTGAGATAAAAATTTACTTACTAACTGTATCCAGTGCCAACTTAAATGATGATGTCCCATCATTCCATTTCGGAACATAGGGGCCGGGCACACCGAGCCGCAGTGTTTACACTGTCGTACTGCCGGTTTCTTTAGTCAGATTATTTAAGGCGTATAAAGTTCGAACTGACGAACCTTGGTTCGGGTGACGTCACAGTACGAGTATGTTAAGAGATGTGCCGTAACACGCTCGGCCACCGCGGCTGTGCCAACTTAAATGATTGAAATAAATAGTCTAATTCATTTAATTTATGCTGATATTTATAATAAAATATATAATAAATAACACAAAATCATATATGAATTCTGCAAAAGCTTTTAAAATAAAAACAAGCATAAAAATTAGTTTAGTTACTGCTGCCCGGGTACTCAGTACCGCAACAACTTGAAACTAATCATTTTATAAAATTATCTATATGTATATTTGTAATAATAACAAAAGATGTATAAAGAATTTAACATTCTATTACTAACGCAACTAATCCGTCTGGAGCTTTCAAATATAAATATGGAACAAGTTTAGCCGATCCGTGTTTCTGTAATAATGTTCAAATCATATGCACGTTAAACAACCAGAATTAAGAGAGTTTAAACTTATATACCATACTTATATACATTTTGCATACTTTCACAATCATACAAACTTCAAGCAAAACTGAACAATAATGATTTATAATGAAAGTCAAGTTCATTGACTTTGTATTATATTTATTAAGAAATATATTATGACTCGATAAGATAATATTTTAAACTGAATTAACTACAAAATTTAGGTTTCTTTATTTTGAATATTCTTCAAACTACTTATTGACAAAATATATGTGAAACCTATTTCCTTTCTTTTATCAAGCAGACTCAACTGCAAGTGTTTTTCAAACTGCAAGCAATTTCAAACTATTTTGATCGCGGTCCACTAACCCATTACATAACTCACATTTAAAGTTAAGTCATATTTTAGCGCCAGAAATAAACATAAATCATCAGATGGCAAATTTATACCAAAAACGTAAAGAATTTACTTAAAAACTACTACTAGTAAAAGAAAAATGTAAATTTAGTACTGTTTTATCAAGGTTTATAAATGTTATAACATCATCTGTATTTATTATGCAATTTTACTTGTGTTTGGCCCCAAACGACACCAAAGCCTTTAGATCTACGGTTTATTTTTTATTATTGTTTTCAAAGTTAAGTACGTGAGAATATGAAGTCTTAAGGTAGCGATATTTGGTAAAAGTACTTAAAATAGTGAACGAAGTAGAGCTATTTTGTTAGAGACGAAAATATGGGCTGTATATTTTAAAATGAAAAATGGTTTATTTGATTTCAATTAAATCAAACTAGCTGGGCACGGCTGAAAAAGATAAAATGGATCTTTTCTACTTCGGACTATAAAATTATTTTAAAAATGTAGGTTTATATTAAAATCGGGCAAATGAAATATATTTCAATTCTCTAGTTTGGTATCTACAGTTTTTTTTTCAAATTCAGTTCCATGCATCAACAATTAATTAATAATAGTATAATTTCCTAGTAATATGGCTCTAATAGTTCTGGAGATAAAAAAAAAATGTTTTTTTTTCGACAACTGTCAAAGAATGTTCCCTTTTTTTCACTAAAATCAATACGCGAAGTACGTAATTTTTTCATCATTTACATTACCATGAAAACGCGTATTTTCCGCACTGTTTCATACCCTAGAATGAGAACCTAGCACGCGCTTCTAAATGAATTTTTGTCACGTTCCATTGGTTACAACATATCAACAGTACAAAATTTTTATTATTTTTGATTGTTTTTCTTTAACTTATTTGAGTAAATCAATAATTATTGTTTTATTCTTTTTTAAACAGCTGTAGAAAAAATGTTGTTTGTATTTCGTGAGCGAAATTCTTGTCTTTTGGCGCGTTCAAATGCTTTCTTTTTGTCTCGACCTGCGGTCTCGACTAACAGTGACATATTCACGTGACACAAAAAAAACACTCTTTGCGCGCACTTAATACAAAAATAACTATGTACAGTATTGTTTTTGCACATAATTATTTGAAAAGAAGTTTCATTCATAATTCTGCAGCTGATTTATTTTTGTAGATAAAAAAAAACTTGTTGTGCGTTTATATTTCCCGATCCAATCCAACACTCAACTGTGAAAATACTTAGGAATGTATAAATAAGTTTTCCTTACCTTTACATTTGAAATATCTACTTAAATTTTGAATAATTATAAAAAGAATTAAATACAAAGCTAATTAAAATCATCTGTTTGAGTGCTACACACCAGTACAGACGTCAGAAATCTATTTAGTACTTAAAAAATAAAATATGCAAAAAGGCCTAACATTTTAGAGAAAATAAACTCTATTTTTAAACTGAATGGTATCTTTACAATAATTTTAAATTTTATACAAAACATAATAAGTTTCATTCATATTAACAAAAAAGTTTTGTTGAAAAATTAATTAAACTGTTTAACGATATGTTTAATGTTAACACCTCGTGAACACCTTCAATTATCAATTATTTTAATTAATTATCTTAATTTGTATATGTTATTACTATTAGTGTTTTCAGTAAATAATTAACTAGTCATCCATGTACGACTTCCGATATTTTATAAGAATTGTTTGATTTAATGAAGTTTATGAAATATTTCTGTTTGGGCGTTTTCCCGCGTTTGCGGAATTGAGGCGAAGTCCGTCCCTGCGTAGGCCAGGCATCGGTTAGCGGGTTCACGCGCCCCCTGGCAGTCGTTTTGTCAGTCGCCATCGGTCAACAGCAATCAGTCATCATCGGTCATAGGTCAGAGTTAGTCAGTCTTGAATCCTATTCAGAGTCGGTCGGTCAGCGTGTCGAATTAGATAAAGTGCATACAACTGTATAATTACAATAAATGTGTAAAGGTGTTGTCCACAAAGTGTTTATTTCCAAACTCCATTTCCTATCCACTCACATCCTAGAGTTACGCGCGTACATAAATTTGTTGCCGAAACCAGGGAGACCTTTAGATGTTCAGTGAGTGTCGTGTAACTCAGGAAGTGTTGTGTTCAATGTCGCGTGTTCCTCCAGTCACGGCCTTCCAGGAAGGCTACCACGATATCAGTACGCCGTGTGCACGTGGCGCGCGAACCTGAAGCCGCCACCTTCTTCCGCGGCAGCAGATTCCCTGCGATACCACGACTGATCTGGTCCAGTCTTGTTCAGACACGTCCATCAACGTACGAAATCTGCTTGCACAATGGCCTCGAAGCTGCTCAAGTTACAAGCAATCCTGAGTCGTAGCATCAAGGAGCTCCCGACCTACTTTCGTCTTCTTACATGTTGATGTCGAGTGTTTCATAGCAAAAATAAGACATATCATGTAACCTATCTTAGTGAAAATAATTTCTAAGTATTTCTACTACACGAAATTACGATTATCGATTAACGGTAAATTATACAGTATTTTTCTTTAAAACTCGGAATTTCATGTAATAGCAATTCGTAAAAAAAATTTTCTCGTGCAAAACCTTTAACCGGGCCCAATAGTAAATAAAAAAATTGGATGCGCGCTCGACGAGACTCATTCAAGCGCAGTGTCACACCCACTCTTAGTTGCGACTGGTGCTTCATTGTGATACGAATTTCATTTATTTAAGTGATTTCAAGATGTCACAGAAAATCTCGCAAGCTGAGCCTCAAATTAATATATTATTTATTTTCATTAAATTTACGTCTTCATTACGAAAACAATTCGTGTTAAAATTTTATTTCGAGATAATTGAGAATAATTGATGCCACAGTTATTTATAACGATTGGAAACTGCAAAAAAATGGGTTCGGGTTCAATAATTAAAATAAAATTAGGTTCTGGTTTAGTTCGGATAAAAAAAATTATATATCAGAAATTTTTAACTGAAAGGTGGAACACACATTAACTGTGCATCTACACTATAATCTTGAAAATAAATTATGATTTATCTGTTTCCTTTGACATCAAATACGTATTAAGTCAAGCACTTACATCCCAAATGGAAAGTGTGTGCCGATGGTCAACATTACCATAAACACTGATGAACTTGTTCGCTGTGGCGTTGTGGGACGTCAAATGGCAGTAGTAGCGACCTTCATCTGCTTCCTTCGCATCATTAAATATTAGTCTATTCATTAATATTTTTCCTTCTTTAAATTTGATTTGTTTTATTTCTTCAATTACTTTCTGTAAATTAAAAAATGATTGTTTTCAGAAAACATATACATAAATGCTAGTGCATAAGACAAGGATGGAATATTTCTCCGTATAAGAAACACTCGAACAATGTCCGACTGTCATTCGCACTTTCTTGTATTTGCAGATAGTAAATATTCTTTGTATTCTTTCTTTGTAAAATGTACATATTTGATCAATAAGAGCAATTAATAACTAAAGATGATACCATAATGTCAATTTTGTTGAAATAGTTTATGCAGAACAAGAATATTTATTTGTCTATGTTGTTTGTTACGTTTATATATGTACGTATATACGTCACATTAAAAAATAAATTATGTCATAATTATTGTATATTTATTAAAATATGAACCGACATCTCTGTAAATTTATCAATGAGCCACCACTAAAATATGTGATATAAATATCTATAAAAGTAAATATTTTACTGTCTGTTTTAATATATAAATACAATAATTATAATACATAATTGTTATAAACAACAATGACATACAGGTGTCATAAAAATGTGTAACGTAACTGATTAATACTTTTACACAATCTTTTGTTTCCCAGATTATTTTACAGAAATATAATTCAAAAACGAAGTAGTTGTTTATAACTCTGCTTCTCAGATGTGCCCGACTTAAGAAACATAAGATAATTACAGTGAGGATGAAACGTTTGCATTGTCACGCAGGAATTGGGTAATCAACTGATTACCCGACAAAAAATTGTATCGTAAGTACGCTTTATTTATTTCTATTATCGCACAATCAATCCATCTCGTTGTTTGGTTATAAGTTGATTCAATTCTGTAATTCTGGTTTATTTTAAAGTCATTCATTCATGTTTGCTATTGTACAATATTTGGATATTTGTGGGTATTAAAATAGATCCTAGTTTGTGTCTGCAAATCTACCAATTGTTTCCCATACTCGCCTCAGGTTGTTCAGCCCTTCAGGCACCTTCATTTGCGTTATTTGGAAATTCAATCCCTCCTGTGGCTCTCTTTCATTTACATTGTTGTACTAGCTCATCTTTCCTTCTCTTTGTTGATTAGACCACGTGACTTCAGTTAGCTTTGTCACCTCCTGACGCATTATTTGTGGGCCTGCCCCTATTATCCTGTCTCTCCTTCAGCAAAGAGCTACCATCCTTGTGTTAAGTCTTCCAGAGCAGCTCCTGGAAGTGAAGAACGTCCGTACCTTCTCCTTCCAGCATTGCATCACTCTGCCTTACTTTCTGCTCTCATTATCTCTCTCTCTGCGCAATTTCCGCGAAACGACCTCTCGGTCGAACATTTGGTCCTTCGAGCCGGATCCGCATCATTCTCTCTCTACGCAATCCTCGCGAAACGACCTCTCGGTCGAACATTTGGTCCTTCGAGCCGGATCCGCATCATTCTCTCTCTACGCATTCCCCGCGAAACGACCTCTCGGTCGAACAATTAATGATATATTATTAATATGTTAAATTGATACCAGTGGCACTAAAAATGTGTATGTCATGTGAAGTGCAAATAGATTATATAAAGTGCGTTGTTTGCAGAAAAGTCCTATTCTGTCTATACGCTTCAGTAACCGCAAAACAAATAAACATTGATGGAATTCTGCACTAAATCTAACAGATTCTTGATTCGTAACTCTGTAAATAGTGAACAAAATCACAACAATATTTGTTGATAAGTAGGAAATATTCCAAAAAATCATAAGTTTCGTTGCGATTTTGTTCATCATTTAGAAATTTATAGTCTACAATACTTTTGGATTTACACAGAAGACCATTATTAGGTTGATGTCTCGAATAGATAAATAGTTATTTGTATATTAAGGGCGTAAAGGGATCCTTTGTTACACGAGCACGGTAATTGCAGCGCGTGCCGAAGGCGAGAGCTGCAATAGTGTAAGAGGAACAAAGACACTTTACGCACATAATTTTTTCTACGATTGCATCTTAAAATGATTAAAGAACGTATACGTACTGAAAATGAATTCATTCTGTCAACTGTCAATATGACAAGTTCCTGTTTTGTTTGTATCCCTGGTAACTATTGAAATAAGTGCGCATTTAATATACGATATCTTTTGCGCGTTGCCATTGGAAACGCGCGCATTTAACATCTTTTTCGCGCGTTGCCATTGGAGACACGCTAAAAAGATATTTTTCGATTGTTCCACAGAAAACGTCAACTTTACGATGACAAATGAGAGCGTAATTGTCAACTTTTCATAGCAATCGTAAAAAAATAATTTTTTTTACAATCAATATACAAAGTTGATATTTATATTGTTACTATGGTTTCGAAATGCAATACTTTAAGGCACTGAGTGGCATTTATTCATTAAAGCATTGAGTGCTTTAAAGAAATGTGATCTTTTATTCCAGAAGAATATAAATCAATGACGCCAGAAAAGACAAAATAAACACTTTATTGTTTATATATATATATATATATATATATATATATTATGTAACCCTATTAGATGACGACATAACAAATATGTGATGAATGTCTAACGGAATCTCTCACGCTGTAATAAGAACCTTTCTGATAAGACACACTATAAATACGTGTGAAACAAAGACATATTATCCTTTTTACTGTGAAAACTCTAAGTTACAACTGCTAAATAAAGTCTGTGTTGAAATCAAAATATTGTTTTTTTTATTATATATCGACCACGATCACGGGTAGAATCACAAATAAAGAAGTCAGTGTGCTCGAAAAATTCGCCGTAAATCTGTACAACGCTTTATTCAACAATTTCAATTGTTGCTCAGTGTGATCGAACCAAATAACTAATAGTGCGAAGAAACTCGAAGCCTAACAAGCAAAAAGCCTTCGTAAAAGCAAAGCTATACCAATAAGCCTTCGCTTTAACCAGCAATCAACCTAAACAGTGGTTGCACCAGAGGTCTATTCATACGACCCATCGAGATCAGCGATCAACCTAAACAGTGGTTGCACCAGAGGTCTATTCATACGACCCATCGATTTCACCAGGCCAAGCAGTTCGCAGAAAGAGGCATCCGTCAACTGAACGTCATCAGCCCCTCGCAACAACAGAGATGTCAACAATACAGATACTCACAATAAGTCTGTAAGTCTCATTGTTTCTTTATAATTTACCAATCACATGTCAGATAACGAATCACAGTCATCTGATACAAATCGAGAACTTGAATTACTAAGTATCTTATTAAATAATATTACTTTACAACGAAACAGGTTGAATAATTCTGAAATTCATAGTATAACTAATACAAATAATTCAGAAATCAAAATGACTACTTACACTGATATCAAAAATCTCGCTAGTGTCATTCCTGAATATAATGGTGATGTAAATAGATTACCAAATTTTATAATACAAGTAGATTTGTTCTACGAAATTTTACAATCAACAATTATAAATGCATTGCAAACAAAATACGCATTTTCATTAGTTTTAAGTAAATTAACAGATAAAGCTGTAAATCTAATTAACGAAAATATTTTTAAAGACTGGACAGATTTAAAAAGATATTTATCCGAAAATTTCGAAGATAAACTCACTAAAGAAACTATTTTATTAAAAATTTTGAATACTAAAAATACGAATAAAATATATGACACTTTAATACAATTTCAAAATGATTTTGCAAAATATAAATCAAAAGTTCACTTATTACCTTATAATACAGCTCAGAAAACTATATTAATAAATGAAATACAAGAATTAGTCGTAAAACATTTCATTACATTATTACCAATTCACGTCCGAGGATCTTTTATTACTAACAACCCCACTACATTAGAAATGTGTGAAAATTTATTAACAAACGATTATAATTATGCACTTCAAACTTTTAAAAGTCCATTGTTAAGATCAGACAATCCTCAACAATCACAAAAAACATTCCACAATAATATACCTCCACAAAAATTCCCAGGGCAACATTTCCCTTCCAAACCCATAAATGTTCAACAGAATTCTAATAAACCAAGCACGTCTTTTGCTCCTAGACAAAACGCTTATAATATTGTTAGAACTAGACAACAATTTAAACCTCAACCTATGTCCGGAATAACAAAAACCACAATTCCTATGAGTACACAAACAATAAAACAAAACTATTTACAAGAAAATATCGAATACGAACCCGAAAATTTTGAAACATATTCTCAAGAAAATCAAAACCTTGACGAAAATCCAGATTCTGAAAATTACTCAAACGATAATAATTTTTTAGAGTTCATAGAGCCTCTAAGCCAAGTAACATAGTTATGACTTCAATCACAAATAATATTCCAGTTATTAAATTATCAAATTGTAAAGTATTAATAGATTCAGGATTAGATGTAAATCTTATTAGCGAAAATATGTCAAAATTATATAAATCTAAAATTGTAAGTGAGAATTTGACCTTTAAAACAGCCAATTCAAAAGTACATTGCAAAAATTCCATAACTTTAAAAAATTTTAATCAACCTCATAAATTTTTTATTCATACTTTTAATAAAAATTGCGATTTATTATTTGGTATAAATATATTAAAAGACTTGAAATGCGAAATAAATTTTGCTTATCAAAAAATGAAAATAAAAAATATAGAATTCCCACTTATCCCAATGTCAGAATCAAATTTTTGTAAATTAAATTCTCGATCAGAACATTTCAATAACACCCAAAAACAAAAAATTTACAAATCATTAGAACGATATACTACTTACACTAAACACAAAATTGCTGATTACTTATCACGAATAAGAGAACCTTTCAAAATTAATTATGTAACCGGAGATGTAACTGAAACAGATATATTTTGTCATTGCGTTTCTAAAGATAATCGTTTTGGTAAAGGATTAGCCTTACAAATAGATGAACAATTTGCTAGTAAAAAGTATTGCGAAAATAACTTCAAAAACCAAAATATAATTATTCAAAATTTTGAAAATAAAGTAATCTTACATTTGTATACAAAAGACACCTATAAAGAAAACGTTAACTTAAAACAATTAAAATCTTGTCTTATCTCTCTAAGAGATTATTTAATCAAAAATGATTTATTTGAAATCAACATGCCATATTTATCATGTGGATTAGACAACTTAGAAGAATCTAAATTAATTCAATTATTAAATAACATTTTTAAAGATACAAATATCCAAATTAATATTTATGAATTACCTCATAATCTTGCAAATTCACAAGAAATCGAGAATTTCTTAAAAAATCATTCAAACGAATCGGTAGATAGTTTATTAAATAACGTCGAAGATATAGAGAGAGAACTAGACAGTTTATCAACCAACACTGTTCATTCCTCACCAGAAGAACCTATAAATGGTTTAAAATTTTTAGAAAACCGAATTAACGTTGCTAACAATCAAATAATAATACAGGAAGATACAGAAAATAAGGAAGAAACAAAAAGATTATTTAATCATAAAAAATTAAAAATTATATTTTCATTAAAACCAGAAAATAAAGAAACACAACTATTTGAATTTATTCAAAATTACATAGTACCTGAAATACGATATTATTGTATTTGCACGGACGAAATCGCTAACACTTTAAATAAAATAATACAGAGTAAGTTTGAATTCGGAACAGTAAATTTAATAAGAGTTAACTAACAAGTTGAAGACGTAGAAAACGAGAATGAACAGGACGAAATAATATTTAACTACCATCACGGAAAGACAAACCACCGTGGTATACTAGAAACTTATAATAAATTAAAAACAAAGTACTATTGGCCAAAAATGTCAGAAACTATAACAACATTCATAAATAAATGCGAAACTTGTAAGAAATGTAAATATGATAGACAACCCCCATAACTAGAAGACCAACTTACACCAACCCCCGAACGAAAGAATTCGATAATTTAGCGTTCAAAACTTTCTGTCACAATAGTCAAATAAATTTACATATTACATCAGTTGGTAACCCAAAATCAAACGCAATAGAAAGACTACATTCTACCCTTATAGAACATTTGCGAATTTTATTTCAAAAATATCCAAATAAAAATTTAGACGAAATATTAACGATAACTATACTAGCTTACAATGACACCATACATTCTGTCACGAAATTATCACCGAATGAAATACTATACGGTAGAGATTACTCACACATCCGACCAAGAACGACCTTAACAGACGAACAACAAATAGAATCATTTCAAAAAAATAAACAAATTGAACATGATAAATTACGAAATAAAATCGTGAACGAAAAATTAAAACGCTTTAAACCAAATAATACCCACACAAAATTCCAAAACGCCTCTCAAGCTTTCCTTAAACAAAATCCTAGACTGATTCAAAAAACCACTTTTCGAAAAAGTAAAAATTGATAATTATAATGATAAAAACCATACTATTGAAGTAAAAGGGAAAATTCATAAAAGAAAAGTAAAAATCGATAAACTAAAATTATAATTTGTTACAGATTAATATCCTTATCTCACGGTCAATTCCTTCAAGATATTTCTATTAACAACGGATACACATTACTTGAATTAGGTAAAATCCATATCAACGAATACGACATATACGCCTATTTCAACTATGACTTACAACCCCTATTTTCAAATTTTCAAACTATTACTGACATAGTAAACACGTTTAACAATAATTCTAAACCATTGCAAAAACTAAACCTTGACGCATTTAATGTAATGAATATGATTTATGAACATACAGAAAATCAAATCTACAAATTAAAGATTCACAAAAGAAATAAACGAGGTCTAATAAATGGACTAGGTACAGTCATAAAATCTATTTCCGGAAATTTAGATCAAAATGACGCAGAACATTACGAACAATTATTCAAACAAATTAAAGAAAATGAAAAAAATTTACAAACAGAAATAAAAAATAATTTGTATTATTTGAAAGATTTTACTAAACATTTTAATGAACAAATTAATAAAGTAAATATTAATGAAAAAGAACTTTTTGACCAAATAAAATTATTAAAAGAACAAATCAACAAACGGGAATACAAAGATGCACTATTCCTACTCAATTCAAAACTGCAGCTAATAATCTCCATGCTAAATCATATTCAAACGATTATATCTCAAATAAACGAAAGTATAAATTTTTGTTCTCTGCACACTTTCGATGTAAGTTTAATATCTTTTGAAAATTTAAAACAAATGTTACCCATGTATGATATAGTTGAAATCTCAAAATTATTAACTGTTAATTGTAATCATGAGGAAAACAAAATATACTTTATAATAACCATTCCTGTTATGTCAGAGAAAACTCACGATTTGTACCAAATGACAATGATTCCCTTTAAACAAAACGACATGTACTATTTATATGCCAAGATACAACAATGTATATTGACAATAATGTGAAGGTTGATGATTGTTTAATTAATAATAAGCAATATTACTGTAAGACTAACAATATAAAAATAAGTAAATGTACTAACCAATTATTGTACAGCAATAATAGTAAATGTGAAATTAAACAAATAACATCCCATAATAATATAATTCGTATTCCAAATTCGAATGAATTAATTATATTTAGCCCTGATAAACAGAACGTTGAAATTTATTGCAAAAATATTAAAGAAATAAAAAGCATACAAGGAATATTTCAGATTTCCAGTACAAGTCAATGTAAAATTAATGACTATGTTTTCAAACCTTTTGTAAATAAATATAAAGAAATAAAACTTCAGTTTCCACAACCATTGATATTAGAAATAAAACCAAACAAAAATGAAATTTTGCAAAATATAGAAGAATTTACAAAAGCTATTCCTACTATGAGACCACTGAAAGAATTAGACACTAAACATAAAACACATTTTACTATATTGTATGTATTACTAACTATTATTATTTTAACCCTCATATGTTATAAATTAATCAATAAATATAAGAATAAAATATGTAAAGGAAAGACATCTGATAAAATAAAAATCATTCAATTACCACTTTCAACTAATAAAGTAGAAAATCAGATTTCTTTTCCATCCACTATTTCTTAGCCATCATCTAGAAGGGGAGGTATTATGTAACCCTATTAGATGACGACATAACAAATATATATATATATATATATATATATATATATATATATATATATATATATATAGGGTGAGTCTGGGAAGACGCCCCCCCCCTTTAACTTTTTTATTATGAGTAATAGAAAAAAATGGTTCATATGAAAGTTGTATTATTTTAAATATACTATTTGATGGCAGATGTAGATATTTTTTATAAAGTCAGGTTTACAAGATACGACTATCAACTTTTATTTTTTAAATAGCAACCTATAATTATTTTACTAAAATAAAAACCGCCATTTTTTTCTCTTTTCAACGGTGTATTAGTTTTTATTAATGTATCTGAAAAAATTCGAGAAAAATAAGAAAATTGAGAAATACTAGAAATAATTTTTATAGGTGGCTATGTGAAAATAAACAAAATGTAACAGTGTTAAATTAATGTCAAAAAAGTATACATTTGCTGGTTACTTTATTTAACTTATTTTGCAAACAATAAAAAAAACGTTTTCAAATGTTTTGCCCTTCTCATGATTCCAGTCGATTCACCAATTATTAGAATCATATCTATTAATTCGTCTTTCGTAAACATTTGAAAACGTTTTTTTTTTATTGTTTGCAAAATAAGTTAAATAAAGTAACCAGCAAATGTATACTTTTTTGACATTAATTTAACACTGTAACATTTTGTTTATTTTCACATAGCCACCTATAATATTTGTATAAAATATATATGTGTTTCATATTTTGCATATATTCCACCCCAAGGGGGTAGGGTGGGGGTCAACTTTGAAACCTTAAATTGGAACCCTCATTTTTTAATTTTATCTGATACTTTTCTCCAATTCGGTATAAATTGTGCTCTAATCGCAAAAATAAGTTTTAACATGATTCTGAAAGAAAAGTAAAAAATGAATCAGCTGCTAATGCAGGTAAAAACCAAATAATAATATCGGAAGTATTACATTCTCCCTCAAAACCTAAATTAACTAAATTGCACTCGGATAAAATACGAATTAATATACAATTACTAAAACTAATTTCGAAGCAGATTCAATAAAATTTATTAATGAATTCGTAGTTCCAAAAGTAAAATATTATTTATATTTTGAACACCTGTTTATGAACAATTTACTAAACATTTCAAAATTATCACACAGGTAAGACCAATCATCGTGGAATTCACGAAGTTTACAACCAATTAAAGAAAAAATATTACTGGCCAAATCAAATAAAGACTATAACAGATTACATTAACCAATGCGAAGTTTGTTTAGCCTCAAAATATGAACGAAACCCAGTCAAGCGGAAATTAAATATAACACCAACACCGAACAAACCTTTTAACACTATTCTTATTGATACACTCAGTTTAGAAAATTGTAAATTTCTTTTCAAGATATGCACAAGCATACAAAATTAGCTCAACAAATGCAATTGAAGTGACAAATAAACTAACAAAATTCTTTTCTCGTCATAGCATTCCAGAATTAATTATCTCAGATAACGGAGTAGAATTTAAAAATTGTTTATTGAAAGAATTGCTCACTTTACACAAAATCGATATACACTTCACTAGTTCTCAACATCCAAATTCAAACGGTCTCGTAGAAAGATTCCACTCTACTCTTATTGAGCATATTAGATTATTTAATTTACAACAAAATTTCAAAAACGGAACAATCGAAGACAAAGTTCACTATGCTATCCTAGCTTATAACAACACAAGTCACACCGCGACCGGATTACAACCAATAGAAATAACAAATGGTCACATAGAAACAAACTCACCCCTTGACGTAGAGCTAGGAAAACAAGTAACACAAGATTATGTGCAAAAACACAAAGAAAAGACCAAATTAGTTTACCAGAACATAAACGAAAAATGCATAAGACAAAAACAAATTAAAGGAAAATCATATAGAAACTTTAGATGAAGCGAATAAATTTTTAGCCGTACTTCCTAAACCTGATGTTATTCAAGCTTACTGCAAGCACGGCGACGAAATAAAGAATTTACAAGGCATATTCTTAATTAAAGAAGACGATTGCCAAATAAAATTTCAGATGCAGAAGTTAAACTTCAAAGAAGGTACCTTTGGCAAACCAACAATAATAGAAAACTTCAATATCAAACTTAATACTTCGCAAATACTAAAAATGACAGTTGACCTGAACTCCATCCAAGAATTAAAAATACCGATAAACAAGTACGAAGAAATAGAACGAGATCAAGACAACAATAACCTCATAAACTACCCCACGATAATATTAAACGTAATTATTATCATTGCTGGCATCATCGTGACGATAATTTACGGAAGAAAATGGCTTTCAAAATCCAAATCAACCGAACGTCCAGACCTTCAATCGAGAATATCAGCCAATAAATCGAACCTGATTCTTCCCGATGAAGCTCAATTTTAAGGAGGGAGGAGTTAGCGAACCACTATTTCCATAGAAGACGCTGAATCCGCAAGAATCCCCACTAGTAGCTGTAGTCATATTTCATTTTGTATGTTAGATTCTCACAATGTAGTTAGTTAAGAATTGACCTCTGTTTTGTAAAGATCTACTTTTGAATGTTCATAATAAAACTTTGTGTAATCAGGAGGCAATCGAAGTACATCGTGTCCAAATTGTTTTGCTAAATTGTCACACACATACTGTTTCACAGGGGGTTTAATTTGAACAACTTCTAACAATTGTTTTTTATTATATGATTCTTCGAAGTACAGATCGTTGTTAATTAAATATTCCGGCCTTCTTCATGGAATTAGATGGTATTTTCGCGCTTCGCCGCGTATGGGAACTGGCATTATCCATAACAATAACGCTATTTTGCGGCAAATTCGGCAGTAAATTATCACAAAACCACGTCTCAAAAATATCAGCGCACATATTGTCATGATAATCTAAATACACATTTTTAGCGTTATGGCCAGCTAAAAATCGCGCACCATTTATCCACCCTTGATCACTTCCGGCATGAAGTATTATAATTCTCTTGCCTCGTGCTGGTGGAACATCGATTGCACAATCATTTGTACCGGCTGTCCAACTTTTTGGTACTGTGTCGTGGGAGTCAAACCAAGTTTCGTCCAAATATATTATCGGACGATTCTCAGCACGATATTTTTTAATTTCTCTTAAAAATTTGAAGCGTCATTCGCGTATTCTTCGACTCTCCATTATTGTTTGCCGTTTATCAATTTTTTTTAAACGAAAACCGATTTTATGGAGAACTGAATGCAAAGTAGTCAAAGAACAATTTATTTCACATTTATCGTCTTTGAGTCTCTGATACAATATGCGAATAGACGTCAACATTTTTTCGGCATACATTGCATATATTTTGCGTCGAATTGTATCTTCTTGAAAAGAATTCACTATTCTCGAATTACCCGCGTCACGCCTTTTCTTTCTAGGTCTCACTCCATTTACTATATCACGAACAGTATTGTACGACACTTTCGTCATTTCTGATGTTTTTATCAGAGCCGAATTTTCACCTTCACTATCTTTTTCTTTTAAATAGTTATACACATTTGAAACTATTTCTTTCGCTTCTTGCGGCAAAAATGTCCATTTAATTTTATCACAATTTTCAACTGGCAAAACATCAGTATTGTCTTCTTCAAATGGTCGCCACATATTAAATACGTATATTGTTGACCTAAGTACGAAAGTTAGTATTACTACTGATTTTAAATTTTTGAAAACTCATTTATATACCTACTCAGTAAGTATGCCTTTGTTATCTTATTTTCCCTAATATGTAATAATACCGGTTTAATTTTGCGAATTCATTATTATTTCAAGTAAATCTGAAATACATAATCCGCACAGAGATTAGAGATTTCCGAATTTGAATATTTTGCAATCCTACCCTGAGCGCCAACAAGTAGAATCTCTTACTGTGTGCGGTTGAACACAGGCTTAGTAAGTAAGCCATAACATTATATATATATATATATATATATATATATATATATATATATATATATATATACCGGGTGTAACACGAAAAGTGAAACATAGGCGTTTAACATGGCAAATCAGTTTTTCCGTGCGCATTGCTTCCCTAATTATTTTAGGAAAAAAAATTTCAAATAAATGTTGTAAAGCATATAATTCTACATCCGAATCAATAAACAAAATTCATATTGACTACTTCATAACTGCAGAAATTAAATTTGAAAATTTACGTAATTTCAATTTAATAGTAATAGCCATGGAATTAAAAACAAGAGATGAACAAATGCGTAACGTTTTATACGTTAATGTCAGATTAAATTGTCAAAATCATTTTTACGTACTAAATATTTATTTTTTAAATAAAAATTTAATAATAATAAGGCAAAATATTTTTTAGATATATTATTTAAGAATAATAAAATAATAAACTCGATAAAATATTTAAGGTAGGTTGTTATTTAACAAATTAATTAATGTAACATAAATTTAATTTAATAAAAACATCAACAAACTAAATATTCTTAAATTGTTAAATTAGATGTTCAAATAGTCCACCGTTTTGAGCTAAACAATAACCTAATCTGTTGTAGAAGCTTTCTCGAGCATTCCTTAATTATCGATTATTTATTTTCTGGCATTCTTGTAATATAGCATTTTAAAATTCTTCTAAATTCTGGTATCTCTTTTTATAAACATAAGATTTTAAATGGCCCCATAAAAAAAATCGCACGGATTTAAATCTGGCGACCGTGCTGGCCAGTTAACTGGTCCATTTCGTCCTATCCAGCTTTCAGGAAATACATGGTTTAGACATTCCACAACTTCTCTAGCGCTATGTGCAGGACAGCCCTCATGCTGGAACCACACATTTTCTTTGTTTGTTTCAACAATTTGTGGTCCAACAGCATTAATTAATAAATTCAAATATGATGCTGAATTTATTCGTTGGATGAAGAATGGGCCAATGATTTTATCACCAAAAATTCCTGCCCACACATTGACAGAATGACGATATTGTGTCCTCGATTCTACAATATTATGTGGATTATTTTGTGACCAGTACCGATAATTATGACAGTTTGGTTCGCCATTCATGGTAAATGTGCATTCATCTGTGAATAAAATACTACTTAAAAATTCTCTATTACAATTTGATTTCTCCATCATTATTTCACAGAATGAGGTACGCAGTTTAAAATCTCGTTTCAAAATATTTTGGTGGTTTAGAAATTTAAAAGGAATGTATGGTAAAACTTGACTTGAGGGCCAAACCTGAAGTTGGCTGCAGAACAAGCTGCTTCTGGCTTGAATTCAGGAGTACCAACTTAAAAAAAAAACACCCCTAACCATGCCAAACCTAGTACAGAACGCATTTTTATGATAAATATATTTTTAAATAGATGTACTCGAATTTTATTACAAACAAAATTTTGTTTCGTTAGTAAAAAAAAACATCCCTAACCATGCCAAACCTAGTACAGAACGCATTTTTATGATAAATATACTTCGCATTTCAAATTGCTCGGCTTTTGACGTTAAGTTGGTACTCCTGAATTCAAGCCAGAAGCGGCTTGTTCCGCAGCCAACTTCAGGTTTGGCCCCCAAGTCAAGTTTAGCCGAATGGATTTATGTTTTTTGAGAACTCTATGCTCTGTCATAAAATTTATATTTAGTTCTCTGGACATTTCCCGCACACTCATTGTTGGCTCCAGTTCTATTAAAGCAAGATTATTTTCTTCTTTGTTATAAATTCTTTCATTTATTTCTTTCTTGAAATTTAGTGTTCCTGTCTTTTCAAACTTGACTATAAACCTCTGAATAGTTGCCGTACTAGGAATATCAAATAGCGCTAATATAGTCACGAATTAGTCGTAAACTATGGCCAGAATAATGCCATGCCATTTAATTATTTGCAACTTTTCTTCATCTGAATAATTATTCATTTTTGATAATAATAAACCCTAATATTGATTTAATATCACAGTTTGTCAAAATAAATACTAATAATTTGACGTATAAAACGTTACGCATTTGTTCATCTCTTGTTTTTAATTCCATGACTATTACTATTAAATTCAAATTACGTGAATTTTTCAATTTAACTTCTGCAGTTATGAAGTAGTCAAAATGAAATTTGTTTATTGATTCGGATGTAGAATTTTATGCTTTACAACATTTATTTGAAACATTTTTTTGCTAAAATAATTAGGGAAGCAATGCGAACGGAAAAACTGATTTGCCATGTTATATGCCTATATTTCACTTTTCGTGTTACACCCGGTATATACATACATACATACATACATAACATCACGCTATATCCCATTAAATGGGGTAGCACGAACCCGTCAACATTCTCATCCTGACACACGATACTCGATTCGACCACATTAACACTTCCTCCATACAAACTCTTTCTTTTCTCACAACCAAAATCCATCAACACACAACAAACATTCATCCATTCGCTAGTGTACACTGCGCTTGTTTCTGAAGATCGTCTCCGCACAATTGCAGGTAAACACTCAAAACATCTAACCAATTAAACTAAAATCAAGAATCATACGCTTGTCTTCATTCAGCATATTTATCCTGCAATTAATTTTCTCCAAACATTCCTATCCTGACACACCACTTTTGCTTCAACCACATTCATAATTCTTTTCATACAAGCTCGTTTATTCTTCACGCTCAGAATCTTTCGCTCACGCAACAACCCTTCAATCATATTCATCCATTTGTTCCTAGGCCGTCCACGCAAACTTTCACCCTCAATTTCACCAACATACACCTGTTTCACCAATCTGTCATTCGACATACGTTCTACATGACCAAACCATCTCAACTGACTTATTCCCACTCTTCTTACAACATTCTTCCCAATCTCACATTCATCATACACCAATGTATTCCGGACACGATCTCTTCTAGTATATCCACACACACCCCGCAAATATCTCATTTCCACAGCAGTTATACGCCGTTCATGTTTCTTCATCCATACCCAACATTCACTACCATACATCAACGTAGGCACTAACACACCATTATAAACACTCAATCGAGCATCTCTGGATACATTCACGTTCCGAGTAAAGGTTCCCAGAGCACCCAATATCTTACATCCAGCAGATACTCTTCTTTCAATCTCTCGATCAATACGTCCATCCCTCGAAAACACACTCCCCAAGTATACAAGCTCATTTACTTGACCCAATCTCACACCATTCACCGAAACATTGCAATCAGTCACCAAATCACTCTTCTCAAACACTAACACTTTACATTTATCAACATTCAGTAATAGATTTAAACCTTTTCCTACTTCATTTATACTTAGAATCATTCTTCTCAATTGTTCTTCAGATTCACCCATTACAACTACATCATCCGCATAAGCTAACGCAGGCACTACACTGCCACCAATACGTACACCATCCGCCCCATTCAGCGACTTTCGTAACAACACATCCATATATAAATTAAACAACCACGGGGACATCCCACAACCTTGTTTCACGCCAACATCTATAGAAAACCAATCACTCAATCTACCATCAACTCTCACCGCAGCCTCGCTATCTTCGTATAATGCACGAATCGCTCCCAACAAATTACCATTTATACCGTACTCTAGAAGTACATCCCACAGAATAACTCGATGAACATTATCATATGCTTTTTTAAGATCGAGAAAGCCACAGAACACCTTCTTGTTCTTAGCAAGTGATTTCTCAACAATCATACGAAGAGAAAACAATTGATCTACACACCCTCTCTCAGGCAAAAATGCACCTTGCATATTACTCAACTTGGAGATTGTTAAGGTTCGTACCTTGTGAATAAGAATCTTCCCGTACAACTTCCCTACCACACTCAACAAACTTATCGCACGGAAATTAGTACAATCACTCGAACTACCTTTGCCCTTAAATAAAGGACAAATGATAGCACGTTTCCAATCATCAGGAGCTACACACAGTTTCAAACAAAATCTAAATAAATAAACTAACCAATCAAATAATCTCTCACCACCATACTTCAACATCTCATTCGTTATACCATCCAAACCAGGAGCTTTACCATTCTTCAAACGTAACAATGCAAAACTAACATCACTTTCATCTATATCCCATTCATCACTTCTAACATTTTCTCTTGAATTTTCACTACAACAATTCGATCCATTTACGCTACCATATAAGCCTCTAAAATACTCACACCATCTATTTCTAACGTCTAATTCATTCCACAATAACTCACCATTTGCAATCTTAATCGCTTTTACCGCCCTTACATTACCACCTCTCAATCTCTTCACACTCAACCAAAACATTCTTTTATTCATAGTAAAATCATTCGTCATTCTTTCACTCATCAAATCATCAAAACGCACCTTACTTTCTCTCACTACTCTCTTAACATGTTTATTTAACCTTTTATATTCTAGCAAACATTCATCACGTAAACTTCCAGGCACATCTTTTACATGTAGAAATCGCAAATACGCTCTCTTTTTCTCTTCAATTGCTTCTTTCACTTCATCATTCCACCATGCATTCCTTGGACAAGAGCCTAATCTGGATTCACCACAAACTTCTTTTGCACATTTAAGAACTGTATCCTTAAATTTCATCCAAACATCATTTATGCTGCATTCAAAATTAGGCTCACATACAGGCAAAGATTCATTTATTTTCTCAACAAAGATATCTCTAATATCCTCATTCTGTAGTACACTAGATTTCACACGAAACATTTTTTCGATGCCTTTTACCCTCATTCGCCAACATTTATCCAGACGTATACGCGACACCACCAAATAATGATCATTCGTACCCAATTCAGCCCCACGCTTCACACGCGTATCCACAACTAAACTTCTTAGTCGTTCATCATACAAAATAAAATCAATCACACTCCGCCTATTCTCCCTCACATTCTCCCATGTATACAAGTGAGCTAATTTATGTTTAAAGACAGAGTTGGAAACGAAAAGATCACGCTCTAAGCAGAAGGATACTATTTTCCTACCGTTTTCATTCACTCTCACATCACCATATTTACCCAATACATTCCCAGACATGCTTCTCTTTACTCCCACCCAACCATTCAAATCACCACATACGATAACTTTTTCACCTGGATCACACGAATCAATCACACTATCTAACAAATTCCAAAATTGATCTTTCTCAAGATCACTTTCGGATTCAGTTGGGCCATAAACTGACACAACGAAGATTCTATGAAAGCCTACCTTAAGTCTCAGCCAAAGAATTCGCGATGAAATACAACTATAATCTCTTACAAACGGTTTCATCCTTTCACTAACAAGCACTCCTACACCATGTTTTGCCCGTTCATTCTCAGCAACACCCGACCACAAGCAAAACAATCCATCTACCTCTTCTTCATTACAGCCTTTCCGCTTTGTCTCGCTCACACACAAAACATCTACATTATACACACGCATTATATTCACCAATTCATTTTCTTTTCCATTTATACCTCTAACATTCCACGTACCAAACTTACATTCATCAAATTTCGCCCATTTATTCCTCATTAGAACAAAAGATAAAAGAAATAGGGTTCTCTCGGTAAAAGAAGAAGAAGTTAAGGTAGCTTACCAGGCTTATCCTTAACTATAAAAGAAAGGAAATAAATATATATATATATATATATATATATATATATATATATATATATATATATATATATATAAATTATGAATCTCGAAACGCTGCAGTTTCGTTATTCGACACTAGAAACAATGTCAATCGTGTTTCTTAGAATATAAGATAAGAAATTTAATAAATAGGAGCAGAGACATGTGTAAGACAGATTGTGTTAACTTGTCTAGCTGGAAGTACGCTAGCCTGTAAATTATCACGAATAAAATATTGAAACTTAAAATTTGTTTTTTTTAACAAATTGCAAAATCAAAAATATAATTTATATATATATATATATGTATATAGTATTTTAAGATACATAAACAACAAGGTTATTAGTATCTCAAGAATGGTGTAATTATTGTTCGTACATTTATATTTGATTTAAGACATTTATTGCTTTTAGAAATTTTATTATGTTTTATATTGTTGTGTTGTTTGCTGCTAAGGATTCTTCAATTTGCCGTTTCTGTATTCTATTATTATGGGTTAAACAGTAATTGGTGTTTTTCAGGTGTCACATAGAGTTGGTTCTATTTTATTAAAGAGGTGTTGATGTTTGAGTCGAATGTGTCCTATTCTTAATCTCGTTATCGCGATTTGTTCTCGTTTTGTGCCTATTTGTCTGCACGGTTTGGTGTTATTTTGTATTATTTTATTTGGATGGGAATAGATCACAAAAATAATATTAACAATTGTGATGGTTTGGAATTAAATAAGGCTTGGCTTCCATTGATTCACAATTTATAATTTTTCAATTTCATATTTTTGTCTCTTTACTTGTCATATTTAATTAAATGTCATTTGTTTAGTTTTATGTCATTTATGTGTTATTTTATTTTTATTATTTCTGTCCTGATGAAGGTATTTGTATAAAGTACCGAAACGTCGAGTTTTTGAATTTAAATATACCGGGTGGTGCTCGGTGAGTGCGAACATAGGAATTTAACATGGGATATTAGTTTTATGCAATTTCCTGCTCTACTGTACATTTTACGGAAAAAACTGTAGAGGGAAGATTTGTTCAGAATTAAAAGTTACCCATGAAACTGTTTTTACATGTTTTATTAAGTTTTTGGTTTAGCCGTAACATTAAAAATAAATTTCGAAATTTCTGTTACTTTGTAGCAATAGCCATGACTTTTCTTTTATTTTTATGACAAATGCGTTAAATGTCAATTTTTGATGTTTATTAAAGTTAATCTTATAATTTAAATTAAATCTTTGTGTAAGCTATAAAATGAATGTTTATTCAAACGAAGAACGTGTCTTCATTATTAAAAATTATTATGGAGGAAATAGTTATAGGAGGGTGCGGGATTTATTTTCAATTAAATATGAAGATAAACCAATTCCAAGTGTATCAACAATTTCAAAACTGGTTACAAAATTTGAGAGTACAGCTAGTGTAGCTGTGACCGATGGTAATGAAGGCAATAATAATAATAACAGAATACGTCATAACGAAGTGAATGAAGAATTGGTATTGGCTATGATATCTCAAAATTCAAGGTACAGCATAAGACATATTGCTTCTGAATGTGGTTTGCATCATTCAACAGTTCTGAGAATTTTAAAAACACATGGATATAAATCTTACAAATTTCAAACACATCAAGAACTTCTTTTGGCTGATTTTGAAACTAGAAGTACATTTTGTGAAATTATGCAAGAAAAGGCAAATCGGGACCAGCACTTTATTTCGTCGATTTGTTTTACAGATGAATGTACATTTACTTTAAATAATGAACCAAATGTTCAGAATACTCGTATGTGGACCACAGAAAATCATCATTTAACTGTGTGTACAGGTACCCAATATCCTGAGAAAATTAATATTTGGGTTGGAATTTTTAAGAACAGGATTATACCATTTGAAATTATGGGAAATTTAAATTCTGATATGTATTTAGAACTTCTGCAAAATCATATAGGTCCTGCATTGGATGAGGCAGCTGCAGTAGATGAGGATATTTGGTTCCAGCAGGATGGGTGCCCGGCTCATTATGGAATAAATGTGCGGGAATATTTAGATTTGGTTTTTCCTAATCGGTGGATTGGTCGTGGTGGTGGAATAAATTGGCCTGCAAGATCTCCGGACCTAGCTCCTTGCGATTTTTTTTTGTGGGGGCATCTTAAAAGTAAAATTTACTCTAAACACTACGAAAATTTAGATTTACTAAGACAAGCTATATTCGAAGAATGTGATAATATTACTGACAGGCAATTAGCCAATGTTAGAACTTCGTTTTACAATAGACTTGGTTATTGTCTTGCTGAAAATGGTGGCTTGTTTGAACATTTATTGTAATTTCTTTATTTTTTTATGTAGGTATATTAAATAATATTGTTACAATTATTACTTATTATTTCACATTAAATTATTGTAATTTAAAATTTTTAAAAAAAATTGAAATTGTTGATAAACTTGAAACTGATTTATTATTAAATATGAAAATAAAACTTTGTTCAAAGAATAAAAAATGTGATTTTTTTGATTTAATTTAAATTATAAGATTAACTTTAATAAACATCAAAAATTGACATTTAACGCATTTGTCATAAAAATAAAAGAAAAGTCATGGCTATTACTACAAAGTAACAGAAATTTCGAAATTTATTTTTAATGTTACGGCTAAACCAAAAACTTAATAAAACATGTAAAAACAGTTTCATGGGTAACTTTTAATTCTGAACAAATCTTCCCTCTACAGTTTTTTCCGTAAAATGTACAGGAGAGCAGGAAATTGCATAAAACTAATATCCCATGTTAAATTCCTATGTTCGCACTCACCGAGCACCACCCGGTATACAGAATTAAACCAGAAGCCCCCTTTTTATTTATATATATGAATTCTGAAAGGTTTTTGCCTATGTTAAATTCATTAGTTTTTGTAACTTCTGCTTCACATGTATCGTATTGTTATTCGCTTTTAGTATAAATATACTTAGATTGTGATATTGAGCTCTTGGCTTTTTTGTCGCGCCCTTTTCCCGTAAGTGTGTTGACCGACCTTTAGGTTGAACTTGAGGCTCCGTAAGTCAACTGGCGCCCATTTTTTATTTTTTTTATCTTGTTTGGAGATCTACCGTCCACCCACTCCCTTCTCCACTGTTAGCTAGCCACGGTTCAACCGTACCTTGCGCGTGAATGTCCTTCAAGGGTGTAGCAGCCTGCAATGTGTATTTTTCTTTAGTATATCTATTTGTGCTTTTTAGTTTAGTTTTTCATCTAGTTTTATTCCTTAGAAATTTGTTTAAAGGGATCATAGGTAATGTTTGTTACATGTAGTGTTAACCGGGGTGAGGCTGGTTTGAATCGGATTCTAGAGAAATGTATTGCTGATGTTTTACTAATTGAGAATTTGAAACCAGTTTCAGTTTCCCATGTTTCAAGATTATTCAGTGTGCTTTGTAGGTTGCTTTTGATGTATTCCATGTTAATATGGTGCATTTTATTATTTTATTTATTGCGATCAAGAAGAGGGTTATACTTATTACTGATTCCTGGAGGATACCATTTGCTAGGGTTCTTTGGGCCAAGAAGGTGTTATTCAATTTTACTCTAAATTTACGAGTAGTTAAGTGTTTTTTTTAATGAAATACTTCAAGGTCAAAGAAGATCGCAACCATTTGTTGCTTGAGTTTGAAACTACCATAACTTTTTTATTCTGCCGCCATTCGTTGAAATAGTTATATGTATTTTCATATAGCAGTTTCGACTTGATAGACAGAAGATTCAGTCGGCAAATTAACGGCTACTGCTATATTTTTCGGCGTGCCATTAAATTCATCTTCACTTTCACTATCAACCATTTTGTAGATCAAGCTAATAAATTAACTGAATACAGAAAGAAAAACTGTGCAGATAAATGAAAACTCGTGTCAAACAGAAAAACAATGGGAAACAATATAACCATACCCTTAGTTAACACAAAGTTACTTAAAATGTGAAATAAACAATTAGAGTTTTATTTTTTAAATAAATTGCTAATATCGTTTGACGTATAAATAATTCAGTTGCAGAAAAAATATTGTGCAACGCGTGCGTGAAATTCGTTTAGCGTACTCGAGTAATTACTTGGCAAGCGTTGTGAAACAAACTTTTACTTTCGATGAGCTAAACTAGCATTCCACATAGTACATACATAAATAAGTAATAATTGTGTTATGTTTTTTTATTGCTAACTTTTATGTAATATAGTTATAATAAAATAAATAAAAACCTTTTAATTATAATTTTTAAATGATTTAAATATGAGTTCTGAAAGCTTTTATGATAAGGATGTTATGGAACCAGCACATAACTATGATATAACGAGTAAAACAAACTCATCAATATTATGTGACTTGACGTTTTTGATGAAATTCGGAGTTTAAATACTATAACTAACATTCTTCAAATCAAACTCTACGTTACTACCACGCAAGCACAACGAATTTTGGACGAAACAAGGAATTTATTTGTAAAAGAACATATACCCGTCGAGAAATAGATCGTTTTGATAGAATCCTGTTAGATTATGATCTGTTTTTCAATAACTGTTTGACCGTGCAACACTTATTGAAAATTAGTCATAGTTTTAATAGTCTACTCAAATTAAACACAATAATTTAGAGAACAAAAATTATATTTTATTAACTGTCAACACTCTATTTAGGTCCAAATGGTACAAGCACCAACGATCTAATATGGGCCAACCTAAACTCTCTAAAAATCATATACGACCTGGAAGCAGGGTTGGCAAAAAACATGTTTTTTTTTATTTTAAATAAAAAAAAACAGTTTTTTCGTTTAAAACAGTTTTTTGTTTGTTTTAAACATTTTTTTGTTGTTAAAAAAATCATGTTTTAAACAAAAAAAAATTTTTTAAACAATACAGGTTGGTGTAAATCCTAGAGTCACATTTTCGATCTTTCATAAAATGTTTACCATTTGTGTTATACTAACCTTGTAATACTAACATAAACAAGTTTAACTGATACTGAAACCGATACCGATACAAGTTCTCAGTCTATATTGTCTGAAAAGCGTCAATTAACATCTGCCTCACAGAATAATTCATTTAAAAAAACTCCGGTAAATTTGGAATCCTATGTCATACGAACTTCTTTAGCGGAAAAGAAAAAATTAGATCTTCAAATAGCGAAGTTCATATTTGCGACAAACTCGGCATTTCGTCATGTGGAACACAAAGAATTCAAATAAATGATACATTTATTGCGTCCAAAATATAATCTGAAATTTTATTGATGCTCAGAGATAAATATTGTTAATAAATCTTTATTGAACCGAAGAAAATATGAATAAAAAGATTGAAAATTGAATAAATTGTAAAATTCTCAGGTCAAAATCTAGATTGCCTGACTATATGATGGTTTCTTCTTTCAAACACATTTTATGTGTAACCAAGACAACAAGTCAGACTAGCAATAATGTATAACCATTTCAAGGACTTGATTACGTGATAGGTGAGTGATTTAGATTATTTGTAATAGCACAACTTACACTAGATATGAAGTGATTCGGACGTGTCCAGTGCAGCGCATCGTCAGGGACGTTGTGGTACACGCGCGCAGTGCAGCACAACTCTAATGTCTGGCCAACAAACACGAGATCTTCATCTGGACCAGATATAAATGGTTCCAGTTCATCAATGGCTAAAGATAAATAAATACAAATTAAATAGATTAATTCATTTGATGTAAAAAATACTAGGTGGTTTTAGTTAAAACCATATTATAACCGAGCTCTTATTACAGCCAATCAGTCTGTCATTACATTTCTTGCGTATTAATTGACCAAATATACTTTTAAAATAATAATTTCATTTATTATTGCAAAAATATTTTTAGATACTACTTTAAATTAATCAAAATGATAATTACTTTTAATTTGTATAATAACTAACTGCAGTGTTAGAACGCTTGAGAGCGTACACTTGTAGTCCTAAGTTTGAGTTTACCAGTCGGAAAGTTTATTTATTTATGCTACTTTGGACAACAGAAATTTAATCCCAATTACAGTCTAGGATCCAGACTCTTTGAGCCGTTGTGTAGTAGTTCATATATTTTTTAGCTTGACTTGAATTACATCTTAAATTTTAGATATAAATATACAGGTAGGTATGTATTTCACAATCAATAATAATTTGTTGAATTAGAAAAAAAACAGTAGCAGATTTACTGCCGCTGCTTCGCCTCGTCTATGAAACCAGCCAAATCTTTTTTGTCCATTTTCACAAACAAACTTTACTACTTCAGTTAACTTGGGTAACCTAGCAATGAATTTGACTACTTATTTAATGTTTATTGTTGCCATAGAAACGGACCAGACGGATGCAAATTGACAATAGCTGTATAATTTTTGGTCAGAATCTCAGTTCGTCTCAGCTCACTTCAATAAAATTTAATAAATTGTTGTCTATGTTTTTTCTAAATTAAGCTGAGATGAACAGAGAGAACTCACAGCCCCCTTTACCAGTCGCGAAATAAATTCAAAATGTTCCGAGCCATGCACTTAGGGGTAATATGATGGTGTTGAACTCTCATACCTTTAGGACATATTCAAAAATCATATACAAGCACCACCTAAACTAATAAAAAACTTAATAAAAATAAATGGCTCAAGGGATGATATGGCTGACGATTTTAAAAATTAATTAATTTTCACCTTCTATGTAAATGACAATTTATATGTATTTATGATAACTAAGTAAATAAAGAATTACTTGTCCCGCGTGATTACCGCGCGGGTTGAGGGCCTGACTCGCAATCATAAGGTCGTGGGTTCGGGTCCCGCCCGTGGCGACCATACAAAGGACATATCGGCATATGACCTTAGTAGTTGGTCCGACATATAAATTAAAAAAAAAAGAATTACTAATATAAAGCAATTAAAAGTTATTATTTACAATATTCCTAATATCTTTTATATTTTCTTGAACTGCATAAAAATCGTCTTCGAAGTTTTTGTCGGACAATAAATCCATTATTTCAAATTTTGTATTTATAGAATTCACGAAATGAAAGATGACACTTTTTTTAGAGGTATTGATATAATTTTTTCATTCTCCTTTTAGAGTGATGTTGATAAAGTTGAAGTACCCTTTGTAGTTTGCGGGTGCTTCGCATAGTGTGCATATGAAATCGGTTTCTTTGGATTTGGGACATTGGTTTGTTGGATGGTATTTCAAACATTTTATACAGCGATGTGGTGTAGAATAATATGTCTGGTATGCCCGTACTGCTGACATCTTTGACATTGAGGGATGTTTCATATTTTTCTTGGAACTTCGATTTCTATTTATATATATATATATATATATATATATATATATATATATATATATATATATATATATATATATATATATATATATATATATAAGTTACATATATTGCCGTAGCTCTTCTATAATAATGCTTAGTAGTATAATATTTATCTGTAGGTATCATGTTCATGCTGAGTAGTTGTTTGTGCTTAGTCTCTTGTAAGATATTGTAAGTTAGTTTAGAATCAACCTTGTACCAAGCAACATCGTTACTAATAGTAAAATAAATTATTTTTAAAAAGTCAACTTGCGTAGATCGAAACCTAATTGGCGCAGTCTTGGTAGGATTTGCCAAACAGTATTAATCAATAAATAGTATTGGTTCGTTTTATCGATTTAAGGCAAATTAAAGAATCTAAATCGATCAAACAAGTGTAAGTGATAAGTGACTCTTATCGTATCAAGCATCGCTGCACCGTCTACCGTGGCCGAGAGAATATCGCACCCACGTCAACTTCGAAGGCATCACGAGCAGTCCGAGGGAATATCGGCACGTCTCAACTTCGTACGCAGCGCAGCACCGTCTACTGTGGCCGAGAGAACATCGGACACACGACACCCACGTAAACTTCGAAGGCACACGAGCAGTCCGAGGAAACATCGGAACGTCTCAACTTCGCACGGGTCAAAATTTTCAAAGCACATGAAGACGCTGATTCTGCGGTAAGTACCTTATGTCTTTTAGAGGTTCTAAAATCATAATTAATTCGGATACAAGCTCTGATTCTGACTCCAGTTCTGAAAGGGAACTGTCTCCAAAAATTTTGACTAATAACGTAGTCTCAAATTCAAATTATATCTCTGTCATGAACAAAAAAGAAAGATTAACAACAAAAGCAAAACTACCACACAAAATCCAAATTTCAGTCAACGATTTTCAAAACCAACACCCATGAGTATATCCACAAATAACACATATCAACCACGACCAGGACCATCTCACGGTTACCAAAATTTAACCAAACACAAAAATTTCATCAGAAACCATTATATCTAACAAATTACGCACCTAACTTAAATAGACCATTTAATAGAAATTTCAATCAAAACTTTCAAGCTAACAAAAGACGAATTGCCTATCTACACAAAATCGTATAGGTACCCAGAAATTCATAAACAGGAAGTACGTAAGCAAATTACAAAAATGTTAGATCAGAATATAATAAGACCATCATATTCACCGTGGTCATCACCGATTTGGATCGTCCCCAAAAAGCTTGATACCTCCGGCACACGCAAATGGCGTATCGTAATTGACTATCGCAAGCTTAATGACAAAACTATAGACAATAGATATCCATTACCCTACAAACTCGGACGTTGTCAGTATTTCACGACATTGGACTTAGCATCTGGTTTTCACCAGATAGAGATGAACAAAGACGACATACCAAAAACGGCGTTTAACACTGAGGACGGGCACTACGAGTTCTTGCGTATGCCCTTCGGCTTGAAAAATGCCCCGGCGACGTTCCAACGTGTCATGGATAACATTCTTCGTGGCTTTACCAATGAAAAATGTTTAGTCTACCAGTTTACAGGAACATATTTAAAATTTAAAATTAGTTTTCGACAGACTCCGTAATTCAAATTTCAAAATTCAAATTGATAAATACGAGTTTCTAAAAAAGGAAGTCGCTTACTTAGGACACGTAGTAACTAAAGAGGGCGTAAAACCGAACCCGGATAAGATAAAAGCCGTATTAGAATATCGTATCCCAAAAAATACAAAGCAAATCAAAGGATTTCTCGGGTTATTAGGCTATTACAGACGTTTTATACAAAATTTCGCAAAAATTACAAAACCCATGACGAAATGCTTAAAAAAGGACGCGACAATTGACATAAACGACCCCGAATACGTAGAATGCTTCGAGCTATGCAAAAACTTACTAACAAATGAACCATTACTCCAATACCCCGATTTTTCGAAACCATTCAATTTAACTACTATGACTTGACACCCTTATACAATGAATATGACGATTTAAACGAACAATACAACAATCCCAACACAACCACCAAAAATAAAACAATTTATAATCATGAACTACAGAACTACAATAAAATAATTAAATTCCTTCAATCTAGCATTAATGACAAAATTAATCATATTAAAATACACTCGACTAACACTAGAAACAAAAGGGGACTAATCGATGGCCTAGGAACGATATTTAAATCCATAACTTGAAATTTAGACGCAGAAGATGGAAAAAGATTTAATACAATTTTGGAACACATGCAGAATAACGAACAAAATTTACAAAATCAAATAAACATGGCATATAGTGTAAGTCACCTAATAATACAAAAATTTAATGGTACAATTCAAGATATTCAACATAACGAACTATTATTAAAAACTAAAATTAAAAATTTACATAACTTGATAGAGAATAAAATCGATCTTGACAGCATACTAATGGTCAAAGACTTATAAACCAATTAATAATTTTATATAATATCATTTTAAACATATTCCAAGACATCGAGAATTCAGTAACTTTCTGCAAACTAAAAACTATGCACTCCAGTATAATCAGACCAAAAGAACTATATTTAGAATTACAAAAGATTTCATCTCGTTATAAAAACTAACTAAAACATTTTAGATTTTGAATCAGTAATAACAATTAATTGTAAAATATCACAATCACAATAAATTACTTCATATCATTACCAATAAATTTCGAAAAGCAATTCGAACTCTATTATCTGCATTCTATACCTACAAAATTGGAATCAGAATTTGTAACAATTATCCCCGATGTAAAATACTTATTAAAATCCCAAGATAACAAAATTAAACCTCTAGATGACATTTGTACTAAAGGTAAAAGATCTCAGTGTTCCATAAAATTCAAACCCACTACAATCCTGTATGCGAACGTCAAATCCTCCTAGAAGACAACTCTAGCCAATGTCAGTATACAAAACTGAATATCAAAAGAAACCACATTGAGATCGTTCCCGAAATCAACCAGTATCTCGCCGTATTTCTTCAAGAAGAAAAACTCAAGTTTAACTGCCCGCAAGGAGCAGAAGTGAGAGTTCTAAGTGGTGTGTATCTCATTAAAGAAAATAATTGTGAAGTGTTGTTCAAAGATCAAAAGTTAATTTATCAAGATGAAACAATTGGTAAACCACTACTATTCAGTAAAATGAAATTTGAACTAAAAACAAACAAAATATCAAACCTTACAATAAATTTAAAATCACTCAACTTGGAAGAAATACCAACAAATCCCTTAACCCCGATAAATAATCAACCCATCAATTGGCACGTGCCTAGCATTTGGACAATTTTACTTTATACTGGACTTTTAACTTTAATATTATATTATATACTCCAATATGTAAGAAACAAAAGGATCCAGCACAGAACCAAGGTCTCATCCCCAAACGAAGATACTTGCCTTCCAGAAGGGGCTCAATTTTAAGAAGGGAGGAGTTATATTGCCGTAGCTCCCCTATAATAATGCTTAGTAGTATAATATTTATCTGTAGGTATCATGTTCATGCTGAGTAGATGTTTGTGCTTAGTCTCTTGTAAGATATTGTAAGTTAGTTTAGAATCAACCTTGTACCAAGCAACATCGTTATATATATATATATATATATATATATATATATATATATATATATATATTGTAGCGAGTACGGCCCTGGTCCCTCTGGAACAGTCGACACATCTGCTGCGCGTTCAACGCTGTCTCAGACGCAATAGACAAGTCCGAATCTGTTCGCTCTGCGTCATGCTTCTACCGTGTTCCAGAGGCTCTCGCATATTCTGGAATATCTTGTTGCAGTATATAAGGGAGAGTTTCGGCCGGCAAGAGGCATTCTGTATTTGAAGTGCGAACAGTGCAAGTCGTTGCTAAATACTTTGTTGTGAATATAAATACGTGTTGAATATAAATATATGTCTTAGTAGTTGTACTACATTATTTTCGTTTTAAATAAATATTTTGTTAGTGTTTTCATTACTCGTGTTTTATTTAATAATAAACTTCACCGAACCTGAAATTGTAATAAACGTTACAATATATATATATATATATATACCGGGTGTAACACGAAAAGTGAAACATAGGCGTTTAACATGGCAAATCAGTTTTTCCGTGCGCATTGCTTCCCTAATTATTTTAGGAAAAAATGTTTCAAATAAATGTTGTAAAGCATAAAGTTCTACATCCGAATCAATAAACAAAATTCATTTTGACTACTTCATAAGTGCAGAAAAGTCAATTTGAAAATTCACATAATTTCAATTTAATAGTAATAGCCATGGAATTAAAAACAAGAGATGAACAAATGCGTAACGTTTTATACGTCAATGTCAGAATAAACTGTCACAATCATTTTTACGTACTAAATATTTATTTTCTAAATAAAAATGTAATAATAATAAGGCAAAATATTTTTTAGATTGGTTATTTAAGAATAATAAAATAATAAACTCGATAATAGTTATTTATGGTACAAGTGTGTTATATTACAAATAAGTCACGCGAGAAAAATATTAATAATTTTCTGAAGTGACTTATTTGTAATAACACACGAGTGGCATACGAAATTTTATCCAACAACTACAATTAAAACATTAAAATATAAATTTTGACACAATTGTCTACATTTCAAATAATATTCTAGTTAGCCATACTTTCTTGTTTTGTAGTCTAGGTTACTCAAATTTTTTAAATAAACAAAGTTGAAAAAAAGTTGCAATTGTAGTATTCGAAATGGAAGACGAGAATTTTATTCCCGAAATAATCATTAAGGAAGCGGAAAAAGGGGTTGTTGATATTTTACAAAAAAAAGTCTAGAAGTTCCTATGAAAAAGAATTTCATATGTTTGAAGACTGGATGACAACTAGAAACGTCAAAGGTATGGATGAAAGTGTTTTTCATAGGAAGTTCTAGACTTTTTTGGTAAAATATCAACAACCGCTTTTTCCACTTCCTTAATGATTATTTCGGGAATAAAATTCTCTTCTTCCATTTCGAATACTACAGCGGCAACCTTTTTTAAATTTTGTTATATTTAAACTCAACAGTGAGTTACAAGTCATAATTTATGCGTGACTTATGACTTATAACTCACGTGTGACTTATAAACCACTTTACTAATCTACAATGACAACAATAATGACTTTATAAGTAGTGGGTGTTGGATAAAATATTTTAGGTAGGTTGTTATTAAATATTTAACAAATTAATTAATGTAACATAAATTAAATTCAATAAAAACATCAACAAACTAAATATTCTTAAATTATTAAATTAGATGTTCAAATAGTCCACCGTTTTGAGCTAAACAATAACCTAATCTGTTGTAGAAGCTTTCTCGTGCATTCCTTAATTGTCGATTATTTATTTTCTGGCATTCTTGTAATATAGCATTTTTAAGTTCTTCTAAATTCTGGTATCTTTTTTATAAACATAAGATTTTAAATGGCCCCATAAAAAAAATCGCACGGATTTAAATCTGGCGACCGTGCTGGCCAGTTAACTGGTCCATTTCGTCCTATCCAGCTTTCAGGAAATACATGGTTTAGATATTCCACAACTTCTCTAGTGCTATGTGCAGGGAACCACACATTTTCTTTGTTAGTTTCAACAATTTGTGGTCCAACAGCATTAATTAATAAATTCAAATATGATACTGAATTTATTCGTTGGATGAAGAATGGGCCAATGATTTTATCACCAAAAATTCCTGCCCACACATTAACAGAATGACGATATTGTGTCCTCGATTCTACAATATTATATGGATTATTTTGTGACCAGTACCGATATTTATGACAGTTTGGTTCGCCATTCATGGTAAATGTGCATTCATCTGTGAATAAAATACTACTTAAAAATTCTCTATTACAATTTGATTTCTCCATCATTATTTCACAGAATGAGGCACGCAGTTCAAAATCTCGTTCCAAAATATTTTGGTGGTTTTGAAATTTAAAAGGAATGTATTTATGTTTTTTGAGAATTCTATGCACTGTCATAAAATTTATATTTAGTTCTCTGGTAATTTCCCGCACACTCATTGTTGGCTCCAGTTCTATTAAAGCAAGAATATTTTCTTCATTGTTATAAATTCTTTCATTTATTTCTTTCTTGAAATTAATTAATTTATTTATTTTTATTTATTTATTAGAAAGGAGAACTAACAGCCAAAGCCAAACGAGTTCTCACATAATACAAAAAGAAATATTATTCTTAAATTTAAAATTTGACAACAAGAAGAAATAAAAATAAGATTAATAATAATTGCTACATACAGATGTAATACATGATTTAAATTGGCCTAACGATATATGGAATATATCAATTTCAATAAAATATTTATTATAATATAACATCATTCTATGTATAGGAGAATTTGCACAATAGTTAGTGTTATAAGTTCTTATGTGAAATAAGAGTTTTAACCTTGTTGATCTTGAGGGATGTTAAAATTTATAAAAGGAAGTAACAAGATACAGTTGAATTTATTATTAACTATTTTATATAAAAACATTTGATCAGTGATTACTCTACGATTTTCCATTGATGACATATTGAGTACTTGAAGCCTTTCGGAATATGATTCGTATGTAATTCCAAGTCTGTAGTAGATAATTTTAGTAAATTTTCTTTGTAATTTTTCAATAGAATTAATATGTATGCTATTAATAGGATTCCATATTACGAACGCATCAAGGCATAATATAGTAATTTAAACGATAACAAATATTTAAAAATTTTTGTGGTTCTTAATACAAATCCAAGTAATCTGTAACTTTTCTTGCATATGTAGTCAATATGTTCATTGAAAGAAAGTTTATTATCAAACATCACACCAAGATCACGTATGACTGATTTGTTATTTAATTTTACAACATTTATTGTATAATCATGTGATATTATGTTCTTATTTCTAGTAAAATTCACAAAATTGCATTTATCAACGTTCAAGGATAAATCATTTTTTGAGCAATAATCTATCAAACAATTGAGATCGGTTTGAAGTTTCTGGCAATCCTCAAGGCTGCAAATTGGCCTATATAATTTCAAATCATCAGCATATAAAAGAAACGAACTATTTTTAAAGCAACTGGAAATTGAATTAATAAATAAATTAAAAAGTACAGGACCTAAGTGACTTCCTTGAGGAACACCAGATGTAACTTGTATTTCACGCGATTTGAAGCCATGTGATACAACTATTTGAGATCTATTACTTATATAAGAATCAACCCAGCGCAGTAAGGATCCATGTATACCTACTTCATATAATTTTTCAATTAATTTTGTATGATTCACTCGATCAAAAGCTTTTGTGAAATCGGTATAGATAACATCCATCTGTCTACGAAGATTAATATTGTCTAACAAATGTTGCGTAAATGGAACTAAATTGGTCAATACTGATTTGCCAGAACAGAAACCGTGTTGCTCAGGGATAATGATAGATTCAATGTTAGATTTTAAATTTTCAATCACTAAGCATTCGAAAATTTTACCAAAAATTGATAATTTAGAGATAGGTCGATAGTTGCAAACATCATTAATATCACCAGACTTATATATTGGAGTTATATGAGAACATTTCCAGATGTGTGGAAAAATTCCTGACTGCAATGATTTGTTAAAGATTATACTTAGTGGTTTTGATAAATAATAGGCACATGTTTTCACAAATTTAGGGTTTATATTATCGCAGCCTACCCCTTTTGTTGTGTCCATATTTTTTAATTTTTCAAGTATCATGTCTTCTGTAAATTGTATATGTCCTAAGTTATTGACTGTATCATTATATGATTTTGATAGGTTATTCCCGGAAGTTGATGTTACGTAAACAGATTCAAAATAATCTGCAAATAAATTACAAATTTCCAAACCTGTGTGAGCTTCACAATTTCTGTAATGCATGACATTAGGTAGAGTGTTTTGTTTTTTTAAAGTATTTGTGTAGTTCCAGAAAGCTTTTATATTTGTTTTCATGTTTTTTTCAATTTTTGTAATATATTCTTTGTAGTCAGATTGTATCAGTATCTTTGATCTAGTTCTTAACACGCTGAACGAATTATAATCAGAGATATTGCCATACGTTTTCCATTTCTTATGATATTTATTTTTCTCGTTTATTAATTTAATTAATGGTTTAGAAAACCAGGGACGAAAATTTTTATTCTTGAGTGTTTTGATAGGCACATAGGCACGAAATAATGAGTGCAAAATAGAATACAATATTTCTACATCTTCATTAACGTCATTATTATTGAGTAGGTTTTCCCAATATGTATCTGATAGTTTAGAAATAATTTCTTCAAAGTTACATAAGTTGAAATCAAGAATAGTAAAATTTTTACTCAATAACTTATGTGTAATTTTGACTTGAGTATTTATTATGAGAGGAGGATGATGAATGTCCACAGGTGTTACAAGTCCATCAATTAGTGTTCCTATCTTTTCAAACTTTACAATAATCCTCTGAATAGTTTGCCGTACTAGGAATATCATGATGCTGCCAAATAGCGCTAATATAGTCACGAATTAGTCGTAAAGTATGGCCAGAACAATGCCATTTAATTATTTGCAACTTTTCTTCATCTGAATAATTATTCATTTTTGATAATAATAAACCCTAATATTGATTTAATATCACAGTTTGTCAAAATAAATACTAATAATTTGACGTATAAGATGTTACGCATTTGTTCATCTCTTGTTTTTAATTCCATGGCTATTACTATTACATTTAAATTACGCGAATTTTTAAATTTAATTTCTGCAGTTATGAAGTAGTCAAAATGAATTTTTTTATTGATTCGGATGTAGTATTTTATGCTTTACATTTATTTGAAACATTTTTTCCTAAAATAATTAGGGAAGCAATGCGCACGGAAAAACTGATTTGCCATGTTAAACGCCTATGTTTCACTTTTCGTGTTACACCCGGTATATATATATATATATATATATATGTAAAGGTTGGCTACCTTTAGATACTTTTATTAGGTTTATAACCAACATATAAACTCCGTTGTTATAAGTAGGTTATGTTACTTGTTTCTGTTTAATTAATTTGTTTTAATTATGTTTGACATTTCATACTTCACTTACTTGTTGAAAGGACGTGTAATTTAATTCTTTTATTCAGGTACCTAATGTATATCTATATATGTTCAATATTTCCAATATTGTATTTATTTCTTTTATTCAGAATAAAATCACGTTGAAAACGATCTTAGAAATTAAATTACAAGATCTCAATTAGTAAGAAGATGGAACAACTTTATGTTAAAATAGTGAAGAAAGTTGAGAAGGAATTCGTGATCCCGTGTATTTCCACTAATAAAAACACTTGGTATTTAATGCCAGAAGAATCTAAGGATTTGAAATTTCATACTATTTTATCAAATAAAAAACCTATACATAATGCAACAGTTGCCATTAAAAACGTAAATGGTTATAGAACAGTAGCTATAAAGATAGACAAAGATATTCAGAAGGAATATTTCGATGAAGACGGAAATATTTGTTTCAAAGAAATGCCATTGGAAGAATGTGACCCTATGTCTATGCCTCTACAATTAGAGCTAGAAGATCGAATTAGACGATTAGAGCACCAGTTAAGAGAGTGCTCAACTCAAGAGATGAAACTACATCGTATCGAGAAGGAATTTGTTTTAGAAAAATTCGAAAAGAAACAACATGATAGTGCAGAATGGTTATATAGATTTGAAAACCAATGTAATCGATTCCAGATAAATTCTGATAGTGTAAAAATTCAGGCTTTACGATTTTTTGTCATCGGCCCGGCAAAGGATTGGTATGAAACTAATTTGAAGAAGATTGGTCTAACCACTTCATGGGAAATTTGGAAAAATTCTTTTCTTAATGTTTTTGTTGATAAAGGTTGGTCTATTGTTAGGAAAGCTTTCAATTACAAATATTTGGGCGGATCCTTAATCGAATACGCACTAGTAAAAGAGAAACTATGTTTAGAAGTAGAACCTAAGAGTAGTGCAGTATCCCGTATCAACCAGATAATCTTTGGTTTACCAATTGAAGCTCAAGAAGAACTTGATAGAGAAGAGATAACAACGATCGATGAATTATATACAGAACTCCGAAAATTAGAAGATTCTTTTACCAGAAAGAAGAAAGAAAAACTACCAACTGCAAGGTTAAATAAAGAGTCCGTTCCTAACATTAATAAGAAAAATGAATCACAACGAAAACCATGTTCAAATTGTGCGTCCCTTGGTTTCCCAAATCGTTACCATCAAGTATCAGAATGTCGTAATAAGCATTCGACCACGGAAAAATTAAAATCAAATATGATTGAACATTCTGACTTAGAAATATTAAATATTGATCTAGATAGCAAGAATTTAAACTAAAAACCCCGGCGAAAATAGATCCGTTGATAAAAATAAACGTAATTATTAACGACAAATTAAATATAAAAGCTCTATATGATTGTGGGTCGAATGTAACATTAATTAACCAACGAATTGCTGATTTGCTGAAGTTGAGATTAATAGAACAAAAACACAATTAGCGGATCTAATTTCACTTCAACCCAAGCTATAATTAAACTACGCATTGGAAAAATTACAGATTACATAACAACTTACGTTATAAAGAATGATAATTTCTCCTACGATCTATTACTTGGTATTGATACTATTAAGAAATTTAAGTTGATTCAAAATGAAAATTTAAAAATTCTACAACGCAATAAAAACAAGAAAATAAATCTATAGGAAGACCGATCTAATTATGATCAGATACGAACTTTAAAAAACATTAAAGATTCAGATAAATATATTGAAGTTAATTTCAATGAAAATATTAAAATTAGCGAATTTAAAGCTAATATACAACATATTGAAAATAATAAAGAAAAGCGAGCTGTTTTACAACTTATTGAAAAATATAAGCACATATTTGCCAAAGATAAATTTGATATCGGAAAAGTGCGATCAAAAGAAGCAGAAATCAAATTACTTAGAGATGAATATGTCACCTCTCGCCCATATAAATGTACAATTCCAGATGATGAAGAAATAAGAAATCAGATCAAAACGCTATTACAAGCTGGAATTATTGAAGAATCTGATTCTCCATTTTCTTCCCCTGTAACCCTTGCATACAAGAAAGACGAAGGGAAGAAATCCCGTTTATGTATCGATTTCAGAAAATTAAACAAATTGGTAGTTCCAGAATGTTTCCCTTTCCCAACAATTCAAGATGTGATCGATAAAGTAGTAAATTGCGAATATTTTACAGTTTTAGACATTAATTCTGCGTTCTGGTGTATCACATTGAAATTACAAGATCGTGAAAAAACATCGTTTGTCACAAAATATGGAAAATTCATGTTTACGGTTCTTCCATTTGGCCTAAAGAATGCTCCGGCAACATTCCAAAGAATATTATCAAATATCATCCGAAGAAATAATCTAGATGACTTTTGTGTAAACTACATAATGATATTTTAATTTTCTCATGATCCTGGGAGAACATCGTCAACATATTGAGAAATTTTTAAAAGTCACAATCGCTGAGGGATTCAAATTAAAACTAGAAAAATGTTTGTTTGCAGCAAAATCCGTCAAATATCTGGGACATACAATTTCAAAAAACAAAGTTTCACCAGCCCAAGAGAATTTAATCTCTATTAAAAATCTTCAAAGACCTTATGATAAAACTGGTTTACGTAGTATTCTGGGTTCAATAAACTTTTATTTGAAGTATATAGAAAATAGCACTCAGAAACTTGAACCTCTACATCGATTATTGAGGAAAGATGTAAAATTTGAATGGACTAGTGATTGTGAAAAAACTTTCAATATGATCAAAGATCATTTATGTTCCAAACCAATCCTAGCCATATATGATATTAAGAAACCAGTTTTTATAGAAACAGATGCCAGTTACAAAGGAATAGGCGCATCACTTAAACAACCACAAGAAGATGGAATACTACACCCTGTCGCATATTATTTACGAAAGTTATCAAATAGTGAAAAACGCTTCGATATTATACACTTAGAATGCAAAGCAATCAAAGACGCAATTAAATTTTGGCAGTACTACTTAATTGGACGTAATTTTACGGTATGCAGTGATCACAAACCGTTAGAGAATCTAAAAACAAAAGCCAGAAGTGACGAAATTCTTGGAGACTTAATTCTATATTTATCTCAGTTTAATTTCAACATCATATATAAAAAAGGAATAGACAATATTCTCGCCGACCTCCTATCTAGAAATCCAGTACTTGAATATTTCGAAAATGAAGGTGTGATCCAGATTGTAAATTTGATAGATTTACATACTATATTAAAAGACCAATCTGAACATCTCTCTGAAATGAAAGCAGATAAACAGATAGAATATAAACAAGGAATAATATTAAAGAAAATAAAAGAAAAATTAAAAATTTTCATTTCACCAACACTAGGAAACGAAATAATTAAACTTGTACACCAAGATTATGGGCACATCGGTCCAGCACAGATGATTGCTACAATCAGGCCACATTATTACTTCAAGGGTCTCGACAAAGCTGTACATACCTACTACAAAAATTGTAAAATTTGTATCGCGAATAAAACTCGTCGTAGTCGTGTCATAGGCCTGCTATCACAATTGGGACCTGCAACAAAACCGTTTGAAATAATGTCACTCGATAGTGTCGGAGGTTTTGGAGGAAACAGATCCCCCAAACGATATATGTATATCTTAGTAGACCATTTCACAATATATGCGTGGATCTCAACTACAAAAGGTCAGAACGCCCAAGATTTTATTAATTTAGTGAATCAAGTTGTAAAACTTAATAATATTACGATCCTATTAGCTGACCAATATACAGGTATAAATTCAACTCAATTTAAAAACTATTTAAAGAAAATTGGAATACAGATCGTTTTTACATGCATTGATCATCCTGAATCAAATGGGCTTAACGAGCGTTTAAATCAAACATTAGTGAATCGGCTAAGATGCAAAATAAATAATGAAAATAATAGAGCTTGGTCAATCCTCGCACAAGAATGTGTGAACGAATATAATGATAGCATACATAGTTCCACACATTTTGCACCATCATACTTATTATTTGGAAAGAAATCTACGATATCACCTCTTCAGATAGACGACAATTCATCTCTGGAAGAAAACCGCAAAATAGCTTTCGAAAATTCTATGAACAGTTTCCAAATAAATAAGAATCGTATAGATAAGAATCGACAACAGTACACATTCAAAGTTGATGAATTAGTCTATATCGAAAATGGAAATAAATTAAATCGTAAAAAGTTAGATCATGTTAGAATTGGACCATATCCAATTGTCAGACAGATTTCTCCATCGTTTTATGAAGTTGCTAGCGGAAAGAAGAAGAAATATCCAACTATTTCCATTCTAGTAAATTGCTTCCTTTTTGCCCGCATAAAGCGTCTCCAGAAGGGGAGGTGTAAAGGTTGGCTACCTTTAGATACTTTTATTAGGTTTATAACCAACATATAAACTCCGTTGTTATAAGTAGGTTATGTTACTTGTTTCTGTTTAATTAATTTGTTTTAATTATGTTTAACATTTCATACTTCACTTACTTGTTGAAAGGACGTGTAATTTAATTCTTTTATTCAGGTAGGTACCTAATTATATCTATATATGTTCAATATTTCCAATATTGTATTTATTTCTTTTATTCAGAATAAAATCACGTTGAAAACGATCTTAGATATATATATATATATATATATATATATATATATATATATATATATATATATACAGGGTGAGTCTGGGAAGACGCCCCCCCCCTTTAACTTTTTTATTATGAGTAATAGAAAAAAATGGTTCATATGAAAGTTTTATTATTTAAATATACTATTTGATGCCAAATGTAGATATTTTTTATAAAGTCAGGTTTACAAGATACGGCTATCAACTTTTATTTTTTAAATAGCAACCTATAATTATTTTACTAAAATAAAAACCGCCATTTTTTTCTCTTTTCAACGGTGTATTAGTTTTTATTAATGTATCTGAAAAAATTCGAGAAAAATAAGAAAATTGAGAAATACTAGAAATAATTTTTATACAAATATTATAGGTGGCTATGTGAAAATAAACAAAATGTAACAGTGCTATACAACTTAACAAACTAAAGCAACAAATTCAGTAACAAAAACAACTTAAAACAAATGTTCAAAATTACGACCATGTTCTGTAATACAAAAATTTAAGCGTTGAACGTGATGTGTTCGAACATCTGCCAGCATGTTTCGCGAAATATTTTGG